>OZ038481.1:129884537-129949537 GCA_964036315.1 Acanthosepion esculentum | reverse complement strand
CTTCCGATATTTCGCCGTTGTCATAAATTGCTTTCATTATTTAAACAAAAATATCGACCCCCAAATTATCTGTTTGACATCTCCATATTACAATCCCATCTGTTGCTTTTGATTTGTTTCTCTTCACATTTAACAACGGCAGTTTTAAAACAGAAAAGCTACAGATCAATACATTTTTTATGAATTTTAGTTTTCTATTATGTGTTGTTATGGAAGACATTTCAATTTATTCCTTTCATCTTATTTTTAACTTTATCTTCTAGGAGTTCTAATGTTTTCGATTGTTATAATGGAGGGCACTTTGAGTGAAATTATTATTACTGATTCTCTTTCATTTAATACTATTACTGAATTTAATCACATATGTCGTAGGATTTTACAATCTATGTCCGCTAAATTCGTAGCATGGATGGGGAGTTAAAATATGCTTCTGTCGAGATTATCCATTATTTACGATAATTTTCATTTTCTTTTTATACTATGATTAAAAGTATCATGTCTGTTGTTATAGTAAGAAAACTAGAATACAAATCAATTCGGCATTTAATCTCTTTCGATGTAGTCCTCTTCTGAAGCAACACACAATATCCAGCGGTGTTTACATTCTTAGAACTCTTTATAGCGAGCAGCTTTCCTCGAAGTCTCGAAATCTTATCAAGTGGGATTTGATTTTTGCAAAAGACAATGTCACAAGGGGCGAGATCTGGGGCATATGGTGGTTGTTGAACGTGGGGAATAGAATATTTTGCCAAAAACTGCTGCACAAGACATGGTTAGTGCTGTGGTGTTGTGAATCAACCAAACTATACACGCTTTCTTTCAAAGCAGAGCTATAAACAACAATTGTGAGCGAGAATTCTGTAATTTAGTGCCTATACCCGACAGATTCCAAGCTCAATCTGTACTAAGCTGTTTCACGGCGGTGCATACTTTATCTCTGTTACCATAGCAATAGTCACGATACTTTTTGATCAATTCGCGCAAATTTTGTACTACGTTGGTCAACCCATCAAATTATTCAAGTATTTGTAAGAAACATTTTCTCCGTTCTTTCTTTTGTCTCTGAGCTACAATTCTTTTGCGACTTTAGCTTCTTTGTTTTTCTCCTTTGTAAGACCCACTAATGACAGTTTTTCACTAATGCACACGGCCGGAGATGTCGGCCACATCAATCTTTGCTATCAATTAACGTCGTATTTCTACAAAGTTCATCTAATCTTTGTTTCGTCGCCTCCACCGCCATCTGCTGGCCCACTCAAAAGTTCAGCAGCCGTTGATTTTCTCTGTTATTTAATTCTTCTTTTTTTGCGCCATTTTGTTTCTTAATTTCTTTAATCCCACGTTCATCCCTTTGCGGGTGGTCATGCGTAGAAAGAGAAAAAGAAATGATGAGTCCCTTGAAATAGTAAAGGCCGTTCGAAAGACTTTTTAAAACATGTTAATCGCATGCGTCTTAATCCGCTAAAATAAAATCCATTATGACAACGTGGCTTTCGCTCGAAAATAAACTGATGAAGAGATGTGGTTAAAAAAAAGCATGTGTTTAAATACAGAACAATTGATTAAAAAGAAAGAGTTAAAAGTGTGAACAAATTCAAAATAGCAGAAAGCGTAATAAAAAAATAAAGGTTGAAGAAAAAATCATATTGGGAAAAATGAAAAACGAAAGAAAAGTAAAAAATAGCGAGACAAGTAATGAATGAGATGAAAAGGAAAGAAGAAGAAAATGAAAGAGGATGGAAAGAAAGATGATTCAAGCAGTGTAAAAGAGACATTTAACGAAAAAAAAAAACGAAAAAAAACTAGAAGTTGGAAGTAAAAGCCAAAAAATGCAGAGGAAACAAAACTAAACAACAAGGATAGAAAAAGAAATAAAGATTTCATGAAGAAAAATTAATTTTTTAATCCGACATCATTTCTTATTACGATAAGTAGAGTCGAAACCTGTATTCCTTTTTCTATCTGGTTTTCTAGATGAAAAGAATAGTTATTGAGTCAACTCTTCTCTGGGGACGCAATTCTTCTTTCGCGGGACTTCTTGATCTAGGTCTCCATTTCTTAATAATATGAAAAATATGGATAACAACTCAGATATGTGTATTCCCAAAAATAATGTTTATAGCATATATATATATATATATATATATGTGTGTGTGTGTGTGTGTGTGTGTGTGTGTGTGTGTGTGTGTGTGTGTGTGTGTGTGTGTGTGTCAAGGTGATAGCAAATGTGAATTATTCATTATAAAATAGTTAAAATATTATAGAACTCCCCGTCGTCAGGATGTGAAAACACCCGTGTCTCTCCGCATATATATATATATATATATATATATATATATATATATATATATATATATATATATATATATATATATATATATATATATATATATATATATTACGCAAATCATTCATACGAAAAGCAGATAATGAAGTTAATGATATGGCAAGAATCATTCTCGCAAATATTTTTTAATAATAAAATACATTAACCTCGAATCCGTTAATGAATGGTATGATCCTTGTTTATAAATTCCGGTTTTATCAGGTCTTTTTTTTAATACTAGCTTAACTTTTAATCGTTTCATACGATCATCCTTAGGTAGGGAAATATATAAGTTTTTACATCAAGGTAATAACAGGACATCGAAAGATAAAGTGTAATCCGAAAGAAGTGTTTTTTTTAGAAATGTGATATTATTAACTGTAAGAATACTTTTGGAGCGTGCAGTCACGACGCTGAGGTTGAATTTTTTTAAATTTTAAAATTATGCGTTCTTGTACTAATATAGTAATATGAGAATTTTTTTGTAGAAGTAGGCTTTTTTAGTAAAGGTGGCATGAACTAAATTGTTCAATAAATAGAGTAATGTCACAGTTATTATCAGGAATTCGCACGTCGGATCGGTTATTTTAATATCAATTGTGTGGTGCTGGTTCAATTTATATTACGCAAATCATTCATACGAATCAATCATATATATATATATATATATATATATATATATATATATATATATATATATATGGACACACCCAACGTATCCGACGTATGAGGGTCAAGCGGCTCAGTTCCTAGGAACTTACGCACAGACACCAGTACATATGATTTTATCATAGTGGTTTTTGTGCAGATTCAAACACATTTTTTGAATAGCCGAATAAAGAGACCTGGTGCACCGTGTGAAAAAAGTTCCCGACCGACCCTCCTCAGGTTTTGAATTAAGAGAAGTAGTTCTCCGAGACCAGCTGCCATCTAAGGCTATAGAACCCAGTCTGTACTGTTATTTACCCATAACTGGAGGAGAAGATGAGGATTCATACCTACCCCAAGGGTATTATCACGTAAGTGAATATAACGGATTGTAATGGCATTCGAAGTGGGATCTCACTCTATGTGTGTGTATGTATGTGCACGCGTGTGCGCGTGTGTATCATTGAATCATCCGGGAAGATAGAATAGCGGCCCAGTTATAAAAGCAACGTAGACATCCTAAAGCGGCTTTATATTTTACATTTGTCGTTTTTACAATTCTGAAGTTGATAAAGATTATCTCTTTACCATGCAAAGCGGAGTTACAATCTAATGTGCAGCTTCAGTCTTGTACCATGGCTACTAATTTGGCATTTCGAAATTCTGGATATTCCATACGATTTTCTAGAGTTGCTTGCATTTACACAAAAGGCAGGGATCTCTTGATGTCTGCAGTGATAAATATAACCATCGTTTCAGAAATGAGACTTTAGATTTTAATAAGTATTTACAGTTTATAAACTATTACGTAGTCAATAATGAAATTCACAGAAAAATGTATTTCGGTTGAGCTCTCTGGGGAGAAATTAAGGTTCGTAAACAGTGACTATCACGGCTAATGAGGCAAGACTCTTCGGTAAATCGAATCGAGTTCTCTCAGTCACTGTATCTAAAAATAAATACGCTTAAATTCACCTTCATCCCTGCCGCGACTGATGCCAATTCAGTCGGGTTTCGATCCTAGCTAGAGGCAACCGGACGTTTAGCCACACTGAATCGCTGTGATACTGCGAAACAGTCTGTCTGTGGATTGCAATATATATATATATATATATATATATATATATATATATATATATATATATATATATATATATATATATGAGTGTGTGTGCGTATATATATATATATATATATATATATATATATATATATATATATATATATATAATCGAGAGTTACGTACATCTATATTTGTACTTAATTCTGCATAACTGTATATGTCTTTTTATATATCTATATATGCATACACGCATACATATATACGACAATAAATTAAAGGACAAGACGAAAACGTTTTAGTCCAAGGCATTTAGTTTTGAGACAAATGGAGACATTTTAACAAAACTGAAAGGACTGAAACATTTCGACGCAAAAGATTTCCTTTTGTAGATTCTTTAATTAATATTGCATATCACTGTTTTTACGCACACGCACACATAGACACACACACAAAGAAAGATACAGAGATATGCACACACACACACACACAAACACTCGCACACACACACAGAGGCACACACATACACACGCATACACACACATATCCGTCCTGGGTAAGACGATAAACTACATCCGCGTCCTAGGTAAGACGATAAACTACATCCGCATCATGGGTATGGCGATAAACTACATCCATCAGCAAGGCCTCTGATTAGGAGATTTTGAGCAGCGTGGAAATAACTCTTAATTGCCGGTATTCCCAGGTCAACCCTGACCTTGGGTGGTAGCATGTGTTAGTGTCCCAACTATGGGTAAAAGTTTAACCCCCAAACTGAGGTCTAAACACTATGAAAGTGTAATAATAGGTTTTAATACAAGAAATGCTTTATAAAAAATTACTTCCAGCAATGCACTCTTAGAAAAAAATTACCAGCAATAAAAATATTGTCGGCATTAAATAACCCATTGAGGTTGATGTGCCGTAAACCAAACCAAAAGTGTGCTATATTTATGGGATAAACTGTTCAATATCAGTGATAGAGCGTATGTAAATGTAAATATAAAATTAACATTGAAGTCAACACTCAGAGGCGACAGGCTGTTTCATGCTAGAGGCAATCGTCAGGCCAATATTTATTTGTAAAAAATACAAAATGTGGCACAAGGTCAAAAAAGGGGGATGGGAAAAAGGAACGGTCTTCATCTGCCTTAATTTTAAGAATGTAAATCATAGGCGAAAACGGACAACCTTGATGAATGGAACGAGAAAATATGAAAGGTTCTGATCGTACACCATTCACTTCCACCAGCGCACCGGGAGTCGTATACAGAAGTCGGATCCAGATGCGAAAGTACGGCTCGAAACAGGCCGTCGAAAAGACAGCCTCCAAGAATCGATGGTCAGCCCTATCGAAGGCCATGAACTGATCTAAATTGATCAGCGCAGCTTCACTGTCGACTTGCTCGACGATCAAGCGGATCATATGAAGGTTGTCCTGAATAGTCCTGTCCTTCACAGCACAAGTTCGCTTGGAGCCAAGCAGACTAGAGAGGATCGCCAGCAAACGGTGAGATAAGATCTTTGCCAAAATCTTTAACTCTGTATTTAACATGGTTAAAAGGCGAAAGTTACCTAACCTATTCCCACTATTCATGTCCTTGCGCACTAATTTGATCACGCCCCTGGTGAAGCGTGTAGATATAGACCTCTGCTTCATACAGTTGTTGTAAACCAGTTCCAGAAAAGGAACAAAAACGGCCACTGCCTTAAGTAAACTTCGTAGGGATGACCATCTAACCCCGGCGATTTATCCAGGCCAAATTGCTTCGGCGCTTCTCAAAACTTCCGACTGTGATTGGACCCTCGCACCCCACCGCTTCAGCTGCGTCAAGGCAGGGAAATCCGGCTAAATAGGCGTCGAACTGAGCAGGATTCAGACCGGGCTCGATCGTGAAAAGTTCCTGAAAGTAATCATGACCGCCTCATATATGGCCGCCTCACATATGCCCGCGTTTGTAGTCACGGTCCTCTTAGCAATGTGACGCACGCGATATGTCGCCAAGACGCATTCCGAGACTCCTCTGCACGTAATTCAGCGGCCATATTCGTCGCCTCAGAGGACATTCTTTTTAACCTAGCCCTAACTACCAGAGCTTGATCCTTCTTGATAAGCAAGAAGGCTAACTCTGCCTTAACTAAGGCTATTTCCCCATTATCACGGGATTTAACTGCCGGATCTACTTTTTGCTCACAAGGCGTTTGCGCCGCTAATCTATCTATATTTTAGTCGACGACTAAAATCAGCAGCAAACGTTCTAATTTTAGATTTTAATTTATTCCACCAGGCTTTCCCAACCACAGCCCCAGGGAATTCCCTCTTTATCATTAGCAGCAGCTGGTCCTGGAAATCCTGCTCACCATTTAAGCAGATTTTTTTCCAGTAGCCAGTCATCCTAACCTTAGGCATATCTAAGTTTATACGGACACGGACAAGCCTATGATCCGCATGAATTATGTAATGGAAACTTGGACACCTTAAAGACCTACATCGACTCTCTTAACTAAGACTCGGTCGAGATAACTAGAAAGCACCCAGCAGCCGTGACACCCCTATTTGTCCAAGTCCATATTACCTCCTGGGGTTGCTCATTATGTTACTTATCGAGAAGATCGAGCATGGATAATGTCCCGAAATGGTTTCACGTTCAGGTTTGTACCCGAATATGGCCCTATACGATCTATGTCGGGGTCAAGGAGAGTATTCTAATCCCACCCTAAAACTACCCGACGAGATGTCGTCAAAAACGGCTCGATCTGCCGAAACAAAGCAGGCCGGTCAGAATGTTCGTTGGGCGCATAAACCCCAATGAGACGAAGAGCTTTATACTTTATGGTAACATCCAGCACGCAAAGCCCGCCCGCCGGATCTGCGAAGACAAGAGTACACGCAGCCTTTACAGACTTGCTCACCAGTCAAGAGACAACTCTAGAACGACCATTAAAACATGCTGAATAGACGGAAAACCCTCCAGACAGAATGCCCTCATAGTCCTGAGTAGAAAACCGGGTCACCTGTACGAGAGAGCCTCGACCTGCGAGAATCCGACCTCAGGCCTCCGGCATTCATATTGTTAACCAGAGAGCCATAATGAAACAGATTAGGGTTGCATGGAACATGGCCAGGGTTAGGACACCGACGGCCTCTCCCATTGAGCCAGTACCCATCTCAGTTCTAATAGTGCCATCAGGAGATAAGCCATCAATGTCCAATAGGAAGGTTAATTTAAGTGCTCTATACAGGGAGGGGAGCCTCCCTGACCAGAATGGATTTATTTTTTTCTCATTTTCATTCTCAAAGAAATACAGTGGCGGTTACAGGTCGAAAGCGCCATTGGCTTCCCGTAACATAACCCATACGCTACGCGAATGCAAAAATTTAATGTGATTAATAGTTGAGAATATTTTTGTAAATAGTCATGAAACGCGCTCCGTTTTAGTCAACTTGAAAATTAACGTTAAGAATATGTAAGGGAGGTAACCTAAATTATATATTTTTATTATTAATGTTTTAAAATACTCAACATGCCAATTTTATAAAATTTGAGCATCCCAAAACATTGTTTTTATAGGCATTTTAAAACACTGTTGCTATACTGATAACCTGAGTTAATGTTGGTTCATTTTTTTTTATCCGGAGAGCAAATAGTCTTGGGAAATGTATGAATCCACGTCTTCCGTTTCCATCTGTGGGCTAGATGGCAAGACAGACTGCGTTCTATAATCTTGGCTGGCAATCAGGAAGAATTGACAGACTACTGCGGGGAAATCTTCAAATGCTCTCTTCCAACATGTCTTGAGCAAGAATAGAAATGTATGCTCATAAAATGAACATGAGAATAATATCTTAATATGTTGATGCGCAATCTGCAACAAGCGGCGTAGGCGTTTTTTCTTTTTTTTAGAGAAGTTAGATTATGTTACTTGCTCTTTCTCTTTGCCCCTTTTGCCTTCAATATATATTCTCAGGTCAAATTCTCTTGGTCTTCTGTCCTCATTCGGTGACCAAAAGATTATAAGCGTCTCTTTTTGAATATGTATTTTTGTTTCTGTTTTCCTTAAAATGTTCTCGTTGCTCACATCCTCAATCCGTGATATTCTTAGTGTTCCTCTGTAAAATTACAACTCGATTGCCTCGAGTCTGCTGTTCATCTATGAGTAAATTTGCAGCATTCACTGCTATAAAGGAGAATTGATATTATTCACACAAAATGTCCACCGATTCGTAATAATTTATTATCATTTGGAAGACAAATCTTTTGGTATACTAATAAATACTAGATATTATTTAGTTTGTATGTCTATATAAGCAGGTGAAGACGAAGATTATTGCAATCAATTAATTTGGCGAGTATTTTATTAAATTGTTAGCATTTGAATCTTTATCTGTCAACAACGGAAAGGAGATTGCATATGGAGAGCGTGTAATTGAGTGCAGAAATACATGTGCAAATGTCGTTATATTCCTGCCTCGTTATCATTTAAATGAGGCGTTTAAGACTTCAGACGCTGTCAGCATTACGGGGCTTATTGAGACTTTAAGGTGAAAGCATTGGGTTTTGTACAGTGCGGTAAATGGCGAATAATCAGAGAAGTTACTTCATATTTAGGTATTGTTTAGTGGATTGTTTTCAATGATATAATATTTGATTAATAAACAGGAAAATGGAACGGTTCACCGAAGGAATAATCAAAAATAGACTATGAATTAAATAAACAAACGACTGAAGAATATCTGATGTATGTCTTAACCGCTTGTCAATAAAGTAAAATCCTGAATTAAGCTCTTTTAAGAAAAGGCCAGTTAACAAAGTAAACCATTTGCAAATTTATTTCTTTTTGAATATTTTCCCTTAATAGGATAACAATTGACATATGAATTTTTATTCGGATCTTTCCGATGTCATGTCGCTTTGTGACGTTGGAAATTATGGCTGTCTACAAATGTGTTATATTATCTGGGAATTTCTATGTATTTTGTGATTTATAGTGACATATACATCACATGTTCCTTTCACCACAGTTTGAAATTTTCCTTCTCTTAGATTGGTTGCCATTCAAGAATAGAGAATCCAGTCTACCATAAGCTGAAGGTCAGATGAAATCATAGTTTTCCTAAATGTAATTGTACGAAAGCATCGGGAAGAATTTGAACACGTTGCCGATCAAAATCTTTGATTTTAATAATTTTTTGAATTGTAAAAAATGTCCTTATATTAAAAAGCTTTAATAACCAAATCTTATGGGACTGTAGATACAACTAATGTGCGTAGTTATTTTAATCCAGTTAATCGCTAAATATTTATGAGATTGACGTACAAGTCTACTATAGCTGGGCTCATCTTGAGACTGTTGCATAAACAAAACCATGACGTAAAAAGTATAGTTATGATATAGTCTCGTCAGATGAAGGCTTTATTATGAATGACATGTATAACATTAAACTTGTTCAGAAATATCTAACCTCACGATTCTATTCAATAGCTTTCTCACTTCGGTGAAGTGTGAAGCGTGAAGGTCATAGCGACGAACACTTTTCTTGGATTGGCGTTTCAGAATCAAAAGGAAAGAACTCTACCAGAATCAGAAATAACAACAATTGATGACTTTAAAAAACGCCAACAAAAAAACAATTAGTTAAGGAAGATATGCTGACGTCCCACAATTCAACACAGAAAAGCCAAATAAGGAAATCCCCATTAATATTGGAATGATCAACTAGACTTAAGAAACCTATTTTCCTTCTTCACTGTCGGCTGCATCTTCAGAGAACCCCGACTGAACATCTGCAGAGAGAAAACACCCCCCACACACAAAATGAGGCGTCCTGAGTAAGACGATAAACTACATCCGACAGCAAGTCCTCTGATCAGGAAGTTTTTGGGAGCATGTAACCACCTCTTAGTTGATGGTGTTCCCAGGTCCTCCTTGATGCGGACCCCAGGGTCCCAGCGATGGGCAAATAGTTCACCCTACACGGGAATCAAATCACTATGAAAGCATAAAAATAGCTTTTAATACCAGCAATACATTTTTGTAAAAAATTATTACCAGCAATGAATTTTGAAGAAATAAATTATTACCAGAAGTACATTTTTGAAAAGAAAAATATTACCAGCAATACGTTTTTGAAGAAAATCATTAACAGCTATAAAAATATTGTAGTCATTAAATTAAATATTGTGGTTGACATGCCGTAAAATAAAACAAACCAAGCTAAACCTATTTTCCTGGTTTAATTGTTTCAGGAGAAATATTTGATAATTTTCAACCCATAGCAGCACCGACTACACAGTCGATTAATATGTCCTTAATTGTCATTTATTTTCGTTTGAGAGGAATTGAATTTTGGGATATCGAGCGACTGGATGGTCATTTATGATAACTGCTGAGAATAAAGGCGCAATTTATCGGGGTTTATTCGATATCAGCAACAATAGGCAAATGAACATTTCTACACCACTGCTCCAGATTATCGCTAAGATTCATAAATTTTAAAGGCAGTGTTGGCTGATGACATGTCATCCACATTATAGATCAAAACAATGTGTCTCTTCTGGGGCTCTCTTACATTCAAGTAAGCAATCGTGCCAGTAGGCCGATTCCAATTCCAAAACTGGGGTGTCGCGTTTAAATGGCATTTATTGATGAAATAGGGTTCTGTCTTCTTTCAGTTGATTGTCGTTTCGAGTAAGATATAAACCTGGGTTGATGGGCACTCCAACATGGTGTAATGTTTAGCAGACTCATCAGGCGATATTAATTACAACTCAGTAGTGAATTTGGTCCACACTGGGTACTCTATATTTTCGGCCTTTTCCCATATCTAAGCTACGCTTAGTAAATCGCTATATACCTGACTGACTTAATTGATTGACTTATTACGTCATATCAAACTTTAGACGGTTATTATAACCAGGAAATTTTGTTGTACAGTAAGAATTGTTTTGAGATAATAATGATTTGCTGATACACTTTCTACTAATTAACCCATAGATAGGGGTAGAATAGGTGGATTCATATTTAAAAGGGTATTTGAGTGTGTGATAACGAACCCAACTGGAATTGGAACTCGGTTCTTTGAGTTCGAATTCCGAACAGTTATTCATTACACCATCGGCGAATTCAAGCTAGCAGCACTTGGTATCTCTAAGGGGTAAAATAATTTTGTACTTACCAATATCAATGTTGCTTAACTTCGGTGACCATACGAAAAGTATACCCCTACGAAACAGAGGCCCAACTGTTGATATTCTGATGTTGAGTATCAATTCTCGCTCACCTTTGAAGAGAAAATTGAACACTTTTAGGGTTATCCAGGATATTGTTCTGCTGTCATCATCATCATTCGACCGCAGTCGGGATCCTTCAGCAAATTTGAATGATCCTTTCCTACGCCTTTCCTCATGTCTTTAAAATACTTACCTCCACTCAATTTCGATACATGAATTTTTAAAACGGAAAAAACATTCATGAATCTTTCAATTTAGCGTTAATTGAAGGATAAATGATTAAATTTACTATTTCCAGTAAAAAAATACAGTGATGTATTTCGAATAGAAATTATATTGATTGGAATCTCAACATTTTGGTGACTTTCAGAAAATCGAAAAAATCGATAAGTATCGGCTATTTTTGACACATTTGTAAACAAAAATTAATACACGGTTTTAAAAATCTTCCAAATATGAAATATACTTCTCTGAAACTTTATTTGGGGAATATTAGCGTATTTAAAGAATACTTAATCTGATTTGAATAAATATTATTTACTTTAAATAACGGGGAAATAGATTTTTAAACAAATAGTAGCTGGGATTACGCGCTTACCACCGTCACTTGTCACTCATCGATCATTTAACAATTGATAATAAAATTTGTCAATAACTTTTCTGTTGTTCTACGAGACTTTATCTGTTAAAAGAAATTAAAAAATGACGGGTGAACGCCTTTTTTATATAATTTTAAAATTCTCATTAATCTTAAAAATGTTGAAAAAAAATTCTCCGTAATCTAGTTTTAGGATTGTTGACTTTAAATATAGTCATCGCTCTTACTTTCTGTTATTGCACGTGTATGGGTTGACCATACTTTCACATTACGAAAAATATACAAGAAAAAAAATTAAAACAAAAAATATTGGGTTAAACGACTTTTATTGAGTTTTTCAATTTTTGATTCGTAAATATATTCTTTACTTAATAACAATATTACCTAACTGGATTGAAGTAATGCAACACTTTGAACGATTTATAATATTATAAACTATTATAATTAAAATTTGAAAAATGTAGACAATTCTTGTAAAAAGTCATTATTCATCGAATTGTTTTCTTATGATAATAGTTTTCTTAATAAATCTTATTTATAAAAGCAATTAAAAGCGTTTCCAATTATATAATGTCATCATTTTATTACATTTTTTATTTTATGATTCAGAGCAGGTTTTCAGTAAATGAGAGTCTTGTTTCCCCCCAAAATCTGATGATTTAAATTCTCCAGGGAGTCCTGCTTTTACCTAATAAAAACATTGATATTGCAATTTAATTGCTCGAAATTACATGAAATTAAGTACGTAATGGTGAGAGTAACACATATAAAAAAGTACCAAGATTTTCTAGAAAAAAAAATTCCTACAGGTTTTATTTAAACCCGACAATTATTTGATTTTTGCAAGAATTTACAAATCAATAGGCTTTCAGCTGAAAAAAGGCCCCAAAACAATAATCGTAAATATTACGTCAACCGCAGACGAAAAAAAAAAGAGTAAAAAGAAAAGATAATCAAGCAAAATTTCGAACGTGTTAGAAAGGATTAAAAATTTAATAAAATAATAAAAATATAATAAAAATAGCTTGATCATTTTTTTCTTAATAATATCATAAACATTTTAACGATACAACTTTGTTTTATTAGCTTGGGGTCTTTTTTCCTCAGCCAGCAAGTGGAGGTACCTATTTAAAATTAGGTGAGTTTTATATTATTCTGATAATTATTCCTTTATTTTCTTGAAAATTATCGGTCATAAAACACTTTTTGGAAAGAGTTTGGCTTCTAGAAACATAGCTCTAATTGAGCCTTCAAAAACACTACTGCTAGGATCTTAATGGTATTTGGAAGACATCATTGATGAACTTCACCACATTTCTCTCCACACAACACAACCACCATTTGCTGATATCGAAACCTATGTTTAAGAAGGCCTCCGCCGAGCTATACTATATCGTCCCAGAACTGGAGGATATTGGATAACTGTTCTTAAAATTCAACGTTAATATCGCGTCGGATCAGATAACTTCCCAGTCACACACAACTTCTAAAATCTGGCCATGTAATATATTTTTGTGTTTTATTCTTTTTAATTATAAATACTTTTGTTAGGCATCACATAACTTGTTATGTGGCGAGCGTACTTTTTATAGCTCTAGTCTTCAGGTATAAATTTATATACATTCATGACATTAGCTCAACAGGAATTGTTTAAACCAAACAGCTAAGCCCTTCCTCACATCTTGACGTTAGGAACAATCACCTTATTTATGCTGAATGAGGTCCACAAAGTAATTAGATACCTGGTTGAAATAAATGGCTAAAGAAGAACGAAGGTAAGAGTTACAGACACACACACACAAGCATATCCATATACATGTACATATATATATATATATATATATATATATATATATATATATATATATATATATATGTATGTATATATATATGAAGTGACAACGAATAGAATAAATTCAAACCGTTATTACATTAATTTAAAATAGGGCTCAATACCATCCAATAGTAGAGAAATATCCTTTATTATAGGAAGTTACATTCAAACATGAAGAATCAATGCTACATAAATGCACTCATGTTTCGATGCGTATCAACACATCTCATCAGGCGTTAGTAATTAACTGATTATTATAATTATTAGGTTTTATTTACATACAGCCTCTTTTCCCGCGAAAATAGAAGAAAGAAATGAAAAAGAGCAAGAACGAAAGGCACAAGATATGATTTCTTTTCCAAAGAAAAGGTAGAGGAGAAAAAGAAAAAATATAGGGAAAGTATAGGAATGTAAAGTAGGAAGACTTGTTATGTTTATAATTGTTTCAAACAATCAAAATGGCCTATGTAATATATATATATATATATATATATATATATATATATATATATTAAACATGGTGTGTTGAATGTCAAAGACAAGATAGTCCTGCATATTCTCTTTTGAATTTTCTCATATTTTCTAATGAGACTTTTTATTTGAAAATTATATCGAAATAAATATTGTCCGTACGATAACCGAGTACTTTCGAACCTCATTGTTCATCTTCAGGGTCAAATTCTTTTTAACAATGTCTTATATATATGTAGAGTCAAATTTTTTTTTTCGACATTTGTAAATTGTCTTGTAGCGGAATCATGTTACTACATTTTGTTTTTTTACAAACTAAATAAACGTTACGAAATCATTCTAATTTCAAAAGACGCAATGATGTTATCACGTGCATGGCAAAGACTTTTAATCATGTGAAATTACACACACACACACACACACACATATATATATATATATATTACATTTTCTACTTTATAATGAAATATAAAATGAAATCAATAACATCAAATAGTTATACTATAAGGATCTCCAGAAATGCACAATAGACACTAATATAGTTTATGCGCCGCTGTTTCCATAAAATGAAATATACAAGTAAACATATGTATTTGTTAATCTAAAACTAAGATTAACAAATACATATGTTTATCTTTATGCTTGGAAAAAGAAAGAAGCTGGGCTATTGTGCATATCCTAAAACTAAGGATATGCACAATAGCCCAGCTTCTTTCTTTTTCCAAGCATACCCGTAGAGCAATCAATGTCGCATATATCTGCGCAGGCACATTTGCTTTTGTTCTACATTGTCAAAGCCTAAGTGAGGTGTAAATATTCTGAGTACATCGTAATTACACTCTCTGAACAAAAACATTACCCTAAAACCCTCGGTCACGATGACATGTGCATTCATGCTTGCACAATTATTGACGGCTTCCAAAGAGTTCCGGTTACCCAGTTTTACTTCCTTTATATATCATGCCATTTCAGCACGTGACCGATCATGGATTTCCATAAATTTCTTTCCAGTCATTCACACAAACAATTTAAGTAGGTTACTCACTTGCTCATTGATTTTCTTGTGATCAGTATATGATAAATGTGTTTCAATCTTTCTAAATTAGGCAAAAAAGAAAATGACACCGACATCTAATTTTAACAGATACATTTACCAAAATTACACAAATATATCTTGAAATACTGGAAAGTATATTTATTCAATTAAATCGGAATTGGCTTCAACTACAGTCTTCGGAATCTCCTGTAACTCTTTGGGATTCTTAAAAGTTCATATCTGCTCAGCTTTCTATCCAAAACGAAGATAAAACGATTCCTAAATATGGGTATCAATAGAAATAGCATTTAAAGTTGTGAAAATATGTCTGATTAATAAATAAAATCCATTATTTATTTAGAAATCTCTATCTATAAAAGGCAAGATGTGTGTGTGTGTGTGTGTGTGTGTGTGTGTGTGTAACGAATGCACGGCCGCAATTTTCAACGGATTTGCGCCAAAATGTACATGCACATGCTCCAAGTTAGTGTAAGTTGTCAATACCATCTTTGCATTTCCCAACTCCCATCAATAGTGGAAATAATAGATTTTTTTCATGCTTCTACGGCAGTTTTCATGTAGTTTGCGGCCATTTTCTACTGACCAGAGTGAAAACCTATAGCTGGCTCTCACGAATAAGCAGGAAGATTCTATTGGCCAGCCTGAGAGCCAACAGCTGACTGACACGAATGTTAACTAGCATGCAAAAAAATTCGATAGCTGCATTCGTCATAAGTGGGCAAAATTCAAAGCTACATGGCACTTTACTCCAATTGGCTCATTCGCTTGCTTAAACTCAACGTTGATTCTGATTCCGCAGAGTTGGGTTGGGTGTGAAAAGTATTTGTTGTTAACATTCTTTCTTCATTCGTTTTTCCCAGTTAAGAGTCCTTTTTTAAAGCTGATCGTTTTGTGTTCATTTTGTTTAGTTCTTTTTTCGTAACAGATTTAATGTTTAGTATAGAGCTTAGAAAAAAATCGCAGTGTGAGATAAGCAAGAAGTAAGGCATGTAGCAACATCAGCACGGCAAAGGGCACCCCTTTAAAGGCAAGGAAGGGCAAAAATATTTCAAGTCAAGTGATAGCGATTGCTGTATGAGTCGTACGAATTTTTAATCAAGCACGGGTAACGCCGGGCCATGCTGCTAGTTGTTTTATAATAACGCAAACCTTTTGACAAGTTACAGCACAAGGATCTATTTAAACTGTTCAGCAACTACATCTATTTGGAATGGATGGAAGAATAATCTCGACCTGCATATGAATAGAAAATGAATTTTGTAGAAAGCCAACGATGTGAGTTTGAATGTGTTTCGCACCTCATATTATGCTATATAGCCTATTGGATATTTATCATTGATGTGTGTATGAATGTTGTTCCACAATTATATTATCAAATTAGATATTTGATCATTACCATCGATGCCTGTATGAATGTGTCACCCTTATTTAAAGCTCTTTAACATATTGGAAATCTGTCATCGTTTTGTGTAGATTATCTTGGTTTGCCGCTGGTATTAATCTATTTGCATGTTGAAACCTTATCCTCGATGTTAGTATGATTGTAGTCCTTGCTGATATTTTAATCGATTTTGCAGATTGGATCTCTATCATCAATGTGAGTATGAACGTGTGTGTCACCTGATATTAAACTATTTTACATATTGGATCTTTATCATCGACGTGAGTGTGAATATTGGGACTCCCGGATATTAAGCTATTTTGCATATTGGTTTTATATCATCAATATGAGTAAGAAAGGGGTCTACCTGATATTAAGTAATTTAGCATGTGGGATTTTTATCATCGATGTTTGTATGAACGTGACCCCCCCACCTCTGATATTAATGTATTTTGCATATTGGATCTTTATCATCGATGTAAGTATGAATATGAGTCCTCTCTGATATTAAGCGATTTTTCATTTTGGATAGTTATCAGCGTTTTGCGTATATGAACTTAGTTAAATCTTTGATATTAAGCCATTTTGCAAATGGAATCTTTGTCATCTCAGTGGGGATGAATGCGATTCCCCCTGATATTAAAATGGTTTAGCATATTGGGTCTTTACCTCCAATGTGATTATATTAACCTCGGTCATCTCCTGATATTAGGCTATTTTGCATACTGGCTTATTATCATCGATGGGTGTATAAATATGTGTCCCCACGATATTAAACCCTTTTCATATTTATTGAGGTGTATCCCCTTTTTACACAAATGGACTCAACCAAGGTATATATATACTACTACCAGTGAATACCCGAACAATCAAGTACAGTCAAGTCGGACAGTAGATTAGTAGTAGAACATTGAATCGGTCGGTAGAATAACGTAGCGGCAAGAGTCACAGTCACGAGCACTTAGACTCAGTAAGAAGTCATAAAGCGATACGTCGATACCAAAGACTTTATATATATTTGTCTACTAACCCCGCGTTCCTGGAACTACTAGCCTGTATTACCAGTTTGTATTATTACGTTAATACATTTATTTCCTATATTCGTTCTTGGTGTTTCTTATTATTTGATACCGGATTTCATCCCGGAATCCACAACAACTTGGCAACGAGGATATCGAACTCACACGGAAGGAAAACGAAACAAAATTCTCCCTCGTTGTCCACAACAACTAGGCAACGAGGAATTCGAACTCACACGGGAAAGGAAAAAGAAAAATTCTCGCTTGCCGACCACAACAACTTGGTGACGAGAAATTGGGACCTACACGGAAAGAAAACAATTCTCTTTTGTTACCCAACAGCTTGGGCGACAAGAATTTCCACTTCTCGGAGACTCAAAAGAAAAAAATCCCGTTTTTTGCCAGTATCCACAACAAATTGGCGACAAAGATTTACGAGGATTAAAATACGGAAAATCGAGTTTTTTGTAAGACTCTTATCATGGATGAATTTAGTAGAACTTGTAAAATACCAAAATGAACAGCAATTACAACTCCAAGAAAGACAAAATGAACAGCAATTACAATTCCAAGAAAGACAAAATGAACAGCAATTACAACTCCAAGAAAGACAAAATGAACAGCAATTACAATTCCAAGAAAGACAAAATGAACAGCAATTACAACTCCAAGAAAGACAAAATGAACAGCAATTACAATTCCAAGAAAGAATGGAAGAGAAGTGGCAAAAGCAATTACTACAAACGCAGAAGGAAAATTAAGAAAGACAAATGCAAAATGAAGAAAGACAAATGCAACTCCAGGAACTGATATTAAAGGTAGCGGGTAACAAACAACAAAATATCGAAAAAGAGGCGACTTTTTCCCAAGACGCAGCGTGGAATACAATAGAGACATTCAATTACTCCCTAGAAGAGGATAGAAATTTCGGGTATTATTTCAGACGTTGTGAAGACAACTACAACATCGATTGTCAAAACTGGACAGAAGCAAAGAAGCTACGCCTGTTACTCAGAAAATTAGGAACAGAGGAATACACAAATTTTGTGGATTATATCTTGCCAAAAAAGACAAATGAGGAAGCAGTTACATGCCTTGCAGAGCTTTTCAGTCCAAATACGTCACTATTTCACAAAAGGTAGAAATGTCTTAACCTCGTAAACGACTAAAATCAGCACTATTCCACGTTCGCCGCAATCGTCAACAAACATTGCTGTACTTTAAGTTGGCAGAATTAACTCCGGACAATGTCCTATTTTTTTACAAGGGTTAGTCTCAGCTAAGGATAGTGAAATGCGCAAAAGAATGCTTTCAAAACTGCAAAATGAGCCTGGATTGACACTACAAAAATTATCAGAATACTGCCAAAAATGCCTGAGTATAAAGAAAGACTCGAAGGATATCGAGGAGTCAGGAGTAGCACATATAGGTAAGTTAAACATAAGTTTACGTTTTTCACCCTCCCCGGAAAGAAAACAAAAATTCTATGATAATGAAAACAATTTTCACCCTCCCCGGAAAGAAAGCAAAAATTCTATAATAATGGGAAAAGTACAATGTATAGGACAAATTATGACAAAAATCTAAGCAAATATAACCCTCCATCTGCATGTTATCGATGTGGAGGACTACACTAGAATAAGGATTGTCGTTTTACATAAAAAATGCCGAGGCATGTGGAAAAATGGGTCACAAGCATCCCACTGTAGGAACAGAAAATTTACTAGTAAGATAAAAGCTACCTAGAATGCACGACGAAGACAATATTAACATAAGGAAATACGTAGAACTTGAAATTTTAAATAAAATGATAAAATTACAACTAGACACAGGTTCGGATCTAACGATAATTAACCTACAGATATGGAGAAAGCTTAATAGACCGACCATGACACATACACAGAAAATTGATAAGTCAGTTACAGGGAAGCGTATAAAATTCGAAGAAGTGATATTAAATGTGAAATTCCACGGAAAAAAAAACTCAACATATTCGTAATGAAAGATACAGAAAATCTGATGGGCAGAGACTGGATACAGAAGTTCGACGTATTGGATTTACCTATCAGTTCTTTTTGTAAATAGTTAAAGTGCGAACCATCAAAAGCTATAAAGTTAAAGGAAGAATCACATAATCAATGTCCCGAAGTATTTTCGAGCGGTTTGGGACGAGGTAACAAGTATGCCGCTAGAATTGAATTAAAAGAAAATGTCCAACCAGCAGTAAAAAAAGAAGCAAAACGTGCCGTTTGCCCGCAGAATACGGTCTGTGTGTGATAAGTTATTGCCGAACAACAACAAAAACCGGCATACACCTATAGTACTCAAGAGATTATTCGAACCTGGTACAATAATTAACAGTCTAGGAAATGTGATGTGCACAGTACAAGGCGGAAAGTCTACCCACAGAAGACATATTGACCAAATACAAAATGAGATTCAAAGACTTCAGGAAGACACAGAAATTAGAAGGTCAAACAGGAAGAGAAAATCTACAAAACCTCTGATTATCGACCATGAGAGAAAAAAATACTAACTCCGCCTAAAAGTGATTTAAGGATGAGGGTATTGAGGTGTATCCCCTTTTTACACAAATGGACTCAACCAAGGTATACATGCAATACTACCAGTGAATACCCGAACAGTCAAGTACAGTCAAGTCGGACAGTAGATTAGTATTGGAAGGTTGAGTCGGTCGGTAGAATAACGTAGCGGCAAGAGTCACACTCACGAGCACTCAGACTCAGTAAGAAGTCATAAAGCGATACATCGATACCAAAGACTTTATATATATATGTTAACTAACCCCGCATTTCTGGAACTACTAACCTGTATTACCAGTTTGTATTATTACGTTAATACATTTATTTCCTATATTCATTTTTGGCGTTTGTTATTATTTGATACCGGATTTCATCCCGGAATCCACAACAATATTGTATCTTTATCATCAGTCTGAGTATGTAAGCTTTTCCTGCTCGATATTTAGCTATTTTGCTTATTAGATTGAGGTGAGCATGAACGTCCGTCCCCCTGATATTAAGCTGTTTTACATATTGGATCTTTGTCTTCCATGCGAGGCACGGTGGAGTAATGGATAGCGACTCGGATTGAGGAATCGGAGAGCCGAATTCGAATCCATTACATTCACATACGTACCCTTGGGAAAGGTATGATTACTCTTATTCTCTATCTCACCTATTATGACTAAATAGCAGGACAGACCGGGTTCTATTGTTTTGGATGCAACTGTTCTACCGCAGAAAGAAATGGCAACATACCGCGATAAAAAATCAGCCTCGTCCCTCATGTATCGAAAGATACATGATCGCTTAAACATGTATCACTTATGGTACATAACTGATCGTCGACGTGAGTATGCAAGTAGTTCTTCCTTGATATTAAGCTCTTCGGCATATTTGTGAATCTATTTTCCTAATCGACTGAATAATGTATCCTCCTCCTTCTTAGCACATTTTCAAATTATTGATTTAATTCAAACATTGCTACAATGTGCCTTTTTACACTATCTGGTAAAAGATGAAGAAAAACAATAAAATTGTACCCGAAAACAGACGAGGTTCTCATCGTATAAACAAAACAGCCATGCTATCAAACAGATTCCTTTCTACAATATTTATATATGACTTATTATTCAATTAAAGGTAATGAGATATTATAATCTGATCGTCTGAGTAGCCTTGTCGCAAAAGCGAGCAGTATTCTGCTTCCTCTGCTGATAAAAAAAAACGAAGGGAAAATGGTTATTTGTTGGAAATATTATATCATCGTATAAATCTCTATTCATAGAAAAGAACAAAAAACATACTTGTTTTTTCTCCTTAAGCGAAAGACGAGATGCGGAATCTGCATTATTTGTAGTAAAAGCCTTCAAGAGTGACAGGTGAAGAAAATATGATTAGCCGTTCTAAATACTGCCGTCAGATTTATATTTTATTTCTGAAGTGATTCGTGTTTTCTTTCGTGATAAGGCACTCATGTCTCTTTGTGTGCGTGTTGTGTGATTTGCTTGAACTTACGGTGTTCGTTCCAAGACGATTTGCGTGGAATTTGGCGATGAAAACATAATTCTTTTCAAGAGTCAGATGTGAACTTTAAATACTGACGGCGTTATTGGCGCAAACTTAGTTGAGGGCAAAAGTTGTCTCGTGGTGGGGAAAAATTAGCTTGAAGCTTGCGTGCATTTGGCTGACGGTGTGGCTTGTTTTTCTTTGTTTTTCTCTTGCTTTTCACAATAATATTTTCGGTTAGCAAAAGAAACTAAATATAATTGTCAAAATCAGAACGAAGCACTATAATTCTCTGCGATGTGATGTCTCTAAAAGTAAATGGCGTGGATGTATCTGTAGAAAATACAAAATAGAATATTAAGTGCTTCTGCAAAGAGGATTTTCTAACAATGCAGTCTGACAGAACTTTGTTACAGTAAAGTTCACACTCAGCGCACCGTATTGTGGGCTTGTACCAAGCTAATATCTGTTTATTTTCCTTTCGAATTTATATGCACATTTTGCTTGTTACCCTCGTGTTTCGGTCGATATATTCTCCTACCTTTTCATGTGTTTGCCGTTCTCAGAAAACTTATCTGGATGCTGGAAATTTTTATTCGGTCTTAGGGTTGGGGAGAATCTTATCCTACTGCTTTGCATGTATTTCCCTCCAGGCTGTTTACTTTTGAGTCAATTTTTTTTCTCCCAATGAATCAGAACACGTGACCTTCATGAACTCCGCAACCGACGACTTCTACGGGACAAGATGTGTTTATTTCAACGCTTTATCAATATGTCTCTTGTACAATTCATTGATGTAGCTATGAGAGTCTGATTTCTAATATATTTACTCAGATTGTGGATTTTCTTTTTAGTATTCTTTCCGACTTAATTAGAATCTACCCAAAAATATTCATCTCTACCATCGATCTATTTCGGAAGCTTTTAGAGAACAAACAGAAAATGGGGACAATCATTGTCGTTTCAATGAAAGTGGTCAATTGAAAATTCAGATTCAGCAGAAAAGTAAAGAAGGGCAAAGGTCGACAGAGAGGATAAAAATAATTATCCCAATCGTAGGTTTGGTTACAGAACATGATTAAGTAAATGGAAGTTCCAAAATAAGATGCTAGATATCTGTCTATATTTTTGTGATGAGGTATTATGTACATTATTCGGACTATTGTCCTCATCTTTGTCGTCATATTTATCACAGCGTTTCGGCCGTTGTACGCTCCAACCATCATCAGGTGGTTGGAATGTCAAACTGAACCCTTTATGTCGTTCACTGGGGTAGGCTGTTCAAGTTCCAAGAACAGTCTACCCCAGTGAGCGAAATAAAGGGTTCAATTCGACATTCCAACCACCTGAAGAAGGCCGGAGCGTACAACGAACAAAACATACAAGTGATCTTATACTGGTGACATATTTATGAACAAGTTTGAGCTAGGCATGATATTCATTTGAAAGTCTCTATCTGACAATGCTTCTTAAGTACATGACTCTAGAGATTTAGGTTAATATTTTTATAACAATTTCTGGTATTGAAGTAATCTACCCTTAGCACAGACAGTTCTGCGTTCAGTTTTCATATCTCTTATATTAAATTTTATAACCGATACATACACAGAGGTATTTGAAGTATTTCTTCCTCTGTGTCCCGTGTAACTTCATTAAGTGGACAATAATGATTCTCTAAAACCTTGTAATTCTCGAGGCCCATAGCAGGGTTTCTCCATTTGCCAAGCCTCCGGCGCCCCTCCCGCCATGAATTCACAAATGCTTGTGAAGTAGGTAGCCTACTATCTTCCGCTATCTCTAAGTTTTCCAACCTCTTCTTCCTCAGTATATGTCCAACCAATTGCTGTTATCTCTTTCTGATTCTCAGTATGTGTTTTCATTTTGTTACAATTTTCTTTAAGACTTCCTCATTAATTCCTCGCTCCGTTCATGGAATTCTCAGTAACCTTCCGTAGAACCACATTGCTGTTAGCTCACGATTCTTTTTCGTTTGTGGACTATTAACTTCCGCACAAGAAGATTGATATCACGTAGTTTTTTACTACTTTGTTCACATTTTGGACTGCGTATTTCGATAATCCAGTTGATGTTAGGACTTCGGCGTTGCATTATCCATCGTCTGTTAAAATACTTCCCAGATATTAAAATTGCTGATATCCAAAATTCTTAGTTGGCATCTTGGGATCCTTCTTGTCCATCTTGTACATCCTGCCCTTCTTAGTTAATTTCTTTTTTCGTTTTCTTTAACTACCTGGTCTAGAAAATTCTGTAGTTTTCTTTCTTTCATTGAAGGGGTAGATATAAGACTTACCAAAAGGCGAAAGTACTCCTGATGAGTCTCAAAAAAACACCGTTGAGAAGGCAGAATAATCATTGCAATAAGCAACGTAAGTATTAGAGATAACGGCGGGATGGGTTGAATAAGCACAAGGGAGAACGACTCGCCTGGTAAATGAAGACGTTAGCGACAAGTGACACCTGACCTTCTTGTAGCAACCATTCGAAAATTAATTAAATTTTTTTAATTTACTGGTAAATCACTGTTTTCAATCCAATTCCACACCATAGTTTCTGCTTCGGAAAAGTTTATCTTGAATCCTGTAAATTTATTTTGAGCCACATTTCTGGGAAATTTTCCATTGACCTTATATCAATTCATCAAGTAGATATCAATAGCAGTTAATAGCGCAACAAGCTTTATCTATTTATTGTATTCAGCTGAATTTTATGAAACCTATACACATGATCATATTAGCAGTTTCATTTAAAATTCAATTGTTTTTTTTTTAAATTTTGGTATGAGATTGTTTATGGATTTATCGGGGGTGAGTTAAACGCAAAGAAGCCTGATCATGACCGCTTGGGAATACAAGTTGATGTAATGTAATTGATGTGCGAGTAATATGTATAGCTAACGGCACAGAATTGGAAATTGCTGAGCCAAGTTCCAATTCCTGTCGGGTGCGTTATATTAATCGATGCGTAAATACCATTGAGAAACGTATAAACCCACCTCCTCTCACTACAGCTATGGGTAAAATAGCAGGACTGGTATCAGTATATCTTTATTATATCCCAAAATTTCTTACAAACATAAAATATTTTCTGTCACAAAATAGACTGAAAAGCTTTGATAACTCGTAAAAAATCAATTTAAATAAGAGAAAGAACGTAAGGAAGTTACAGAAAATGCAACTAAGGGGGGGGGCAGATTAATAATTCGCGGCGTGCTTCGTTTTCTCTTAAACATTGGTTTCTCAAGGCAAGTAAGATTCATTTATTGATTTTGAATTAATCTTTTTCAGTGCCATTGATTATGATGAATTAGAAAAACAACAACAGTTACTCGTAACACTTTTAATTCTTTCCATCTTAAAAAGTGAAAAAGATTTATGGCTTCTTGAAATAATAAATTAAAACGTCTTGTTATTCACTCATGTGTAAGCAAAGTTTACAACAAAAGACAAAATGTAAAATTGAAAAGATGTATTTTTTTTCTCGCATACTCACATATTCAACTCTAATATATCAGCGGGTTGAATTTGTGAGTATGTGAGAAAGTATCACAGGAGGAGGCACTGTGGAGGCTCGGATTAAGGAATCGGAGAGCCGAGTTCGAATTCCAGTTGAATCCATTACATTCACTTACGTGCTAATACCCTTCGGAAAGGTATGCATCTTGTACTTCTCCCCCCCCCCAGCTAGGGGTAAATAGCAGGACAGGCCGGATTTTATAGCCTTCGATGGCACTTGGTCTACCGCAGAAAGAAATAGCAACCTACTGCGGGAAAATATGTCTCGTCAGTCATGTACCAAAAAGACACATGATCACCTAAGTGTGTATCAGGCATGGCACCAAAATATATAACAGTGCACGCTTAAAAATAAAAAAATATACGCTCACGCACACATATATCTATGTATATCATTTTCTTCTCTCTTTCTCCCCCTATCTGCCTTACTCTCTCGCTTTCAATATATATATATATATATATATATATATATATATATATATATATATATATATATATACACACATACACATATATATATATGTATATATATCAAAGTCAAGGAATTCTAACCACTTACATGGTAGCAGAATTGGTTAGTATTTTAGAGCGAAATCCACCTGAAAGAGCTTCCAGATGATAGAAAACTTTAGAAATCGTCTACAATAGTGTGTGACGAACACAGGTCACTAATTGGGGGATGTCATTTTTAAAACAAAATGAATAAAAACTATACCGCTTTGTTTAAACCACAGCGAAATAATTTTTTAAATAGATATTATCTTGGTCTTTTATAAAACTTTAAAATCTGCGAGATATTTGCCCCACACGCTGTATTATATTTTATGTCTGTCTGTCTGTCTGTCTGTCTATCAATCTATCTATCTATCTATCTCAGTCTGTTCATATCTATCTATCTATCTATCTATCTATCTATCTATCTATCTATCTATCTAGCTATCTATCTATCTATCTATCTATCTATCTCAGTCTGTTCCTATCTATCTATCTATCTATCTATCTATCTATCTATCTATCTATCTCAGTCTGTTCATATCTATCTATCTATCTATCTATCTATCTATCTATCTATCACAGTCTGTTCATATCTATCTATCTATCTATCTATCTATCTATCTATCTATCTATCTATCTATCTATCTATCTATGGTGAGTAGGAGAGTGAATGAGTAGACATTTGAATCCACACTGCATGATGATTGTCAGTTTCACACGTCAACAATCTTTATGTGGCTTCTGTATATATGCAAATGAAGAGAGACGGAAATAAAATACTGCATAATAAAATATAAAAGTAGGAGAGAAGATATAAAAAAAAGAAATAAAAACTGGAAGATTTCTATAGTAAAAAACTTAGTAGAAATAAAGAACATACTAGAATAGCATTCTTGATTTTGTAAACACAAAAACACACTATTTACATTATTCGGACTGTTATCCTCATATTCACAACGTTTTGGTCATTGTACGCTCCGGCCTTCTTCAGGTGATTAGAATTTCGAACCTTTTATTTTGTCCACCAAGGTAGATTTTTCTAGTTCCACGTACCATGCCTCTTCCGGATGTCTCATTATTTCCCTTTAACTTAACTCTCCAGGTTTTGGTTTCCCAATTGGTCTACTCACTGGATCTAACCAACGTCTTTATCCACTGAGCCATATGACTTTTTGGTACGTGGGACTAGAACAATCTACTCCAGTGGACAAAATAAAGTGATCGGCTATAAATTCCAATCACTAGAAGAAGCCCGGAGTGTACAACGGCCGAAACGTTGTGAATATGACAGTGAAGATGTGGATAACAGTCCGAATAATATAAATAATATATGTAATCATAATACCTCATCTCACAGATATAGACAGACAAATACACACACGTGTATAGATGTTTATATATGAAGAAGAGTAGATAAATATCTCTGTCTAGGCCGATGCTATTAGGTAAATTTTGAATTAAATATTTCAAAATACAATAGTTGCTTTTGTGATTGATGTTGATCACTGAGTGAGTCATCTGATTTTGTTGAAAGATAAATATTTATGTGAAGTTATTGATTTTCATTATTAAGATGCAATTGTTGGCGATAAGTAAATTTAACATAGAACGGTAGGAATATTTTAGTCCAACATCTAGCCGAAAACTCTACCCTAACAAGTGCAGTCATATTCGTAAAGAGTTTCATTAGATAGAAACTTTTATATGGATACCATGTCCGGGGCCAAACGCAATGATAAAAAATGGCTTCAAGTGTATGAAGCCTGTAGGTTTTAGAAAACACAACTCATCTTACAACCTCGTGGACTGGTGCGACATACACACCAATAATTGTACCATGGTCCTAGGATTATCACATTTTCGTCGGATAAAGCTAAGATCGTTGCTATAAAATTCGCTTCTATATCTGATAGGACGACAAAACTATCCCTTACCATACACCCTACCCTATAGAGTACAAGCTTTGTGATGTCTCTATATGCGCTCGAGGGCGTTCCAGATATTTATCAAAAGACTTGACACTACGAGGTCTACTGGTCCGCGTAAAATTCTGGAGTTGTTCTCAAGAACGTTGGTCCATAACTAACATGACTTTGAGCGACTGAAGCAACAGGTAGGTCTTAGCGATGACTGCCTTTTCCGAAGCAAGAAGACTGGCGCTAAAAAATCACACAGAACAATACCAAATAGCAGGAAATATATCTCTTCCAGATTTTCAAAAGTAGCTGCCTCTAAAATGTAACTGAAATAGAATAGAATGACAAGTTGCTGATGTTCCATTTGAAGGAAGACCCCATCAGTAATGGAAAGAGTAGTATCAGTTAATGGACTTGAGCGACTTATTGCCCAGACAAATCGTTTTAATAGAGAGAAGAAAAAAATTCATCCGAAAGAAAGTCTTGGCTGCTCCATCAGTTAATCTGGAAATTTTCTTTATGAGGAAACGTCTGCCCTCACCATTACCAATGTTGTCTGGATCTCGAGAACTACAAGTGTATATCCTTACTGGAAGATCATGGATTAATTTGATATATATTTATGAATAAAATCTCGTTCCTTTATAAAAATAAGTATCATTATATCTTAGAGACAAGTTTGTTTTTTGTTCATTACGTTTCGTTTCATAACTGAAAGAAGTGACAATTAAATTTACTTAAAATATGTAGGAAATAACACAAGAACCATTTGTATTGTTTTGCGTTTTCCCAAAATAGCAATTAAAAATAAAAGTGAAGGAATTGATGAAACTGGTCAACAAATCAAACGCTTCACCTAAATGTTGACATATGTTCAGTTGGTGTCAGTGGTCGATGTGTGGACTGCCTACCATAAAACATTGCATTGATTTCGAATGATATTTTTAACACTAGTAAATATCCCTCATTTGCATATTAAAAGAAAAACAATCTCGTTACTATTTATTTTAATTTTAGGTTTCTTGACTTGTATCTAACATTATTGAAGGAATAAAGTAAAAAAAACACAAAACCCAAACATTCGTAATAATACATTTGATTTCACTAAACTAAAGAACGGTAGAAATTCAAAATAATAATAATAATAATAATAATAATAATAATAATAATAATAATAATAATAATCAAAACATATAATAATGATAATCAAACGATATAATAATAATAATGAAACCATATAATAATAATAATAATGAAACGATATAATAATAACCAAACCATATAATAATAACCAAACCATATAATAATAATAATCAAACCATATAATGATAATAATCAAACCATATAATACTAATCAAACCAGATAATGAGAAGATTCAAACTATATAATAATAATAATCAAACCATATAATAATAATCAAACTATATAATAATAATAATCAAACCATATAATAATAATCAAACTATATAATAATAATAATCAAACCATATAATACTAATCAAACTATATAATAATAATCAAACCATATAATAATAATAATAATAATAATAATAATAATAATAATAATAATAATAATAATAAAACTATATAATAATAATAATCCATCAATCCATATAATACTTATGAATTCGTATTTATTCATATATTTCCTGACTAATCTGTACTGGGAAGAGAGCCAAATCAACTTAATTTAGTTAATTTACAAATGACGGGCCGAGGTACCCGAGGTAATTTGCTGCAATTGTCAACCGCCCACGTTGTATAACCGCATCCCGCATCCCACTGCCAAGGAATGTCTGTCTGCGTCCCCGCTTCCATGCATCATCCATTGATATACTAAGCTACTGTCACAGTCATCTTTTTTATGATATGTCCTTGGCAAGTGTTTGATTTGTTTGTGACAAAACATTCCATCGATAAGACCGTGTGGTCGTTTCTCGGGATTAAATTGTTTCAATGTTTTAGATTTTCAGTAAATTTCCTATGGCTGTAATAACTTTCAAATAGTATGGCATTGTTATTAAATTTAATAATGAACAGAAAACCGGGATGAAGCGTCAGAGCTTGATTCAACTGTAAGTGCAAACGCGTGAACGCCCCTCCCTCACTCGCACGTTTACTGTAAAGCTGGGGGCTAATAAGAGGTTCTTCGTGATTTTTCCCCTTTTAACATTTCAGTAATCCTTCTCAAACAATCTTTGCATCAAACGTTGCTCGAATGCCTATTTATGGAGGAATTATATGAAGAAATTATTGGTTAAATGGCAAAGACCGACTTTGGACCTAGTTTGTCGCAGATTTTATCCACTTAACAGACATAATCTAAACCAAACTTTTACGCAATGCAACTTGCGTGTCATGTGTAATTTACTTGGTATTGTGGGAATCTGACATACCTAAAAATGGACTCTTCCACACTTATATAATGTGGCTACCAATTTCTAGTAAGGGGGATGTCATCAGGTGTGAGTCATCAATAGTGTATCACCGAGTGAGTGTATGAATGAGTGGGTCAGGACACCAGTGAAAGAAGTGCTCTCCAGTTCACATACTTTGATATATGTTTCCGTGAATAATATACCGTTTAACTTTATATCCGAGTCTGTGTTATTTTTCTATGGCTTCAACAACTGGCGACGAGGATGAGATTCCAACTTACGTGGGGTGACCAAAATGGATTTCCAATCCATTGCCTTAACCTCTCGGCCACGACGACTTCACGAAAGAAAGTAAATTCACTCTTGCCGACCATAACAACTGGCGACGAGATTCGAAACGACCTCACGAAATGGAAGACCAAAATTTTCTCTGCCGACCATAACAACTGGCCACGAGATTCGAAACGACCTCACGAAAGGGTAGACCAAAATTTTCTCTGCCGACCATAACAACTGGCCACGAGATTCGAAACGACCTCACGAAAGGAAAGACAAAAATTCTCTCTGTCGACTATAACACTTGGAAAATATGGAAAGCATCAGATGAAAATCCAGAGAGTTATGACCGAAAAACGAGATTTTTGAACAGATTTTCGTGGTGTTTTTTTTATATGCATGGAGGCGAAGAGCACTAAAACCACACTATCTTAATTTTTACATGATGCCAAATTTTTTTGCGATATGTTTGAAGAAAATCGGATAAAAAGTTATGGAAGTTATAAAGTTTTTATTTTAAGTAGTATGAAAACCCCGATTTTTTCACAGTTTTTTTGTAATTTTTTATGTGAAGACAATATTACACGGAAACTATGAAGCATTCTGCATGAACCTCGTAACATGGGCAATGTTTTGCATTAAGTGCAAAGAACATCAGTTCATCCAGCAAAAATGTTGTTCGCGTGTAACTTTGCCTTGGTTTCTGCAAAAAGTCGTACCCATTTTCAGTTTTAGTGATTTTTCTGAAAAACCAGGTCGCTGGAGCTTGATACCTTGGTCTTGACCTATATTGGTAAATTTGCATTGATCCTTTTATTGACCGAATACTAAATTGGGATGAGAAATTAATACTTTATGACTTTATGGTAAACGATGGTGTTCGATCTCTTGATCATGAGCCTACACCAAAATTGTAACACCAGCAGATTATGTTGACTGTTAGTATAGCTGTGGCGTTATCCATTACAGCTCTCTGGAATAGAACCAAAGAATCACTGCCAGCAACTGGATATAAATACACTTCCGATTAAGCAAAATGCGACCTACACAGCTTAATCAACGATGTCCAATTCTGCTTCATGACAGATCATGGCCGCATCGAATTGGGATACGAGACTTGGCAACATACCATACATAGTCACCCGACCTCGCGCCCACTGGCTAATATCTTTTACCATTTTTTAAGGCCATAAAACCATCCGCCGCAAATAAGAGGTGCAGAAAATGCGTTCAACGGTTTCTTGCCACTCAACCACATATGTCTGCTCGAACCGAGATTCACAAAGTCTTTGTCATGTGTTAAGATGAATCGATGCGAAGCGCTTTCATCCATGAAAATAGGATTGTAACCTTGCATAAGGTAAGCGTTGTCACCACCGTTCTTAAGGGCTTTATTTATAGTCCATTCATTTATTATTCACATATAACCCTTTTAGTTATTTTCTGTAATATATAATATAATTACACTCTTAGAAAATTGTAAGGCTTCTAAGAGGGCCTTCCTCTCTACATCGCCTTTTCTCTGGTATATTATGTTTCTGTTGAAATCAGTTTTGGGTTTGCAGTTCAATTAGTGGTTTATAGATCTTGTAACTGAAATACTGCTTGAACTTATATGATATAACTCAATATAGATAAAGGAATACCCAGAGAGATATATTTAATAAACTTTATGTAAACATAATATTTTAGAAGCAAGGATTAGGATTTAGGCATACAATGTTATTATTTTATTTATTTTCCTATGTAATTTCAAAACCGAAAATATTATATCGACAAAGCGAACTATATGTCTTTAATAACTCATTCGTGGAAATTAAAACTTATTTTTATATCTGCATTGATGTATTAAGATTTTCTTTTTTGATGTTTAATGTTTAGATTCGTTTCTACGAGGAATGTTTGTACTGGCGCAAATAGTCTTTAACTCTTGAAGAGTAGATTTCTCAAGAAACGGTCGAAACGTCATCTGTTGTTTTGAGTGGAATATTCATAATTGACTCAGCGATGGGTGAAAAACAAAGTCAAGTCTTTAAACAAAATCGCTTTAAGCATAAAATAAGTGGCCATTAAGAATTTTCTTTCGTTTCTTTTTTAATCGAATACACCCCAAGCAAGACAATAAAGCCCCTAAGACAGAAGATGTGTAGAAGAGTTAGGAAACAGAAACATTAATAATTAGAGAGAACGAAAACAGTAATCAGGAGGAAAGTTGACAGCGATTGACAATTTTTGAAGATTAATGTTCTTTGGAAAGCATTAGACCGAAAGCGAGTTCCACAAGCGAGAATTGCGAGCAAAGTAAGTGTTAGCATCCCGTTACATCTGGCAAACTCAACTGTAAATTGATGAGATCTCAACACCAATCTAGTTATTAAAAAAGTCTAGATATCAGGGCGAAGAGCTCATTCGAATAATTACCATGAAGGTATATATAGAAAAGGCAGAGCGAGGCAACCTTACGGTGATGAGAAAGTAACTGAAGCCGAGGCATACGATCAGGACTAATAATATTGCTGATTCTTTTTTTGCATTTAATCAAGGAGATCAAGCTAAATAGCATGGGTACCGGATCATATGTGTCAGCAATATTCTAAGCATGGACAAATGGTAAACTTAAAGATGTGTAGGATTGTTTATGGAGTGAAATATTCTTTAGTCTGACACAGTGAATCAACTTTCTTGGCAGATGATCTATCAATGGATTCAATATATGTCCACTTCAAGTCAGGCGAGGAGTTTAGCCCAAGAAAGTACATTGAGAGGTTAGCACAAACCATGCCGACGAATTGCAGAGAAGGGTCTCTCAGATGATTAATGGAGAGAAGCTTAGTTTTGGAGGCGTAAAAATTAACAGGACATCTTCTGTCTCAAGTTTTAGCTATTATCACTAAGGTGAATGTTACATATGCATCTCGAATACAGGTGCCGACATGATTAGATTATGTTTGAATCATTTTACGATCACGGTACATATTGGGTATGCGAGTCTTATTATTTTCCTCTGTGGCAGGATTGTTTTCGCCCACGCTTAAATCATGAAAAATATGTATCGGGACATTTATCTTAAGTGGCAAGCTTAATCTATTAGTAACTAATTCCCACCGGACAAAACATCCCCCCTGACAGACTATTCCATCCGTTCAGACTATTCTACACGACAAAAAAAGAGTACATGCTTGCGCAGTAGACATGAGCAGTTCGTGCTTTGATGAAAATTTCATTGAAGCAAATATGAAATGATTTCAAATCTTCGCTCGAGCGTGTTCTTAATTTTTGACCATGGTTGTTCACTACGATACAATGTGTTGTAGAGTTACTTTCCGCAGTGGAAACTGTATTTGGACTAAATTCGGTCCTAAATAGGTTCAACGTACAAAAACGTTAGGAACTTGTTATAATAAGTATTACGCAGAGTAATCTAGTTGTGGTAGCTGACTACTTTTGTATTCGACTTCCAGTCGACCGTCACTGACTCCTACTTATATTAGGTGGGAGAGTCTATTATCTATAGACTAGATATGTTTCACCATAACACCCCCTCCTAAAACTTTATTCCGTAGGGTAAAACATTTTTCCTAAATTTTATATTTCATTTTTTTAAATAAAATAAAAAAATTAAGAAAACTGTTTTACCCCTACGGAGTAAAGTTCAAGGAGTGGGGTGTTATGGTGAAAACACGCCATTCTATAGATAATAGACTAGGTGTGTGTCACCGTAACACCCCCTCCTAAAACTTTACTCCGTAGGGGTAAAACAGTTTTAGGAGGGGGTGTTATGATGAAACAATGACTTACGTTGAGATAAAAAGAAAGAATTAAGAAAAATATAAAATCGAAATTTAAAAAAATTTACTGTTAGCGGTTTAAAATATTTTCTAACCTGATTCCTTTTACATTTCCCCTTCCTTTAAATTCAGAGTGTTGATTCTATTTGATGATAGCATTAAAAATATTTATCGAGTTACAGAGACAAAGGCGGTTATTCCTGAATCATGCATGATCCCTGGCCTAATGATGTGACCACGTGATTAAATTATTGAACATGATAATGAGTAAATGTGATCAATAATTAATGAAGTCCAAAAATCCAATTAAGATCCTAATTTCCTTTTATGTGAGCAGAATGCTATGAGGTTATAACTAGAATGCAATTCAAAACTAACTTTTTTAATAAATATTCGTCCGACAAATAAAAAAGAAGCCGTTTGAAAATGACGTTGAATTTCAAAATTGAAAATTGAAGTAATCCGCTTATGAAAAGAAGGACATAGTGTGTCTGTGCGCATAACCACGAATAGGGAGGGCTGATAGCTTGCATGTGCATTTCTATTGAGTTTCACTGGTCATGTGCGTTCATATATTTTCTCATGCGTCGAAAACTGCGGGTGTAGTTATTTTGGTAGCATTGATGTAAATCGGTCGGTTTGCAGGTGTCCAGTTGGATTTTGCTTGAACAACAGCAAAGAACTTGATCAAAAGGACATGGACAAGCATATAAGCAGGCATGTGGTAAGTTGCTATTTGTCAGAACCATTGAAAAACATGTGGAGCACACAGCAATGATGGTACCAGAAAACAGTCAAAAGCCTTGATAACTATTATAATTTTTTTTTATAGAAGCCAATAAATAATGTTTTCTTATATATATATAATATATATATATATTCTGATATATATATATATATATATATATATATATATATATATATATATATATATATATATATAAACGTATTATATTAGGCAGCATAAATTTTATGTTATAATGAGATAATCATACATTGAATCAATTAACAATATTAATGCAATTAATGGCGAAATCTCTTCACTAATAGACATAATATAAGCATTAACCTACTAACAATCCACTGAATGATGCGATCCTTATGTATAGAATTGTTGTCAGATGGATCTGGTGTATTTTTTAGAGCAGCAAGTACTTTCAAGAACCTCATATTTTCATCGTCAGGCTGTAATTTCTTCCTTTAAAATCAAAACTCGAAGACGAAATAAATGTTTTGTAGACGGAAGGACTTTTTTTTAAGAATGAGTTATTTATTAACGGTTATATATTATTGGAACGTGCAAGTCGCAAAGCTAAAGTTCAAATATTTCAAGTGAGAATTTTTTATATGAATTTTGTAATTTGGTAAATACACGAATTCTTTGGTTGTAAGTATTTTCCAGTTAACGTGACATGAACTAAGTACATAGTTCAAATTAATAGAGTGATATGTCTTAGTAGTTTTTTTCTCTGGAATTTCGTACAGAGGATCAATTGTTTTCGTAAACGTATTATATATGGCAGCATAATGTTTTTATTATAAAGAGATAATCATACATTGAATCAATTAGTAATATTAATGCAACACAATGGTTAATGCTTATGCTAAGTCTGTTAGCGAAGAGAATTCGCCACTAATTGCATTAATATTGCTAATTGATTCAATGTATGATTATCTCTTTATAATATATACATATATATATATATATATATATATATATATATATATATATATATATATATATATATATATACATATATAGATAGATAGATAGATAGATAGATAGATATAGATAATATTAGTGGTAAATATACACATACATATGCAATCATATATCTAAAATATATAAATATATATACATACATACATACATACACATACATCTCTCTCTCTCTCTCTCTATATATATATATATATATACATATACATATATATACATATACATATATATATATATATATATACATACATATATATATATATATATATATATATATATATATATATATATATATATATATATATATATATATATATATGCAGATTGCGATGGGTAAACGGTATCCTTTTCTATTTTTATTTCGATATGGGCGTTGATTGCTTTTGATTATATCGACTGATGTATAGTGGGGTCAGTTGGGCACCGTCTGTACGAAAAGGAGCACCATGACGCAATTCACTCCGCCCCAGAAATTTAGAAACGGTATGCTGCACTACTTGGCATTTGCACCGGAAGCTCCAATATGAACATTTCAGCGTATTTCGGTGTCAATCTGCGGAGAGTACACGAGATTCGGAAAGAGTTGGATGAGTCTAATGCTGATTACAAAGGGATTTGGAGTGATCAGTAGCGATGGCGACGTTATATCTCCTTTCATCTTCTCACTGGGTCTCATACTCAACATGTACGCATACATCAAGTGACTTGAGGAGGTAGTGTTGACCTGGATGAAGAGGGAGGGTTCAGGAATACCTTGTGTCTGGCAACAGGACCCTGCACCATGTCACACAATAGGAGAACCAAGACAATACAAGCTGTCAGATAATTTCTACGATGATATCTCCTCAGACATCTTGCCAACTAACTCCCCAGACTGCGACCCCTTGATTATTATGTGTGGGACGCAGATGAGCGAGAGACCAACAGAATTACTTGTGACACCAAAGATGAACTGAAGCAATGGATTAGGACAACGGCGTAAACAGGAAGACCGTCCAGAAGAGTTGCAGGAGATTCTGAAGTCATCAGGAGGCCGTCGTTTAATTGAATAAATTTAATCCTTAGAATTTCAAGATACTTTTGTGCAATTTTGTTAAATATAACTGTTAAAATAAGATGTCTTTTTTTATTTTTATTGATGCGTAATTTAGACGAATATTTATCTCTCGCAGCCTGCATAAGTGCGCCCTGAGGTTATAGATGAGCGGCAACTTTCTGTTTCATGCCTGATAGCAATTTTCACGCCATCCTCAATGCGTTCAAGCTTTAAAAGGCCGGTATGACTTGTTGACCTAGAAACCCTCATTTATATTTAGATACGTTCTATATCCCATGAATATAGCATAACTATATATATATATATATATATATATATATATATATATATATATATATATACACACACACATACATATATATATATATATATATATATATATATATATATATATATATATATATATATATATATATATGGAGAAAACAACTGAAAAGTTGCAAATTAAAAGAAAAAAATTCAATGTTTTTTGTGAACGTATTTATTTATATATTTTTATATATATATATTTGATATTTGATTATATATATATTTTTTATATATTTGATTATGCTCTCTCTCTCTCTCTATATATATATATATGCAAATGATATTAAATAATTAGTGTCTGTTATTCCACTTTAAATGTGCCTGATGTGTAGGAAACATTCGGTATGTAATTATTTGCTTATATATAACTTTTGGCATTGTAACATTGTCTTTTACCACTATAACCATTTACGTATATACATATATGTATATATATGTTTCCCAGGTCGATAATATAAAGAAATACACCTACCATGCTGGGGCTCGAACCCAGATGTCAGGGTCAGAAATCGTGTTTACAAACCACGTGAGCAGGCGTCCACATGAGTTACAAGAGAATATGTGAAATGTCTACAAGCGAAATATTCTGAAAGGCAGGCATTGTAATTACTGCTATAAGCAAAACTGTCAAAAAAGGAAACAAAATATCCGTTACTACTACACAATAAGGGTGGAATGCAGCACCCTTGAGATTAGAACTGAGCGATTGTGTTAATTGGTCTACAAGAAAAGATTGTTAATCTTTCACGCCACTAAAAGCGTCAAGCGCCTTATTTATTTAGAAATGTGATTGATTAAAGTAATTCAGAGTTTAAATATTTTTAAGTGGACTTTGTTCGTCTTTGTTAATAAGTGCTTTAAGAGAACATGTGATACTTGTTTGTTCTTTGTAAAAACAAAGAAAACTTTATAATTGCGACACTGATCTTAAATGCATAATCAATAAGATTTCTTCTAACATGATATTAGAAGAAATAAAATCTGAAACAATTTGATGAATTGTATAATTACAAAAAGGTTTTTCAAAATTTGCAGGAATTTGGAACAACCTTAAAAAAATTGATTATATAAAGCACTTGGAAGATATTTCCTTTTCGTATGGCAATCAGTGTTTATATTTTAAAACAGAGAAAGAGTTAGTTTGGGAAATGATTATAAAGACCATGGTTCACTATAAAGCATACAAGTGCCAAGTTACCACCATGAGTACTTGTTACCGCACCTTGTCAAGCAGGACTGTTATGGCAGTGACAAGAGTTGACAACTTCGACGTCTACTTGTCTGTCATCCGTTTATCTGAAGTTCCAGGATGGCTAATATAATATCTAAGAAATCAGAATGGATGAATATTTAGTTTTATAAAGACATTGCTTGGTTTCCTGCTTGTGTAGCCTGGTGCAGAGTCCTGTTTCCTAACAGATTGTCTGCCTGAATCTTCCGTAATCATCCAGGTCAGGACTACCTCCTCAAGTCTTTTAATGTAGGCGTACGTGTGAAGTATGAGGCCCCGTAAGAAAATGAAAGGAGATATAACGTCGTCAACACTAACGATCACCCCAAACACCTTCGTAATTGGCATTAGACTCATCCAACTCTTTCCGAATCCCCTGCACTATCCTCAGTTACATGCATTTTGTTGAAACCACAGAAGCTAGGTTGGATAAGCTTTATCGAGCGGAACTGTTTTGGCAGCGACAAGTGTTGATAACTTCGGCGTCTACTTGTCCGTCATCCCCTCTTCTGAAGTTATAGGATAGCTAATATATTCCCTACCCAATTAGAAAGGATAGTTATCGGGTCAGTTGGCCAAATGTTTACATGCATTTTGTCAAATGCACAGCAGCTAAGTTGGCTCAGCTTTCTGAGAAATGCAGTCGACCACAGAATTCTTCCTCTGCTACCAACTAATATATCTTCGGATGCCCGACACCTGAAAAGTATATTATTTCCGTTTTGATCTAATTACCGTCACTAGAGGAGGACCGGAAGTCTTCGTCTAAATCGACGAAAAAAGTCATTATATATTCTGATTGAACGTTTGGGAAGTCCGAACAGTGCATCTCGGAGGAATTGGAAAAATCGAGATTCTTTATCCTGGTCAAACGTTAACTTGAAAACTACGCAGTAAACCTTTCTAGTCATTTGACCGTCTTCTTTCAATAGGATGAAGGTTCGGAAAGAGGGTCATTGCTTAATATGAAACATTGACTATAAGAGTTAGAAAACAGCTTATTACTCACGCGTTCACCGAAATAAATTTGTTTTTATTCTTCATTCGAGTTGAATGTATCTGAAGAAATATAATCTGATTCAGATTGTTTTTCCTTGTGTCTCCTGAAATGTTGTTGCTGCTGCTGCTTTTAATCGGATATTTCTTCCATATTTTGTTGCATGCACTTCCCGTTCGATTGCCACGTTACTATTTCAGGCGGGCGAAGAAAGTCTCTCACGATATTGGAATATCGAATGAAGAAACCGACTTTAGTAACAAAATACACTTCCGCCTTTTGGGGAAATTTCTTTTTTCTGTCAGGTATATTAGGGGCTTCAAAACACATAGCTCGTAACTTCAGTATCTGTCTATATTTCTGAGATGAGGTATTATGTGCACTATTTACATTATTCGGACTATTGTCCTCATCTTTGTCGCCATATTTATTACAACGTTTCGGCCGTTGTACACCTCGGCCATCTTCATTCCAGTCACCTGAAGAAGGCCGGAGCGTACAACGGCCGAAACGTTGTAATAAATATGGCGACAAAGATGAGGACAATAGTCCGAATAATGTAAATAATGAGCTCATAACTTGTATGAAATATTAAAAGATAGCTGCATTTGATTGGGCACCTTTTATAATAGCCAGTGTTAACCCCACCTGTTGCTGTAGCAATGAATATGGTTTTATATACACATTCTTGGGGTTGGTCATTTGCTTATATTTTGCTTTGGGCTTGCTTCGGCAATTAGTTGGAGATTCGTCTCCAGTTAATCTAGTCGAATTCTCTGCCTTCGGGCAGAGGGGAACTCAGTCGAGGCTATACCAAAGGGCAGAGTCTCATCTGTGATGTTAGACAGCTACCCAACTCCGTTTTTACGGGGTCTACGGGGAATTTTTGCCCGAGCCTACGGGTTCATTTACCCTGCATTTAACAACGGCTTTGTGCCACATCCTACCTCGCGGGGTGTCTGAGGTAACTAAGGTTATAATTTGCTTAGGGCCTGGGTCAAAGAAATTTTCAACACCCCATTGTCTGTGTGTGAGGGTATTCATATCTATCTATCTATCTATCTATCTATCTATCTATCTATCTATCTATCTATCTATCTATCTATCTATCTCTTAATCAATTAATATAATGTGAAAAGTGTTCCTTTATGAAAATTACTAATCCTCTTTTGACGTGGCAACATTTTCAAGGATATAGTCATTTGAATATATTCATTTCGAGATGCTGAATTTACATGCATTCATTATTATATGAAAGAAAGATAATTTAGTCCTGGCATGACGATAAACTACATCCGGCAGAAAGAGCTCCGATCGGTAGATTTGAGGAGTGTGGAACCATCTTATAATTGCTGCTGTTCCCAGGTTAATATAGGATCTCAACTATGGTCAAATCGTTAACCATGAAAACCGGCGTCAAAACACTATGAAAGTATAAAAATAGATTTTTATTGTAAAAATACGAGGAACATATTTTTAAAAATATTACTAGCAATACATTTTTGGAAAAAGAATAATAATTACCAGTAATAGAGTTGGCTCTCGACAAAATTCTTCTTTACAAAAATACGTCAATGAAACCTAAAAGACAAATTGATTTCTTAAAAAGAATACATATTCTAGTCATACGAAATTATCCGAAAAATCTTGTCGGTGTTAAATAAGCCATTGAGATTTTGATATACCGTAAAACAAAATAAACTAAACCAAAGATCATGACATGCATTAAATTAATTTATTCATTATTTAAATCTAATGTCGTTGAAACATTACAGATCTTTCGAAGTTTAGTGTTAAACATGAATTAAATGGTTTGATATAATCGTAAATGGAAAACGGTGTCGATTTAAAAATTTTCTTTCCTATCTTATTCCTAGACAGATTCAAAAATAAATTTTAAAATTCCATAACAAACTTACTATTCAAATAAAAATAATGACTGTTTAAATACAAATCTTTAAGTAAACAGAAGAGTATCTCTGAATGTACATTACATCGACTCTTGAAGCAGATGCGTTACAGACCCGCCCTAACGGGTGCCACTCCCACATGAGGAGAACATGAAACCGCCTTTTTAAAGATCAAAAATCGGTCAATAGAAGATCGGAGAAACGTCTGGTCAGATGAGCCTCGATTTCTGCTGCGGTATTCCGATGGCAAGGCTAAAATTTAGGATGGCGGTGGTGCGGTAATGGCATCGGCGATATGTTCTTGGCATGCATTGGAACGTTTTGTACCAGTAACCATTGTTTAAAGCACACAGACCCCGTAGGTACAAGAGTGGGATGAAAAGTTCATAAGCTGATTATGAAGAAATGATGCTAGAGCGGTGAAATATTGTATGCATTAATCTCAACTCTCCTTAATTTATTACCAGGTAAACTTACACCTGCCAATTCAAATCAGATTTCAAAAGTAACAAGTAGCGACTTCTCTTGAAAATGAACAAAATTTGGCATTCGGGTATTTTATCAAGTGCCTAGAACATTAGTGTATTCAGTTCTTTAACACATTTCAAAAATAGAGGCCATATTTAATACGGGCATATAAGGTATTACAGAAAATTATAAATAATTCTATTAATCGACTTACATAATAAAACAACATTTCTATATCGCTTTGATTTTAATGCTTGATATGTCGTTGAATGAATGAATTGGAAAGAAAATGTTTAAACACCTGGCGGGACTTTATGGTCTCTCTCTCTCTCTCTCTCTCTCTCTCTCTCTCTCTATATATATATATATATATATATATATATAATTATAATTATGAATAATAATAATAATTCAATTATGAATCTTTCCAGTGCCGTTAACAACCGTAAATTTTAAAAAGTAAGTTACTCCAAAAATTCGCTTGATGAGGAAATGGAACTAATGTCTTTGGTTTAATAACAAAATTAAATTCAAGGGCTTTAGCTTCCATTTCTGAAACATGGTTATCACTGTGTAGCGGTAAAACCATATTGTAAATCTATTAATTTATAATATATGTATATATATATATATATATATATATATATATATATATATATATATATATATATATATACACGCACATGTGTATAATAGTTGATCGCTGGTATCAGCCTATGCCTGTTTATTAGGATATATACTGATCGGATCTTAATTATAGTTATAGGCGAGTCCACGTTTGGACAAAGTCAATACACTCAAATCATCGGTCATGATGACTTGCTATTAGCAAAACCACTGACAAACATCACCTTCTACTCAATTTCACTCACAAGGTTCAGGTCAACTTATAATATGGCTTTTAGTCACTTTTCAAAGATACCGCACGCTTGAATCGCCTCACCAGACCGACGACATCATGAAATGGTCTTCCTGACAAATAGACTATGATAAGATTCGAACCCTGATTTTGTTGTTCTATACTATAACTGTGGTGACTCTATCAACACAAACATTTACAGTATTCTGCTAACAGATTAGATCCTCAGACTCCTGTGTTCTCCACCGTATAGGAACACTAAAGTCTCCGTGAATGTACTGTAAACGTGAACAGGCGACAAAGTGCCAGTTTGTGAGGATGGTAATGTTCCTAAGCCTAACTTCGACGGATAACAGGTACTTTCGTGTCAGTAAATTTTAGAATGATTAGATAGAGTCAAAGACACTCAGATTCGTAATAACTTCAAAACATAACTTTTCTTTATTGTTGTTTACACAGTATAAAGCGTATTCAAGTTACATGTTAACTGAATGAGATTGATATAAGGGCATATAGAGAGGAGGAAGTGGCGAATATTACCTGGATATTTAAGTTTGATACTAGTTGATCTTATAACTTGAAGGGATTAACACTGTACTACTCGGCGAAGCAGCAACTCGGGAGTCTATTCCACAATGTGATAGAAATGGGCGGAAAAACCTGCTGGAGTAGAATTTCGTCCCTATCAAATAGATACGAATAAGGAATATATATATATATATATATATATATATATATATATATATATATATATATATATATATATATATACATATACACACACACATATATATATATATATATATATATATATATATATATATATATATATATATATATATGTATATATATATACTAGTGTGTATATTTGTCCATGCGTACGTATATTTTTGTGTGTGCCTCATTATGTGTGTTTGTATGAGCACTCAAGAAAAGGTAAGATGGATTTCTATTAATGTCTGCTTTCCTATTGCACTAGACCTAGCTGTACTGAAGGAAAATCCGCGTGTTCTTCATCTTCTCCTACTTAAATTCGTTGTCAAGGTATTTTAAAATATAACTTTGTCAATCTGCATTTTTGAATGAAGACAAGCGTAAATTTTTTCAATGCAAAAGTGGCGTGCGAATTCCTTGAAATCATTGGGGCGTGATACTTTCTGGTGGCAACCTGTAAAATTGCATCAGACTGATGAATAATTCTTTTTGATGGCTCAAGAAAAATTATAGATGCGCATAATCAATTCTTCTTCTTGCCGATCGATTATTAATCTAAATATCTGAATCGAAATAGAAGACAAATATAATCATACAGGCTTGGAAATCTCACTAATTTGGAACGGACATTGGTTAGCTATTCTCTCGGGTATTTCTAAATTGAAAATGATCATCGGTGATCACCATGGAAAACGAACTTAGGAAATCGTGTTCGTATTCCCTGCTCGCCTATTTAAGCTTATTTTGCATTCAGAAAAAGAAATGAGTGTTACGTGAACAATGAACGAGGCTTAACATTAGAATGTTAATCTCTTCAAGTCAAACGCCAATCATTATCCATCCTTATCCACACTTCTTAGCAGAATCCCTTATTAAACATATAATACGCCGCCTCCTTCATCATAAATATTTGAACAGTAATCCTCTAATTTTATTGTCTTTAGTGCTTTATGATAGGTGAACTTCAATGTTAAATTATGTGCTCAGTATTATCGCCCGATGGCCGGATAAAATGTCTTCTTACTCACATTTCACGCTGACTGATTGAAAATAAGTCAATTTTCACTATTAAAAACTTCAAATTCATTTAGTTCATTATGGTTAATCAAATATGTATAAATATAAATTCCATAATGCAGTTACAATTCTGTGGTAGATATTTACGCGAAAGATCATTGTAGCACGGAAAGAATGAATGCGATAAACCTCACTAAATAACGCCTATAGTCAAATCACGCTGAAAACAACTATTCCCTTTCGGTCACCGACGTTAAGTAGATTCGTGTCTGGTTAGTTCATAGATGAGAGATCGTATGGGAATACCGGACACTGTAAGTAAGCCCCTACTGTTCAAAAAAATGTTTCGGCTTTAAATAAGGTACAAAGGGTTGATAATTCTAGAAATAAATATACATTTCGGTCAATTAAGCGCTCTATCACAATTGTCTATGCAACTGACTGACTAAATATCATTCTATAATAGGAGCTTTGTACCTTTTTGATAACAAAACTAACCTGGAATTCATAAACTGACAATAGTATTGTGATTAACTGTTAACAAATGGTATTCATTGTTATATCCCTTTGAGGTTAATATGTTTTCAAGTTTTATTTCCCACAATCGTTTTATACTGGCAAAAATATAGATTTGTCAAGCATGTTTCAATCTCTTCCCTCTACAACTATTGTTATAATTAACAGGGTAGGTTCGGTACAGTAGATTAGGGTATCGGTCAGTCGAAAAGAAGGACTGGTCTGAAAACTGGGAAAAGCAAAATAATATCAACCTAGTATCTTTCCGAATAATGTAGGCTAGTCATATATAATAAAGAAAAGCCATCTGTGGAGATTCATGATCGCAAAACCCTGAACAGACATATAAAAATCATATTTAAAACACGAACGGAAACATTTACTGAAACTTTAAAAAAAATCACTCTAAGCAAGTTGATAAAAACCGCTAAGATGTAATCGAGTTAAAGAGATTGAAAAGGGGAAAATAAAAGAACAGGGCGCAAGGAGAATGAAAATGGCGGCTGAAGTTGCATTTAAATTGTTGGAAGATTCTAGTTGGCGAGAATTCAAAAAGTTGGTAAACAGTTTCACATGTAAGAAATGCGGGGAAAAATGTTAACATGGAACCTGTGTTAAGCTATCTGAGCAGAGAAAATTATGAGAGCTTCGCTTGAAGTGTGTTATATTGGTGTGAGTTCGTTTCAAACATCCTCGTAGCCACTGTTATATTCCTTGCTAAGGGAATAAATACTTAACACCAGGTGGATAATAGGACAAAGGTTTATTGTACACAACCAGTACAATACGGTACAGTTATACACACAGGTCAATCTAGTAGTGAGTGCCACTAATTGGAAGGTAGGACGTGCTTGCGTCGTCTCTCTCTCACTCTTCCCACGTCTACCCCGTCTCTCGTAGACAGTCGACTTTATAGGTACTTACTACCTATAGTGTAATCATTCATGGGGGTAACGGGTTATCCATTACATCAAAGTGCAAAAGAGGAAAACTCATCAGAACAATTGCTGTGAACCTATTTATAAAAAGTCACCAAAAAAGTTCTGTCCGTTTTTTGATTAGTCATTGAATGAAGTTGAAATATATACGAAATGCGGGTAGCAATTGTTTTCAAATTCGGATAGCCGGAAGTAGGAACATCAGACGTTATAAAAAACACGCGCACCATGCCCGGCCATCAGTTATAAGCCAGACAGCTGTGAGAAGGATGGAAGTGTCTAGAGATATAGTTCGGGATTGTTTGCTTTACGACTTCAAAGTGGGCTTATCAGAAGCTGCATCAAGTCGCCGCATATGTCAAGCGTTTGGGGATAGTGCTGTGGATGAACGTATTGCAAGGCGTTGGTTTCGAAAATTCAATTCTGGAGATTTGTCTCTCCATGTTGAGCCTCGCAGTGGACGCCCACAGGTCTTTAATGACGGAGTCCTGAAGGCGATCATTGAAGGTGATAGTAGTCTAACGTGTGGTTTTCTTGCAAGTCAGTTCAACGTCTCCGATGAAACAGTTAGACTTCACTTGCACCGCCTAGGTAAGACGTACATACTGAGCAAGTGGGTTCCGCAAACGCTGTTGGAGGTCCACAAGGGACAACAATTGGCAGTCTGCGTATCGCTGCTTTCTCGTCACCGTACCTTATCCTTATTCAATGGCGTGCTTACCAGCGATGAAAAGTGGGTTCTGTACGAAACTCACAAGCGTTCCAGACATTGGTTGTCTCCTCAGGATGCTGTCCTTCACATAGCCAGACCGCCTATGCACCCATGCAAGATTATGCTTTGTGTCTGGTGGACAGATCGTCAAGTGGTTCATTATGAACTGCTACAAACGGGACAAACGGTCACTGGAAACCTATACTCGCAGCAATTGAAACGTGTTCAACAGTCATTGGCTTCGAAGACTAAATATAAGTTACACATACTGTGAAGCGTTTTCTTTTTTTCCTTTAAAAACGGACTTGTATATAGATATGTGACTGACGACAAAATGCCAGGTCAAAATTGATAACCATTGTGGTAAAACACTAGAGATTAGCAGATATGCACAGGATTACACTGATAGCAGTAATTTAAAAAAACTGACACATATTTTCATGAAGTGACAATTTTGGTGTTATGCCTGAAGAACAATTCCATCAATAGCGTTGATACTATGTTGCTATTTAGAAGGTTACGTGAAGAATTTCTCTGAACTAAGAGTTATCGTAGCTCAGGTTGGCATAGAAAGCTCACCAACACACACATAAAAGTTTAGCTCATCGACGAACTTTAAGTCTACGTAAATTTAATGTAATTTATTCCCATTTGTCGCTTCCTATAAATGAAAGTTATAAGCGACGATCGTTATATAATGAGTGAATCACAAATATGTCAGTCTTTCTAAGTTATTTAACTACGTGACGTCATTCATCTCTGTTGTTTCTCGATCCGACTAAATAACTAATCCAATTTGCTTCTAGAACCATGGAAACTAGACTAATTTAATAAGCGTAGCTTAGTTTTAACAGATGGCCACAATTATAGGGTATCCACCATAATCTTAACTTACTAGTCAGCAATAACGTTCTGCTAGTCCAACCCACAATCAATTACATGATGATGTGATATACTGACGTTTGGACAATCGGTTTTGTGCCAGTACAAACATTCCATGATGAAAGATAATTCTCGCATACTAACTTCTGTATTGTGTTCATCATGATATCGATCTCGAAGTCCCAAATATCAGATATTCAAATGTAATTTTTTTGCCTCCTCTGAACGATTATACGAAGTTCTGTTGATGTCTACTAATTGAGTGTGTGTGACTGATATGATTGTTATGACAATATATGGGCGTATTGGAATTGCCTGAAATAAAAAATCAAGAATGAATATATACGATTACATATAGTTAGAATATTTTATGAATATATAAGATTACATACGGTTAGCATATTTCATTACTGAAGCAAAATGATTAGAAAGAAAACAAAAGATTCAATGTATGTGTCTATGTATGTGTAAATCTTCTATGAAATATTCAAGATTTGCATTTAAGAAGAGGTTTTTCAATTCTTTTTTTACGGATTTTCAGATATTCTTAAGTACTGACAAGCAAGCTTTCGGCGTTGTATGTTATATACTATCTTATGTTGTGCTCAATGATATAAAAAATAGATTAAAACAAAGGGACTCCAGAAGGAAACAAGACACCTGTTGTCTCTCTAGCATCCTATGGGTAAAGAGAAAAAGGACATGATACTTTTATGCTTTTTCCTTTTGTAATGTTTCGGCAACGATATCTAGCGACCATCAACATAAATCTTTTTACTGAGAAGATGGTTTATACTACAATAGTGTTAATGTCTATAATTTGTTTCTTTTTTGTTTTATAATTGGTGATTTTTAAAAATATTCCACTTCCTTTATATTCATGTTTATATGCCTTGAGTAGTTTCCATTCAGTCCATCATTAATGATTGTCTTTGTTTTCCTCCACATATGAAGGCTACAAAAGTGAACTGAAAAGTTCATACGCTGATTCTGAAGGAGTGATGCCAGAGCTGTGAAATCTTTCATATATTAATTTAAACATTTCTTATTAATAACTGCTATTGTTTCTTCTTGTGTATATTGACGTCCGGCGCGAAACATGAAACTAGAGACATGATATGACCTGGGCGTCATTCAAAATGCCTAACAAAAACAAAACTTTTGCGAGTGTGCTGTGTCCCAGACGCAGAGATCAATTAAACTAATACAAATATGAGACACTCTATTGTATGATGCACAAAGGGGACGCGGGCAGAGGGAGATTTGTATGCTGTGATGGCGAGGGTTTTTTCTTTTTTTTTTTGAACTTCTTGGAGAGAACTGAACTGAAAGACTGTGATCCTCACATCTGTTCAATGAGAAATGGATATTAATAAAGTTTTAAAAATCTGGAATGATCTTTGCGCAGCTGTTTGTCATTTCCCAGAGACTTGATCAGCGTGGATATGAGAGAAAAGTAACGATTTCAAAGACACCACTAACTTTTAAGCCGAAACGGAAGTGTCTAATCTGGGCTAGAGACCATCAAATTAAAGGAACCAGATCATTTTCGGTGATGAATCAAAATTTTGTATTTCCATCGATGATCTTGCTCTTCTCACAGTGGGGTGAATGTCACACAAAAGATAAGATACGGAATCTATGTAAAACTTTGTATATAGTCAATCTGTGATGGTTTTGAGATGTATACCTACATCCAGTGTCGGGAAATAGGTTTCTTGAAAATGATAGTTATTGCTGCTCTCAGGATGTTCTACTTAATTTTCGTATCCCATAGAGTGAAGACAAGTTTGGAGAACATGAATTCATATTCCGGTATAACGTTGCTCCACCATATGCAAAGAAATCTAAAAAGGAATGGCTTAGGGAGAAGAGGACAGCACGTCTTGATTAGCTTGAAAATATTCCAGGTGCAAAGGCAATAAAACATTTATAGGGAATGTTCAAGAAATGATTAAAAAATATACTAGCCATCAAATCATGAAGAATTATAGCGAGTCTTCATTGAAGTGTGGGCATTGGTGACACCAGGTGATTTTTGTAGCTTAATTGGCTCGTTGCCAAAACTAATGGAAGAAATAGTAAATAAAAAAGCTGCTAGGACAAATAGTAATCTACGAATACAATTCTTGAAAACAATTTGTCTAACTAAAAATGCTTCTTGTCTTCTAGCTATATAAATAATCCAATATTGAAAATTTCACATTTCAAGAAAAACCGGATATTTCGGCTACAATACTGTCGTTATTCCCATATAAAAAATGGTTTAACGTTAAGGGTAAATCCTTCAATTCTAAAGGAATTAGGGAAAGTAAAGAAGACTGAACAGAAACTCTGATACTTTAATGTTGAGTCATAGGTAATTTCTGTTTTTTGAGAACCAGTTGTAATAGCGAATGTATCATCCAAAATACTAATCGCACATGGCAGCTGAGAATAAAGATGGCGTCAATTACCATAACTCAGTGTTCATGGTTGTCGCAGCATACTTTGAATTAAAGGAAAGTATTGTTCTTATCCATGACAATACAAGACTGCACAAAGCGGAAATGACACAAAAAACATCATAGAACTAGGTTGCTTTCTCATAACCTATGCGTCATATTCACCTTGCAAAAACGATTAATAGCTTTTTCAATCACGGAAGAAGACTTTTATCAAAAAGTTGTCTCTCATAAAAAATAGATTCAGGATTTGGTTAAAATTCTCTTAAAATCAAAACATGAAATTCTTCTAACAATTACCGAAGAGTTGCTTCATAAATGTCAAGAGACCATTGCAAATAATGGTGAATATATAATTGAATAATATGTAATTTTACCTTAATCTAGAAGAATCAATTTGATGTACAAAAATCAAATTATTTATGATTGCACCTAAGAAATGCTGACCTATACTAAAATTATCCTGTCATTTTGGATGGGTATTTGTCTGCTATTGTAATATTTACCCATCTGTTATAATTATCATCTTATATTTCTACTATTAATTTAATTAATATAAAATTCAATGACAAATGCTTATCTGAAATACATTATTTTTTGTTGATATTCCCGAATGATTTAGGTGGGTCATGAAATACGGCAGATGAGTAGATCAATTCAAGCCAATTATATTGTTTAATGTTGGGAAAATCTTTGAGTTTTATTAAAGCTCTTTATTCGCTTAGACTGAACATTTTAGTTTGACACCCATTTGTCGAAATATGAATTAAACTTTCATTACTATTTGTCCTTTATTTTTCATCTTTCAAACCTGATAGCGAATCACTGAGATGTAAGGGCGTTGGCAATATATAAAACATATTAATAAAAATGAAACCGAAAGACAAATAGCGCTTTAGATGAATCCAGAAGCGGGATGAGTATTTGCAGAAAATACAGAAGGACAAATACAGCAGAACAAATACAGCTTTTGGTATTGCACAAAAATTGAAGTGAAAAATGTTGAATAAATCATAGGAAGAGAAACACCTTTTTATTTTCAGGGCTAGAAAATTGATCTACGATTATTGGATTCTCAAATAAATCACAAAATTAAACTCGGAATCGTTCTTTTATGATGGAATACGAAAACAGGTTAAAAGTGCAGTAAATATAGTGTAAAATTAAAATAAACAACCATTGGATAATTGTTAAATGAAGCTCTAAAATATATGAAGAAAATATTGGCTTGGAAAATACTAATATATCTTCGCGCCAAGTAAAAGAATATATATTATAAATTCTTTTAGTGAATATGATAATGCCTGTTTACAAAGGACTCGGAATTGAAATCTTCGTAATTAAAAGAAAAAGAATGAGAAAAGGAATAACAAATCAATAAATGCCTTTTCTTCTGGATAACTGAAGAGCAAAATTATTGCATCTGCCGGCCAGTGATATTCATAGATATTAGTTTTTTTTCTTTTACATAGACACAACATTGTTTGCTGTTCAGTGTCTGATTACCATATTTAATCAAAAGACAGCTGTTCTGAGGATAAGGAAAAACAACAGGGGAATTATGACGGTAAAAAATTATGACAAGTTAGTATCAAGGCTCGTATAGAAGCCTGCCTACCAGTGGATACTTTAATAGTCATTATTGCTGAAAATGTGAGTGTTAGTCATTACATTCTTTGTTACTATTCTAATCCTATAATTCCTGTTAATGTTGAGAGTTTTATCACCATTGGAAGATCGCTACTATGCATAGATGTTCTTAATCATCTCACAGCAAGCGTTACGCTAACGGCACAAAGACGTAAGTGTTTATTGGGAGGAAAAAGAATAAGAAATATTTAAGGAGGAGAATTGGCAGTAATAGCACAATATTAGTGAAAAAAGAAAATTGGCCATTGACGATGAACTTTGAAATTGTAACTGAGGAGGAAGCAAGAAATAGGAAAAAGAGTATCACAGAGGAGGAGTGCACGAGAAGAAACTATTGGAATAGAACAGTTAAGTCTAACTATTTCGATATGATGAGATCTAGTATCCAGGCTTAAATGTACGCGGTCAAGGGACTAAGCAGGAGAGCCCATTAGCTTTCAGGAAAATAAATATAGAAAGGACAGAGGAAAGCCATCTGATGTTAGTAGGAAAGTTTCTGACATCGAGATATCAGTTCAAGTTCAAGTTCGATACCATTATAGACTTTTATCTTTTTATCGTGTATCTCGAGATATACAGCCGGAGCAGCAGATCATATACGGCAGCAATATTCAATGCACGCACGAATGGTAGATTTATAAATGTTTAAGACGGACTGCGATGAGAGACATTGTCTGTAAACCAATCTTAAATATGATTTTTAAATGACATGTCAAAATCTGGATGTGGGTGCAGGACAACTCATCCCCGCCGACTCAACACCACCGCTTGAGCGACGATACAACTCAAGACTCAGAAAACTCAGCACCGTGTCAACTGAAATTCTTAAATTATTTCTTATAATAATATTTTAGAATTTCGATTTACTTTATTAAAAAATAAATTAGATTACGATTCACTTTATTGAAAATAATTAAAAACAAAAAACTGCTTCATTTTGTTTCGAATTTTTAGATTTACTTTATTAAAAATAATTACATTTACTTTACTAAAAATAATTGAAAATAATGTGTGTTATTGACTTATTTTTTTATATGTCCATTTGCTTCATAGAAAATAAATTTCGCTGCAGTTTACGTTATTAAAATAATTAAAAACTAAAACTGGTTTATATTTTACTTAATTTCTTTTTTCAAATGCATTATCCGAAGAAAAATATTCACTAATTAATGCTTTAATCATTAATAAATTACTTTTATTCGGTTATAAAGACAAAGTTAGGTTTTTCCGGTGGTGAATTGTCTTGGTACAAAGTTGATTCTGTTCTGTGTTGTCCCGGCGCTCGGTGGTGTCCAGTCGTCGCTGTTGAAACGGCGGTGTTGAGTTGTCCCTTTCCGTCCGGATAATCCGATGATCATTCCCCACACATTCATTATTTTATTATCTATGAATTACCGTGACTTCTTGCAAGATATACGGCATCAGTTTGATCTTTCCTTCTTCTCGGTTTAGAATTAATCGTCCTACTTCTCTCACAGAACACCGCGGAACCCTAGAAAGCACCGTATACGCTTTTCCAAATATAAACACTGAATATTTGTTGAATATAGTTTGTTTTTCTGTTGAGGATTTTTATATATCACTTCGAATTGATGTTCTTGGCAAACCCATATACTCACATCCAAGGACTCCATTTCTAAAGAAGTTAAGTGATGGTTAATGAGCACTTGGGAAAACATAGCTCCAATCGGTGGTATAATAACTTTGAAATGTTTCTCAATTTATTCTGAACCTTGACATGAACAAGTTCCTCGATGCTGATAAACAGGATATTAAGACCGTCCTGGTGAAATTTATCTGCCTAATTAATTGCATAAGTGACACATGTTATCGCACACTATAGCCAGTCTTAACTGTTAACATTATTATAATTATTAATAGTAATAATATATTTACAATGAAACGGCAAAAGCTAGAGGCTTTTAATATAGATCTTAACAGATATAAATGTAAGTATGATATGTTGAAACTCAAGAAGAACATAAATAAAACAAAAGCAAGTTGAAACGTGTAAAAGGTAAAAGAAAAACGAAAAGTGAAATATGTTCAAGAATGAAAAAGTCACAAAAGAAAGAAAAAAAAAGGTAAAACGAGTGAAAAGAGGAATGGAAGACAATTAAAAAAAGAACAAGGTTGGATCAGAGAAGAATAGAAGTATGTTTATAAAGTAAAATAAAAGAGAAAGTGACAATCAATGGAACAAGAAGGAAACGAAAGTGTAAAGAAAATAAATGGATGAAAGAAGAAGGAAAGAAAGAAAGAAAGAAAGAAGAAAGAAAGAAATAAAGAAAGAAAGAAAAAATCATAAAACGAAAAGAAAGAGACGAGGAACAAAAGAAAGAAAAATAATTTAAAAAGGTTCAGAAAATGGAACTAAATAAAGAAAAAGAAAGGGAAAGAATAAAAAAAGATATAAAAAAAAGAAAGAAAGACAAATATACAAGAATAACGGAAGAAAATAATAAAAGAACAAGGAGCGAAGAGGAAAAGAAAAACTAAAATAGAAAAGAAAGAAATGAAGAAAAAAAGAAGGAAACAAAATATAATAAAGGAAGAAATGTAAGCCGGAATTGAGAGAAATATAAAAAAAATCATTTTAAAATTAAATAAAAGAAAAAATGTTAAGAAGGAGTAAATAAAAGGATAATAACAAGAGAAGTAATTATTTTTTGAAAATCAGAACGTAGTAAAATGAAGCATATGAAGATAATATATATGATAATTTATGATAATATATGATAATCTATGATAATATATGATAATTTATATGAAGATAATATATATGATAATTTATGATAATATATGATAATCTATGATAATATATGATAATTTATATGAAGATAATATATATGATAATTTATGATAATATATGATAATCTATGATAATATATGATAATTTATATGAAGATAATATATATGATAATTTATGATAATATATGATAATCTATGATAATATATGATAATTTATATGAAGATAATATATATGATAATTTATGATAATATATGATAATCTATGATAATATATGATAATTTATATGAAGATAATATATATGATAATTTATGATAATATATGATAATCTATGATAATATATGATAATTTATATGAAGATAATATATATGATAATTTATGATAATATATGATAATCTATGATAATATATGATAATTTATATGAAGATAATATATAATATATATAGAAGAGATGTGAACACTTTGAATGATAAACGAAACGAAGGTTCTTGGCGTTTTTCGTTTACCATTACATGAAATAATATTTTTTATGTTCTATTGTAAAACCAATTTCTAAAGACAAAATTAAGATAAACATATTAGATGAATATCTAATATATTTTCTTTTATTCTCTTCCACTTCCAATATAATATGGTATCCTAACTTTCTTTTATACAATGGTATAAAAATAAATATTTATAGCCTTTCTCTCTATCATATCCCAATATTGATCTTTTTGTTGAAGACGTGAATAATGTGAAATAAAATGCGTTTTTTTGTCAATTTCTTGCATAGGGAAAGTATCAAAGAATATTGAAGAAAGTCAGAGAAAAATTACGTTCATATTTTCATGTAAAGTTAGTTGTAATTTGACTGAATTTTATTCAGAGACAATAGAAAGAAAAGCGAATGGAAAGGTTTAATGATTTGTCAAAGGTTGAATAAGAAACACAGGAAAAAGTAGCAGATTTAATTCCTCTGACGAAAAAGGAGTCGAATAATGGTTATCATTAGCTATGTTGTTTGCCTTCGGTTATTCGAAATCTGACTCTCGACCTAATCAGCTAATTTCCTTCGATCGATAACGAAATTAACCAAAGAACATTTCGCTTTTTCACAAAACACATTGATCGCTGCAGCAGAAGCAGCAGCAGCAGCAGTGGCGTTCCTTTCGGGTAAGCGCATATGTCGTTTGATATAAAGAGCCAATTTTCCTTTATATTTGCTACCAGTAGATATTTTTTGTTGCTTTGATTAATCTTTTATTCAACAATGATTCAAGAATACTCATATAAAGAAGAAACGATATAACCTATTTCGCAAACTATATTTTGCAGTGCAGTGTTGAGATAATTTTCATTGTTCTAAGTTTGTCAGATTGACAAAAGAGAAAAAAAAATCCAGTTTCTAACAGGCTGCATGCGAACGCGTCTCTCTTTGTGCTTCCTTTTAAGAATAGTTTCACCTAAACATTTTTCTCTCTTGTCGCCTGATGCATTCTGCTTCGCCGAACAATAAATTTCCACAAAAAAAAAAAAAAATTAAAAAATAGCAAAATGGAATTTAGTTTCCATGTCATTTCTCTACGGTTCTCAGGAAGATTGGAACCTTTTTGTGAATTTCCGCTTCATGATTAGAATGCACAGTTCTTCATCTAAATATTCAATGATACATGGCTTTAAGAAAAGCATGAACTCTTTTCTCCCTGCGCTTTGACTTATCGCCTGATACGTTGATAAGGATTTCCCGCAAAATTAAACCTATAATCAAATCACTTTACCTGTCCATTCTGCTAAAGTCTGTGGAACTGATCACGGGATATTTGAAGTGGTTAGGATGTACAAATTCCCCGGTAGATAATATTTACTGTTTACTTGTCTTACCGTTGGTCATCATCTTTGGTTATTTGCGTTGTTAACTCTTCCACCATCCATATTGCTTCCACCCTCATAAAAACCTCACGATCAGAGGCGTTACTGCAGGATGTAGTTTATCGTTATACCGAGGACGCTTCTATTCTGTAACAGAGATTCAAAGATAATTACTAAGCATAAACAAATTTTGAGACAAGAAAGATAAATGTAATACTTAAGAGAAAGATTGCATTGCTTCAATGTGCTAACGAAGGAGAGTGTTTCTGCTCTGAAACTCAGGATATAATTGGATGAAACTTTTAAGGTTACCGCCGGTTGGAAATGCGCAGTTATTTCATATACCAAGTTAAATTTGCTCAAAAATCATGAAATGACTCCAAATGTAGGCAGTATCTGATGAGAAATCTCGGTTGTTTTAATCTTTCAATCAGCATGTCGAAATCTTCGTTTCATGAGAGCTCGTAGATGTACCACTGCAACCCCGGTGGGATACATCGATATATTTTAATATGCTCAATGAATAGAGGGTAAATGGTAAAAATTAACAGAGAATAAAAACACTCTCTTACGAATCTCACCCGAATAAGAAAATCTTACCTTTATTTACCAGATGCTTTTTTTGCAATCATTTCACCCCATTGAAGGCCTGTCCTTGGTATGAAGATACACTACATTCGGCAGCAAGGCCTCCGAACGGGAGATTTTGTGGGACGTGGAGCCACCTCATAACTGTTGTTCCCAGGTTCACTCTGACACGGGCTGGGGTCCAAGATATGAGCCGATGGTTAATACCCAAACTGGCGTCAAAGCATTATGAAGTGTCTCAGCGGATTATTATGGTAAAAATGATAGCAATACATTTTAAAAACAAATATTACCTGCTGCACATTTTTGAAAAAATATTATCAGACACACATTTTTGAAAAAAGAAAATATTACCAGCAGTACATTTGAGTTTCGACAAAAAGAAAACCTTTACAAAAAAACGACAATGAAACCTGATATGCAAACAGATTTCTTACAAAGAATACATATTTTTGTCAGCATTAAAGAACACATGGATGTTGATATGCCGTAAAAAATAAACCCAAACCAACCCAAACCCAAGAAAGGCAATAAAGCCACTAAGATGCTAGCGGTTACTGAGTTTTAGAGAATATGAGAAAACACACTGTTAAGGAGAAAGAACAAAAAAAAACAAGATTTAAGAAGAGATAAAATAACGATTGATATTGCATTTAAATTTGTGAAGATCAAAGTTTACTGAAAATCAAGAAGTTGGAAGAGTGTTCCACAAACGAGAAGGGTGATGGAAGAAATTCAAAACATAGAACGTACGGTTATATCGAAGCATTTCAACTGTAAAATTATGAAACTTAGCCGCCAATCTAGTACATTTGAAATCTTAGCTTTTTTATAGTTCGTGAAAATCAGTAGAAACGGTAGAAAGAACTCAAATATTTGACCCACGAAGTAGGCTGAAAGGAATTGGAGATAGAGATATTGTTCCTCGTCATTCTCATCATTAAATGATCAAAATTTGCATCTCTTGAAAAGTTGAGTTGAAAACCCTTGGTTTTACCGAGTTGGAACATGACCAACAGGCGCCTATGTGAACAAAGCAATAATTGCATCAGAGCTAGCAATAAAATCAGATATATTAAAAGTGATTCATAACGAAAAAAGAACAATAAAAATAATATTACAGTTAATTTTAGTTTTGTATTATAATAATTAAAGACAGGGTCCTCTATTATCAGATGAAAACTCGAAGACAAAAATGTGTACAGCAATATATATATATATATATATATATATATATATATATATATATATATATATATATATATATATATATATATATATATATATATAATGAAATAGACAAAGTCCGACAATTATTTAAAGACATTTTTATGTTTAACATTGTTTTTGTAGATACAAGTATTCAAGTAAATGCTCTGTTTATAATAAACAGTATTAAATAACATTTACCGGCTTTAATTGTCCGAGAAATTATATAGTAAAAATGAATATTTCTCGGAGATTCAGGCCGGTAAATGTTATTTAATACTGTTTATTATAAACAGAGCATTTACTTAAATACTTGTATCTATAAAAAGAATGTTAAACATAAAAATGTCTTTGTATACATATATATATATATATATATATATATATATATATATATATATATATATATATATATATTATAAATTAATAGATTTAAAATATGGTCTTACCGCTACACAGTGATAACCATGTTTCAGAAATGGAAGCTAAAGCCCCTGAATTTAATTTTGTTATTAAACCAAAGACATTAGTTCCATTTCCTCATCAAGCGAACATATATATATATATATATATATATATATATATATATATATATATATATATATATATATATATATATATATATATATATATATATATATATATATATACATAGTACACTAAACTAATGTTATATGTAAATACAAATATAATATTAAAGGCTAATTAACTTTAAGCACAACTACCAAATTCTTCGACTTACAAAGAAATGGTTGCTCGGGGTTAATATATACTGATTCAAAAAATCTTCAATTGATAATCGGTACTCAGCATATGAAACATGTCTGGGCTATAAGATGTTGTATATGTGGACATTCTGGATGATGCATTTTATATGGGCTTCAACAACAACCAATCTAGTCGGCGGAAAATAATCATTTATCTTAATATTCAAGCATTAATTTATTTATAATATGCCGCATGCTCACTTTGTTGCGAACTCGTGCTTAACTCGTTTTACAAATTATTCTTGCTCTGCGTTGATATTTCTTGCGGTTTTCATGCAGAGCTAAATTAAGTGAATATATATAATACAATACAATAATAATTACTGTAACATTAGGAAATTCTTTCTTGACTTTAACACTAATCTGTCCAAGGAATTTCATAAACATTTTAAAAACAACAGGGAATAAGCATATATATATATACTATTTTATTGATAACTATCATGAGTATATTTCTTTGGGAAAAATATTAATATTTGGTAAGAACCGCTGACCCTGAATCTTCTGAGGTTTCCAGAAATAGTATTCGGATTCACTCCCATATTGTTTTTAAAATAAGCTTAATAAAAAACTGATGGTTGTAAAATTCTGTCGTTTATTTCAAACAATGTGTCGCTACACGTAGAATGATTTAACTTAAATCCAGCTCTCTGTTTCTGATTTTAATTTCCATTGTCTTTCTTAAAGGTTTGCCGTTGATGATTATGTCTTCCATACATGGCGTTCTCGGCATGCTTCTGCTGAACTATCCATCTTGCCCATTTACAAATCTACCATTCGTCCGTGCATTTGATACTGTTGCCATATCTGGTCTGGTGCGCCTCTTATACATCTAGACATTCTTGACATAATCAAAAGAATGATCTCTAATGCAATCGATCCTGAACAGTCATCTCGACTTCACTCACTTTCCCAACGACGTGACATGACTTCCTTCTGTCTATTCTATAAATATTTTCATGGCAACTGATCTGACGAACGTTTTGCATCTGGTGCCTTGAAAATATGAATTTAAGTATGCTACTAGATTGGCAAGTAGGTCCCACAATTTTACAGTTAAAATAGCTAAATGAAATCACCACTGCCACTACAAGAGTTTATTTTTTCACACTTCCCACTTTTGGAACTTCCTTCCGTTTCTTTACTTGCCTAATAAGTATAATATTCAAAGAAATTAAATGTAACGTTAAACTTCATTTTCTGTCTTGTTGAATCCCGTTCATCTTTTGTCATTTCCTTAGTACTTCCTATTCTCACATTTCTCTTTCACTTCCTGAAACTCCTACCTGAATACTAGTGGCATTACCGCCTTGCTTCGGGCAAAATGAATAAAAACATTCTGTTGCTTCAAATATCGTCATTATCAGTGATGAAACTGTCTGGCATCCGCTGTTATATAGACTGATTGATCTTTTATATCACTATTGCACTCTTTACATAGTTTCTAACGAAATTTCAATGTATATTATTACTTTAGTTAGCATTCAGAAGGCTTATAGCAGACATATGATATATTCTTTCTTATTTTGTGTAAAGTGCTACTTCAGAACGTGAGCGATCGTGGTTACCCTCAATTTTTCTTAGGCGTGGGTTACTCGCTGTTTTCCTCTATTACGCTTGCCTTCAAAGTGTCCTTTGAGTGTCACATTCTCCAACACCCATTACTCTGTATGTGTCCAAAAAGGTTAAACTGTCTCCTTCCGATTGTAAGTCGAAGTGTACGTTTTGTGTCCGTTTATGTTGAACATTTCTCGCTGATCTCATACTCTGTCTATTTTATACTTAGAATAGAATTACATTGACGTTTCCTCAAGTTTCCTTTACATCTGTGAGGAAACTGTCCAGCGTTGGTTGTCGTATAGGAGGTTGATATTACATGACACACACTCAATCACCGTTACATCGAAGAATTGATATTGCGTAGCAGTTCGACTGTTTTTTTCTAACGAAAATCTTCCAGTTTGTTAATGCTTTTAGCTTGTGAAAATTAGTATTTCAATGCTCCTTCCGATTTATTTGAATTTCCATACTTGCGTGAATCTCCTATCGCCAATTCATAGCTGGCATCTTGTGCTGTCTCTCTTGCTGACAAGCATATATTCTGTTTTCTTACAACTATTGATTAGTCCCTTCTTTTCGTTTTCCCTTCAATCATATTGACATCTTTCTTTCATTTATAGAGTTGATCAAGTTTCGGTGTATTTATCAAAATGCTCTTTAACGCGTATAAGAAGAGGATAAACGGCATCAAAATAAATTGTTAACTATATTTATGACAATGAGGTTTTAAATCTAGAAATTTAATAAAATATATTTTGTCAGTGGAAACTAATGGAATGGAGCTCCAGCGATGCTCTAATAAAGTTTCTTATTCAGAAAATTGGTAGACTCTGGTTTAATTGCTTCCGAGTCACCCAAAAAATTGATGTCGATGTTATGAGAAGATTTGGTTTTGAAAAATCATCTGATTTGGAATGAAAATGTATATTTTGAAATCGAAGTTACTTTTGCCTCGAGCCGAAAGAAGTCTTATTCGCTTTTTTAAACAATGAAACTTAGGCGGGCTAATATTTTTCATTTCACATTTTGGGATCTTCAAGGGGATTCTAATTTTGCCAGAGAGTTCTTATCAACCAGTTTGAAATTTTAAATATTTTTTTCTTAAAACACACACGCACGCACACGCACGCACACACACGCACGCACACACACGCACATATATATATATATATATATATATATATATATGTACATATACTTGTGTATTTGGGCATCGATCCTGCTTTTATATAGGGTTCATAGCAATTAAGAACCGGGTCACATAGAAAAGTATACATATTCAGTTCAACAGAAACATCCGTTGTAGTAGCTAGTAGATTAGACGAAAAAGCTCGGATCTAAAGATCATTTGAACAGTTTGACACATCCTATGCTCAGAAAAATATCTTGTGTACGAATGCAAGGAAAAATAATACAAATCTGAATCACAGTGCCTTCTCAGCATTCTTCAATCATATATATATATATATATATATATATGTGTGTGTGTGTGTGTGTATGTGTGTGTGTGTGTCTGCGAGTGCAAGGTACTGTGAGTAAGATTTTATTCATTAAAAATCTTAATAAACCGCAGTACCTTGTCAGTAGTCTTAAATAAAACTTGTTTAAATGAGACGTTGCTGCGCAAGTACATAATCATATACACAATTACACACACACACACATATATATATATATATATGTATGTATATTGAAGATATATATATATGTATATTGAAGCTATATATATATATGTATATTGAAGATATATATATATATATTTAATATATTTATATATATTGAATATATATAAGTATATATATATGTGTGTGTGTGTGTATGTATTTAATTTGACTTATTAATGTCTTTTGTACAAATATTTATACATCTTTTGGACGACTATGCACTTTCCACTGTATTTTGTCTGATATTGTTCAAGTCAGTTTTTGTTTTGCTGATACTAAGCCTATTGATTCATGCCAATTTACACAGCTCTCATTCCTTGCAAATAATTAGGTTGCACGCTATCTGCGCCAGTCGGCGCCATCTAAATATACGAACTCTTTGCGGCATACGGCGGCATCAAAAGTTATTCCTTTGACAATTGCTCTTTGTGTCTTACTTAAAAATTAAACAAAACATCAAACGAAGCAAGAAGATTTTAAAAGTGACAGTCGTTAATGCACTGACTCGAAGAAGGTCTTATCATTTCCTGAAGATTTATACTTTACGCCGCATCCTACTAGCTATTGTAACCCAGTTATGGTGTAATTAGTCAGACGTAAATCTTTAAACCTTTATTACCTCAAAAGAAAAATAATTGCAATCTAAATAGATTTTTAGACTTTAAATGACGTGCAAAGTATTGGCAAGCCGAAAAAAAAAACGAATCATTAATGTGTCCTTTTTGTTTTTATTTTCGTTAAAACTCATTTCACTATTTTCCAAGCATCCTTCTGTAGAACACAATTTATTTCTGCCTCAATTCTGTTCTGTATATATGATGTGATTGTCTAGCATTCCGTGCCTTATAGGTGGAAAGATACCGCATCGCCACTTTACTGCTCCATTATTTGTTCCTAACGAAATAGTTAAATGTCCGTACTTTCTTTATTCTGACTTCCCCATCTGGACTCTCCCTTTTGCTGGCAATCATGCATTTTATATTCTTCAATAAACATTTTGCCCTTTTCTCTCCCTTTCTTTTATTACCATATTAGGAGATTCTGTACTTTCTTTTCTGTGCCAGCTATCATTACTCTGTGATTTGCATATCTCATGTTGTGGCAATAATAAATTCTGCTAGAAATTCAGAATCACATGACTGAAAATATTGATTAAGTCCGGTGAGAAGACACATCTTATTATTATAAATAATATAAATATTATTATAAATAGTATTATGAATAATATAAATATTATTATGAATAATATAAATATTATTATAAATATTATTATAAATATTATTATAAATAATATAAATATTATTATAAATAATATACATATTATTATAAATAATATAAATATTATTATTAATATTATTATAAATAATATAAATATTATTATAAATATTATTATAAATAATATAAATATTATTACAAATATTATTATAAATAATACAAATATTATTATAAATATTATTAAAAATAATATAAATATTATTATAAATATTATTATAAATCATATAAATATTATTAAAAATCATATAAATATAATTATTATAAATTCCCGTCATAGTCACCGAAACCGTGATATCACCCCTGGTCGGCGGCTGATAAAGACAGGGTATCGCACGTGTTAATACACGTTGTATGTTAAAAAAAGAAAGTAATATTTAAGTATAATTTATAGATAATTCAAACTGGTAATTTTTTGATAGTTTCTTTCCGAACTAAATGAAGCGTACCAAGCAGTTTAAACGGTTCTCTGAGCCATATTTTATCAAAAGATTTTACATAATCTATAAAACATTGGAATGCGTTCTTCTACATTTCTTTGGCTTTTCTGATGTCATTATTCACATAAATATTCGTTTTCCGAGGTCCGGAAATGACAAAGATGAATAAGAAGATAAATTCCCATCTGACAAATTACCCGAAAAGGTTCTGAATACATGTGCATTTAGAGCTGATCTGTCACAATCTCACATATATCCCAAGCCAAATAAAACGTCTCTGTTACGTTGTAAGACGGTTCCGTGTCATATTGCAATAACACTGTTAGCATAATCCCATCTTGTCATCAAAAAGAGCAAAAATAAATACTCCGGTTTCATGACTTTATGCAGGACGCATGGGGGTTAGATCCGTGGTACTTTAACATAATGATGCCCGCCCATTCATGCTGGAACTGGGGGTCGCCAATATTTACCGTTTTTCAATGAAGTGTCATGTAAACCAAGCAGAGATCACTGATGATCATGCAGTCCATAAGTCAAACGGTCAATTGTTGACAAAGACAGCTATATTTCGAGCTTCGTGTAAGTGAACATTCTAATGCGTCCCAGCATTAGAATCTTCACTTACACGAAGCTCGAAATATAGCGTTCAGAGAAACCAGATTGACTTACAAATTGAGCAGGAAGATGTTTCGAACATTTGTTTACATTCTGTTTTTATATAGATGTATTTACAGATAAGAAGTCTCGGGGATGTAGCCACTGGGCATGATAACAATAAATAATATCACTGAAACAAAAACATAATAATCAACAGATGCCCCATATCACCTAAACAATGGTCAACTGATGATGATCATGGGTTACTTGGCTGAAACGTTATGTCTGTATTAACACCTACAGTCAACGACGAAATTATTCGATTTGTGGAAGTCTCAAGTCAAGGCTAATCTCCTTTGTCTTCCACATCTTGTTGTTACCGTAATAATAACAATGGTGACACTCTATGCACCATATGATGGTCTTTGCTGGAATACTCACAAATAATCTACTAAATGCATAGTCATCAAGGCTCCACCGATAAAATAATTACGTAAATTACTTATACTAATCTTTCAAATTAATACGATATTTTCTACTGTACAATTAATCTTGTCTTTTCCATATATATATATATATATATATATATATATATATATATATATATATATATATATATATATATATATATAGTCATCCACAGACAGACTGCTTCGCTGTTTCACCGCTGCTCAGTGTAGCTAGACGTCCGAGATTGCTTCAAGCCGGGATCGAAATCTTACCTCTAGGTCATCGTCGCACGGCAGAAAGGATGGGAATTTTATCGTTTTTCTTTATACGAAATATACCACCGGCTCGGAGAACTCAATTCAATTTTACTTGAAGAGTAATG
>OZ038481.1:129794537-129879537 GCA_964036315.1 Acanthosepion esculentum | reverse complement strand
TACCCTCCCACCCCTCACTCCTTCAATCCTTCCTTCCTTCCTTCCTTCCTTCCTTCCTTCCTTCCTTCCTTCCTATCTCTCTTTTCCTTTCTTTCTTTCTTCCCTTCCTTCCTTCCTTCCTTTTCTTTCTTTCTTTCTTTTATTTGCTTATCGAACACTTTTATAAACATACACATAGAGACAATCCCGTGCTAAAGTCGTAGGCCATTTCTAACTATTGTAAATTTCTAATAATTGCCATCTTATAAGGGAATGCTTTTATTATTAGGAAACGGGCCTTACTGCCATTTTCAAACCTAAATATCATATATGTAACAATGGTTCGGGAGAGAATGCAAAGCAACACCCCAAAATAGCCGTACAAAATTCTTCTTCTAAGTTTCTCCTATATATAGCATAAAATCTGAGATCAAATTGCTGTATTATTTCACTACTTGAAATTATGGCGAAGATTTCCGAAGAAAACAGGATGAAGATAGTGCAGATGGAACCAGCGAACACTCGCTCATAAACTTGGAATATCAGGAAGCATTATTTCAGAAATGCTCACGGAATTTACATCGAGTGAGTGTGTTTGAACCGAGGACAATCTACAGCATAGAGTAATATGGGAGATTGATTAGGACAATAAAAAGCTCATTAAAAGAAGACTGATACGCAAGTGATGGATTAGTGAGACTTATTCTTATTAGTGCAAGAAACACTAAGTGCATCCTTCAAGGACATTAACTGAAAAGAATATAACTTAAACCCAAGAAAAAACTGCTTAAAAGATTATTAAATGGAAACGTTTCGTATATATAAACTATAAACTATATATATATATATATATATATATATATATATATATATATATATATATATATATATATATATATATATATATTAAGTTTACGAAAAACTAGTTAATCCGTATGGGTAGACCCAAGGAGGATAAAATCCAGAGAGCTCAATGTAAATCAGAGCTAATAATTTTAAATAAAAATAAAAAAAGACCACTTTAAGGTTCCATGTAATAAATTATTTCACCACAGCCCGTTTAAAGGACCGCGGATCATCAGACTTTACTTCCAAAGGTTGAAACGAAAAATGAAAAGAAATTTACACATTTTTGACGGGCAGTACTAAGCATATGTAAATTAACGAAGTGAAGAAGTGAGGGGGAGAGAGACATGATTGAGTTAGATGTAATTTAAAATGAAAGGCCCGAAATAGACGCTGTTGTTTTGCTTTACTTTGAGAGTTCCTAAATATTATAATGTTTGATATAAATTTGAATGTTTAAACAGTCTATAAGGAATTTAATTTGATTTTTGTTAGCGATTTAAGTTTTGTTTTAAAATTTATTACAAAAATTTTGGGGATTTAATATGAAACTGTCGATTAGAAAAATATTCATAGAATTTACATTAAAATACTAAAATTTCATTTTAAAATATAAGTTTACTTCTAGTTGTAATTGATTATTAAGGTGATATCTCTATCAGTTTGAATTTTATTCATGAATTTAATTTGCGACTATTTATATATATATATATATATATATATATATATATATATATATATATATATATATATATATATATATATACATATATACATATATCTATCTATCTATCTATATATATATATATATATATATATATATATACATATATATATATATATATAATTTGATTTCAGATGTTTTCTGATTATCTTGCCAAATCCGTTTAAATATGGTGATATATATTTTGAAAGGCTGGGATTAACTAACTATACGTATATATATTTTACTAGCCCCAAGCAATACAGTCTTTTAGTTGAAAGCTACAGAATATTTAAAAGTATACTAATGATCGTGTTGGGTGCAATTTTAGCCTTTCATACTTTTACTCTGTGGTCTGTCAGAAGCGCAATGTCTATTTTCCCATGAATGTATTTATTATTTAATATTTTAGATAAATATAATATTAAATCTTACTTTAGATTATTAAACATTTTTGATGATGCAGGTGTTAACTGAGAAAGAAAGAACCAGAGAAGGCAATAAAAGAAAAAGATCCAAGGGGAGGTAACATAAAGATTGACAATGCCTTCAACTTTTAAAAGATCGTAGTTGATACGGAAGAGAAAACCGGAAGAATGTTCCACAGCGATAAGTACAGGGGTAGAATCGATCAGCATAGAACTTTCTGTTCTCGCTAACAATTTCAACAGTTGAATTATTAGATCGAGATGAGAATTTACTACTGTGCTCAAATTTGGGAAGTTGAGGTACCAAAGAGAAAAGATTATCAGGACATTTATCGTGTAAATATTTATAAAAAAACCCCAGAGGAAACCTATGCTATAGCGACGGAGAAAAGACTGAAACAGATATGCCTGGTCATGTCTGACAAAATTGCAGGTTCATAATTATATCTATACCACTCTATATATAGCAGATGCACCAGACCAGATATTGAAGCAATGTTTAATGCACCGAGGAAAGAAGTAAGTGGCCTGTAGCGACTCAATAAGTAGTTTCGTTTACAAATTTGCTAGCTCATATATATATATATATATATATATATATATATATATATATATATATATATATATATATATATATATATAGGTGACTATACTCGTGTCGAAAAAACCTTCGAATTCTTGATTTAACAATAGCCAAATCAATCTCGAAGGGAAAAAAAGGTTTTAAAAAAGAAAGAGGCAGGAACATGAAAGTCTGTCGAAAATAATCGCACAGATACAGGTTCAAGGCTCAAAGAAAAAAACCCGATACGAGTAAACAACTAACTAACTAAACTCACTTTTGACTATATATATATATATATATATATATATATATATATATATATATATATATATATATATATATATATATATATATATATATGTATATATATATGCTAAACATATATTATTAAATATAACAGGCAATGAATGTCTATTATGTTTGATCATGAGCCGTTCTAGTATTCGAATGTTTGTTTTATTTTCTGGTGAAAATAAAGATAAAAATTGCCGAGCATTGGATACTTTTTTATTACGTTGGTCACCTGAGCCTTCCTCAGATTGGTTAGCCAGACACGAGTCAAAGATATCCATCGTCAAAGGTGATATTGTTTTATTTTGATGTAGAAAAAGGGTGGTTCGTATCCATCGACAACCTCTGTATCAAATCCAATCTACTTTCATAATTAGGCTAAGTTAAGGTAGGGTAGAAGTATCTGTTCAACAAATGATGACATCCGTTTTTTGCATGTCGTTTGGTCTTTTTTTTAATGACATAGATTTTTTGCACATCTTTATTTTGCTGTTTAATTAATATTTTTTATACACAAAGCTTTTTTCAAAAGGTTCTTTTGAATAAGAATACATCGTATTTTTAATATTCAAAATCTATTCCCTCAATTTTAACGTATTATCCCTACTTTTATTAACTAATAGACTATACGTTTTATTTTTAAAACAAATAAATATATTAGAATTTATTTCTCTTTAAAAATTATTATTCAAAGATCAAGTTTAAATATGTGTATTTCATTTTTAATTTTTTTATCATATTTAATTATTTTTTATAGAATATCTTTGACAGTATCTGCAGAAAATAGCTATTTCATTTCTTTGATTAAGCAAATTCTTATTTTTCATAAACTGAGCAATATATAATTTATCATGTATGTACAAAGGACATGGGTTATTTAATTACCTACATACTCTAGATTTTCTTAGTAATTTCTATTTTACAGTAGGTGTTTTACTCGTGTAATGTTTAGGATCTACTGAATTTTATTGAGAACTGTTTTGTAAATAAAATAATTAATAAGAACACCGGATTATAAACCTTACTGTTCATTCTCATTATTTTAATATATATACATACATATATATATATACATACATACATACATACATATATATATATATATATATATATATATACATATATATATATATATATATATATATATATATATATATATATATATTGTTTTTATATGGGCAGTAGTTATTTCTTCGGTTACTTGATGTTTGGCTTTGCGCCTCAATTTGTCTTATAATAATCATATTCTTCAAGACCTGGTGAGAAAAAATTGTCTTGTACAAAATATTATTATTAGTAGTAGCTGTATTATTAATATTATGTACTTTCAATCTATTTTCCCGAATACAATTTATACAGGCGGAAAAAAAATTTCAGTTTACCATGGCAAATCTGTTCACGTGAACGACCTAAAGTAAATAAAATTTTATAAATTATTTTCTCTTTGGCATTTTAAACCTTTTGTCTTTTGTTACTCTTTTCACACATAGAACCAATCAATAAAATAATGTTCACAATGGGTTCGTGCCGAAAAGAGAAAATATCGAACTAATTGCACTCAGAGTCATCGCAAATAAATGTCTGTTGATTGCGATGACTGTCACCGTTAAATTGTGAGAATCATTTCACACAAAGTTCAATGTAGCTGGAAGACATGAAGGTTTGTGCAACATAACGCTAAGATCCGTGTCTCAGTCTATTGTGTCCTGATACCCTCGACACGATACATTGTCCTCTTTCATGCTCATGAGTCATACTCAGTGTTGCGTTCTTTTTACCGTGGCATAAATAAACATTTGAAACATTCATAAACATTTATATTACAAAATTCAGCGATGAAAAACTACGAACTGCCTGTTAAGTTATTGTCGTTTGATCTCTTTAAATCACTTTATGGGTGTGTCTTTTTTCCGCAAGAAATAGTTGTCCGAGTTAGATATGGTGGAAGGCTGGATTTGGAAACCTGATTTAAAAATCCAGACATGTTTGTCCATTTTATCTACTGACGCAACAGAATATTTCTTATCACAACACATTGTATTTGGAGCAAACTGGAATTTTGTAAGCACGGGCCCAAGGACCATATTTGAGTCACCACATGTAGAATGATTGAACACGTTCATCAGTCTGGTTTTGAACACAGAATGCTTATTCACATAGAAAACTAGCAAAACAGGCTTAGACAGCGTAGTTTGCTGTGCTCTTTATACCATGGATAGAGTGAGAAGACCTGGAAATACAGCTTTCTCAAGTACATTTGTCCGAGCAAGCGCGGGATTAGATCTCGGCATGACGAACCCACTATTTGCACCAAAAAAACATTAAGCTACACGAATATTTTAGGATTAGAAAACAGGTTCTAAATGGATGCTAGCCTCCGGGATAGCCATTCAAAGCTATTGTTGGTTTCATATTTTTCGCTTAAATGAAGAGTAGTGAGTATAATGAATTAATTGCTGGCATTAATGCTAGGGAATTTAATTCCCTGTGTACAATTCTTTCATCAACTTCTATTCTGCGCCTTTATAACTCTACCATTCGTTGATGCATTAAATATTGCTGCAATATCTGGGCTGGAGCATCTGCTGTATAACTCGGGTTCATGAAAAAAATCCAAAGAATCATTGGCATTGTTATTTTGCTCTAATTTGGCATTTTTCTTTTAAGTCACTTACTACTGCTGTCACGCTGCTTCACTCTCTTTTCATAAATGTTTTTCAGCAATTGTTCTAATTAGCTTTCCTCATTCTTCGACTACTATACTTCTGATGGTTTTGCTGTTGAAATTGCTACATGCAACCATAATTTCTACTCTAATATTCTATTTTTCCCTGTTTCAATCCTGCGAAATTCTCTTCAATATTCTTGCTACCTTGTCGACTTGGATCTTTTAAGATTTAATTCAACGTGATTCGATATGTCCTGAACCCTGCTTTTTATTGTCCCCTTCGGAAAATTTCTCGTTCTCTTTTTCACTCAGTAACCGTTGTGTATGAGTTACATTATCACCATGGTTGAGGTGAAATGATTAAAATAAAATTCAGGATTTTGAGTGGTGATTTAAAAATGAAATGAATCCCAGGAAGATTGACGCAATATATTCGTATGCTTATATAGGGAATCTGTTGAGGTGTTTGTGTTATTTCCACTGCTCTCATTTGTTCAAGCAAAGAGAAAAAAAATTAAATTTAAAAAATATTTTTATGTAAATGTCAGATTTATTCTGAGAACATCTATCCCTATGCGAATTTTCCCTGAATCTTCATTCTTACCAATTTCTTGGTTTTCCCGCAAGACAGTTATATGTATCTTATACACACTCTCGCGTGCGCATATATATATATATATATATATATATATATATATATATATATATATATATATATATATATAATAGTTACAAGAGATGGCCACAATTATTCGAGGATACCCGTTTACAAGGGCGGCTAGCTAATCCATATTCCAGATGCTTGCTCAGGCACATTTTGTGTTTGCTTAACACCCTCAGAGCCCACCTGTTGCTTGTACTGCAAATATGCAGAGCAGACATTAGTTACATTTTCTGGTAGATAGTCTGTTATCAAGCGTGATCAACAAGGCCAGCACTAGGACTTGTGGTTTCGTGCACAGCTATCGACGGACCCCAAGAATTCCGTGTGTCCAATTTCATTCACAAGGCTTTGGTAAACACGTGGTATGGATTTCAGGTACTTTCCTTGTTTAATGGTCAGAAAGCGAACGTTCTAACCCCTTAGCCATATATATATATATATATATATATATATATATATATATATATATATATATGCACACACAGAGGATGATTGAAAAACAATTCCATATTTTATGCATGCTTGACCAGCCAGGAGTCCTGACTTAACACTCTATGACTTTTTCTCTTGAGATTGGTTAAAAGATCAAGTCTACTGTACCAAAACAAGACTTAGGAAGAAATTGAATGTCAAATACCAGAAGTTATGTCTTCCATACCACAAGTGTTCTTGGGGAAATTATTTGACGCGATTCCTGGGCGGATCAAAAAGCTGGTACCGAAATCTAGTCCGCATACCTAATTTTAAATCTAAACGCTAAACGCTTTCCTCTTATATCAATTTCTTGTAAACCTTATTGTTAATAAATAAATTATAAATATTTTAAAATTATGTGTTACATTTTCATCACCCTATATATACACGGTGCGATGGATAAATCATATATATTTACTAAAATTACGCAAGCATATATTGAAATACTAAGGAATAAATGAATTCAATAAACTCACCATTTGCTTTAAACATGTCCACCTGACGACTTTGGAATCTCCTGCAACGCTTCTGGGCGGTTTCCTTGTATAAGGAGTTTTGTTTGTTTTTTTTGCTCAACTGCGCCCCACACATAATAATGAAGGGAATGTCAGTCTAGGGAGTTAGGTGGAAAGGGGTGATGTGGTTGTAGAAATTATCAGACAGCAATGAATGGGTACTTCTTCTTGTGTGGCATGGTGCCGATCTGTTGCCAGGCATATGGTCTACCAGCTGCAACCATCTTGAATCTTACTTCCTCAAGGCATTTTATGTAGACCTTCGTGTTGAGTCTGAGACTCCGTGGGAAATTGCCTGGCGGCATAAAGTCGCCATCACTAGTGGTCACTCCAAAGACCGTGATGTTGAGTGGGTATATCATTCTTTACAAATCCTTTGCACTTTCCTCAGATTGGCACTCCTAAACTGTGAAATATTCGTATTAGATCTTCCGGCGTGTTGACAAGCAGAACAGATTTCCGTTTTCATTTTTTGGGGCGGAGGGAATTCATTTATAGTACTCTTTTTTCTCACAGACGTTGCCCAACTGACAAACCTATACTGTGCAGTGGACAAATTAAAAAAACTAAAAAAACAAAAACGGACATGCCCGAAATTAAAAATATAAAATGGCGGAATTTACCCATTGAACCATATATATATATATATATATATATATATATATATATATATATATATATATATATATATATATATATATATATATATATATACTTTGTATTATATAGTTTAGTGCTCCAACTTTACATTTAGAAATTCTTCATAAAATCTAAAGAGGAATTAATTTGCAATGTTATTTTTTTCTGCGCTTGCATCTCTCCATGATTGTCCTGATGAACTTTCCTCGATTCTATGAGTTTAAGCACAGTACTGGATTGAATTGAAATGTCTAGACGTAACCGTAAGTTCTATGCTAATAGTTTCTTCTATCACACTTATTCCCTCATGGATCTCTCTTCTGGCCTCTTGCTTTCCAGTCAACTTTTGTCTTCAGAAATGTAAATGTAACATCAATTGTTATCTTCTGTCTTCTTAATTCCTATTCTTTTATTGTTCTCTCTCCTTAATAAAGTTGTTTTAATCAATTTTTTCTCCAACACTCAGCACCCCCTTGTGTCTTTGTAGATTTATTGTTTTGCGTATCGCACAATGACTTTAAAATACTCTCTTTCCTAATATGCTACTGGTTACTAAGTTATCAAAAATAAGATAAAGTAGAATCAAAAGAAACGAAGCCTTATAATAACGACCGATCAATTTGCCTACGACTGACGTAAAAGTAGTTGACTGAATAAATACTAGAAATCTATAATTTCATGGAAAGCAAAGGATTATTCTATAATCAATAAATAATCTGCCGAAGATAAATCGTAGAACGAAATGAACTAATCTATATTAAGCACTCGGATATATATCGACTATGGATAAACATAGATGATTCAAGAGAAGTGGTTTTTAGAAAGTCTTATAATACTCAACATTAATGAAATAGTGATAAACTTTAGAGAATGGATTATGAAGAATCGATCATATAGATAAGGGTCATAAGAAGGATCTTACACGTTTATTGATACTTATCATAAGAGTGAGAACATTTATCCTTGAGAAAATGGTAAATTTCAGTTAATATAATATAGTCCACAGAATGACTTAGTATGAAGATAGGAAATGTGATGTACAACCCAATGAAAGCAAAGTTAGACAGGTGTAATTATACGTATCATTAAGTCTTGACTTTAAAAAGTCTAGTAAAATTGATAATTCAGGTAAGCATTTTGGAGAAACTGTAATCAGGAAGTCAACACTCTTCGTCAGTTTTCACTCAGAGCAGGTCACCAAAGTGGACATTGCTAGACACCAGCATGAGCAGCACTATAAGCATTAGGTAACATTACTTGTGTCCTAACGCCTATCTCGCCGTCAGGGGATTTTCTTAAAGATGAAGCATTTATCCGTTATATTTACTCTTTCTTTGTGTCTCCAATAAACTTTGAAAAAGGCAGGAAACTAACCGCAGAAAATATTGGAATTTAATTTTGGTGGTCTTACAAGAATCAGCGAATAGTGAATCATTACTTATGAACGAAGAATAAGTAATCTATGAACTTAATCATTTACAAGATGTTGATATCATTTTCACCAGCCATCTTTGATCAGTTAAAATCGTTTGTTAAATAGAGAAATAATTGAAAATAAATATATCAAAATAAAAAAAATTATAAATATTTTTACCGATAATATATGAATTTGAACGAATATAAAAACATTCGTTGGATTCGAATCGTAGAAAAAATATCTGTGATAAAACATCAAAATTAAGCCGAGTGATGGCAATGGTAAGCTATAATGAACTGTTACTATACAGACAACATTCGGCATCCATTACTGTCGGTTACTATGTGTTACTGTTAGTTAAAATTTATAATCTCTTTCTATTAAAATAGCGTTTATGGAAAATAAGTTCTCAAATCCACTGTTATTGTCCCATTTAATATTGATAGGCGTTTCCTTCCCAACCTGTTGCTTAAGGTAGTGATGAACCATAAAATATTATATTATTATTCACACTTTACGTAATATGTGATATCCATTTTAGTTGTTACTGTTGTGGGAAATCATCAAGTAGCGTAGAATTTATTTATTTGGTAAAGTTCTTCGTTCGTAATTCTGTTGTGATTACTTAAAAATATAATTTATGTTCTTAGAGTGATACATTTGTTTTTCAGCGTCTTTTGGTGTGGGGAAGATACTTAGTAAATTTCTTATAAGTGATTTATACTTCGTTTTAATGTGAAAGTAGGTGAGGTATAAATCGCAAAAGATCTTTACTAGAATTGAACGTGACACCTTATAAAAGAATTATAAAGAATGAAGAAAGAAAACAAAGGAAACAATAAAAAATGAAATGAAATATTAAATTGGCTGTATTAATAAAGCGATTCATAGGTCGCTTCCGACGTTGAACAAAAGACGGAATTTGAATCGATACATCGATAGAAGAGAATGATAAAATTTAAGAGCCTACCCGATCTAAACTCACTAGATAAAAGAAGGAAGAAGATTCTTCATCAGCGCCAGAATAGATTTGCAAAATACGCACAATAGAATAATAATGAAATAAAGATGAGAATATCAAGTAAGGCTTTAGCATGTAATAGAATTTAATAATAGGACGGCCAACAGAGAAATCAAATAAAAAGACAAAAAGGGAAGGAAAATTCTAATTTCAGTTTTTACAGCTATTGTCAAACACATTAGGAATAATTATATGAAAGTGAAATTACAAATCTAACCTCCTACAAATAAAAGATAACAATGATGAAAACATTATTAAATCAGATCCTTATAGTATACAATAAAGTGAACCAGAAAGAATGCAGAAGCAAGCGAGACGCAGTGTAAAGAAAATGATACGCTGTGAATTGTATAATTTAGTTTGTTTCAGCCATGGATATAAGATATAGCATCCGCGACTATAAGTTAGCTTAGTGGATATAAGGAAAAAATACCTTGCAATTTTGTGTACCACAATGACCATTTCATTGAAGCAAGAAGAAAAATGAAAATGAAACGAAAAAAAAAGAAATATCTTAGCAAATGGAAATTTTAGATACAATGCCCTTTTACTAAATTTCACCTCGTAAAAATCTCCAGCTAGAAATTTGCAATCAACATGATAATGTCAAAAGAACTGTGTGATAATAATTGAATAGAAATTAGTAAAGGATGGGGGTTAGGAGTATAATCAGGAATGATAACTATTGATTTTGAACTTGAAGAGGTCAAGATTGTATATTCAGGGAAGAGCCCAATCTTTTCCACAAAGTTGCAATACTTTCTAAACCCTTATGAAACACGGGGGACATTGAGAGGGAATTGACTCGATGTAAGTAATATGACATTCCCTAACTGTAAATATCTGAACGGAAGTAAAGAATAGTGTTCATCTGAACATTTGCCATGTAAATATTGATAGACCAGCAACAGTCTTGCAATGTTCCGTCTGTTCGAAAGATGGAAGATATATCACACCTCACAAGACCGCTTAAAATATTCTCAATTCTGTCAAGGCAATATGTCGATGATTTAGTAACTCCAGTTCACGTATGGCAGCAATACAGGTTGAAAAATCAAATGGGAAATATCCCAAAATTCGAAACCTTCTGTGGATTTAACTTGACTCATGCAAGAAGAAATATAGCGAACATTTTATTACATAAAGTTATAATGATTATAATAATAATAAGTGTAGTAACATTTAAAAACAAATAGAATATGCCGGAAAGCGAAATGAGTCTGTGACCCAAAGGTTAATGGAAAGTGAAGAATTCAGTTCCCTTTGTGAGATGAGCTACAAATATGAGACAATGATATTCTGCAAACAAGACATTGTAGTTTCTTTAAGAAGTGTAGATTTTGAAAGATTGTATATGAAAGATTTTACAAGATTGTATACGGCTCTTTTGGTAATCTATTTGAAAAAGGAGAAGGTGAATGTGAACTAATATTAAGTTCTCAAGTGGGAAGAGAAAAGTGTCTGGGATTATAATGAAGTAACTGACTTCCATGTAGTTATGTAACGTTAGATAAACCACCTAGACATTTACATAAACATTTCAGTCACTCGTAAACTCTGCTTCAGATTTTCACAAAAGTCATGTCGTATTGAATCATTGGGAAGCTTTAGGAATGTGTTGAAGTTGATGTTTCACTGAAACAAACCAACATTTTTCATATTTATTGGTGATAGGGAATGACAAAGAAACCCCATATTTGTTACGTTTTTGACGTCATTTGTTAATTTGAAAGCAAATTAGTAGTGAAAGAATAATAGAAATTAAAGGAACTATACAGACTTAAAGTCCGTAATCAAGAGGATATAAAACTGCCAAATGGTAGAGATTATGCATTTTGTAATCAGAACATGAGGAAAGGTATCTGTCTATATATCTGCGATGAGGGATTATGTACATTATTTACATTATTCGGATTATTGTCCTCATCTTTGTCGCCATATTTCTTACAACGTTTCGGTCGCTGTACGCTCCGACCATCTTCAGGTGGTTGGAATGTCGAACCGAACCCTTTATTTCTCACACTGGGGTAGACTGTTCTAGTTCCATGTGTCATGTTTAATGAATGTCAGTTATCAGTTATCATCTGTTAATTTCCCCCTTAAAGTTTTTGAGGATACATGGCACAGTGGATAAAGGTGTTAGTTAGATCCAGTGCCAGGACCCAAATAGTGTGAGTTCCATAGCCGGTTAAGTCAGTGGAGAACTTGGAGAGGGGAATTAACAGGAGATAACTGATAACTGACATCCATTAAACATGTCACGTGGAACTGGAACAGTCTATCCCGGTGAGCGAAATAAAGGGTTCAGTTCGACAATCCAACCACCTGAAGAAAGCCGGAGCGTACAACGGCCAAAACCTTGTAATAAATATGGCGACAAAGATGAGGACAATAGTCCGAATAATGCAAATAGTGTACATAATACCTCATCTCAGAAATATAGACAGATAGTGAAAGGCCGAAACGTTGTAATAAATATGGCGACAAAGATGAGGACAATAGTCCGAATAATGCAAATAGTGTACATAATACTTCATCTCAGAAATATAGACAGCTACTGAAGGGCCGAAACGTTGAAATATATATGGCGTCAAAGATGAGGACAATAGTCCGAATAATGTAAATAGTGTACATAATACCTCATCTCAGAAATATAGACAGATACTGAAAGGCCGAAACGTTGTAATAAATATGGCGACAAAGATGAGGACAATAGTCCGAATAAAGTAAATAGTGTACATAATACCTCATCTCAGAAATATAGACAGATACTGAAAGGCCGAAACGTTGTAATAAATATGGCGACAAAGATGAGGACAATAGTCGGAATAATATAAATAGTGTACATAATACCCCATCTCAGAAATATAGACAGATATTGAAGGGCCGAAACCTTGTAACAAATATGGCGTCAAAGATGAGGACAATAGTCCGAATAATGCAAATAGTGTACATAATCCCTCATCGCAGATATATAGAGAGATACCGGTGAAGAAACTGTTGTTAAAACCGGGATTAAGGATAACGTGAAGGTGCTATAGAGTACTTGTATTGTCAAAAAGGAACATACAGCAATTGCTGAGTTCTTTTTGCATGAGTTCATCATCGTGCATTTTTCTCCTGGCGGATAATGTGCACAATCATGACTTGAATCTAAACCCAATTTCGATCCTTCTTCGGGACTTGAAGATTGGCGATAACTAGTCACAAACTAAAAACTGTACCAAGTTAAGACAAAAATCCCAAAATAGTCCGAATAATCTAAATAAAGAGGAAAGGTATATGAAAACTTTCTTTATTGGTCGAAAGCATTAGATTTTCCAGTGAGTTGCGGAAACCCTGTTTGCTTGGTAAAGCACAAAGAAAGTGAACAGTACTGGATAACTTAGATACTGGATGTAGGTTGATATCCCAAAAGACAAAACCAAAGAATATCATGCGATAAGCTGCTTGAAAAGCCAAAAAATAATATTTAATTAAGGAATCTAATCAAACGCTTCCTTTTCACCTCTAGGCTGAGAAATGTACGTATTTTAAGTAAGAAAGTACGTTTTACAATTTCAGCTAATTAGCAAGATGAAAACTGTTCGTAAAGCGAAATGTTGCTGTGCGCAAAAGCAAACGGTAGAACGATCAAGTGCGAAGATTTATTAGCGAGTTCTTGCATTAATTCTTATCAATGTTTGTCATATTTCGGTTTCACTCTGTGCGTGTTTAATTGATTAAGAATAACATGACATTAGAATATTAAACGAAGCTTGGCATGTAATCGCATTAAAAATATCCCCAGCGATAACTCGTTTTTATGCATTTAACTATTTTAATCGGATGTTACGACAGAGTAAAATAGATTTTCAGTGAGCAAACTGACGCTTAATTTTTCTCTAATTATTGTTTTTCTATCGATTACAAAGTTTTAAACATATTAATCCACAGATTAGTTTTAATCTGGCCATTGTATTAAGTGAGTAAATTTGATAAGATGATAGATATTTTTGTTATCGTAATTTATATAAGTTTATCGTTGCCTTGGAAACGTGGTCAAGAATCTTTATTTGTATCTTCCCATGTGGCCAAAATGCATGCGGATTCCCATCTGGGTTACAAGAGATGCTTTTCGAGGCGAAATCGAAAACAAGATTTCTAACGTTGAATCTTAAGATTTTCAAGCACGACTGGCTGCAAACTCGCAACAACTTTTTTCAGACAATAAAACTTCGGATTCATTCTATAATAGCCTTTATATCAAGATAAAAAAGAAAACAGGAATATTATGTAAAATATTTTCATCTTAGGATATTTATACTTTTATTTAATTAATTATAATTTAAACATTTGGCTATGAAAGAAATATATCATTGTATATATATATATATATATATATATATATATATATATATATATATATATATATATATATATATATATATAGCATTTATCACTTCGCCAACTATGTCTATTTTGTATAGCCCCCGCCTCGTGATAGGGAAGTCTTAGTAGACGGCCTCCATTCGATAATAAAGTTGCATTCTTCTCTCGTTCGTCTTCTGTCGGCCGGTGTTCACTCGTTGTTCACAGAAAAAAGATCTTCAACAGAGGGAATTTTTACATAGCTACTTTATTAACGTTGATCTATACATCATCTAACTAGTCAGTGGGGTCGCTATCTCTCTCCAGTGGGAAGCCGTTTCAGACACGTTGTTCGGTAGTTCTATCTAACGTTCTCGCATTTCCTTGTTATATTTTCCATCTGACCACAAAGGTCAACCTCAGGCAATTGGAACAGCGATACACTTACTCTACAGATAATAGTGTGCTCAACTATTATTTAACCTATATAGTCTACTCATTCCCAAACAGTTCTGGTAAAGATATTTATCTGTCTTTGTTCAATACCTTTCATTTCCTACTTGCCTCTCTCTCGACCGCAAGGGAAATACCTATAGTTTCCTCCAACCTTTGCTTTTCTAAGCGGAACATCGATGTTATCAAACTAACCTATTTTCAATTACATTCCAGACGGATTCAGAGCGGAGTCACTGAAAGAGTATTTCTATAACTTTCTAGAAGTTTGAAGAACATACGGGAGTTTCTAAAAGTTTAAAGACATAGATGGCATTATAATTACAGGGAACGTAAGCTCAACCTGTGTAGTTTATTTCTATCTATCCAAGTGATGACTAGTCGTCATTGATAGATATATTCGTTACAGATGGCATGAAGAGGTTGTAAGCATACGCCAGATGCATTTTGCTATGTCTGTGGCAAATTTTCTAAAAATTTACGAATAATTACTCTGTGGCAACATCTAGTAAAATGTGTGAAGCCTACAAGACATATTTCGTCATGCCTGTCGGGGATCAAGGCAAACCCTGGGCACCTCATTTCACCTGTAAACTCTCGAAAAGAACTCTAGAAGATGGGAAGTTTTGTCCATTTGGCTAATGGATATTTTAAGTGTAAAACTTAAATATTTTTGCTTTTTATTTTGATGAAACATATATGTATTAAAAATATATCCACTCCTCCAAAAAGAAAGAAAGAAAGAGAGAGAGGAAGAGAGAAAGGGAGAGAGAGAGGGGGAGAGGGAGAGAGGGGGCGTCTTCGGAAGAGAAAATAAATTCAGAAGAGGACAATGTCACTGATCCAGTTTACATAGACGCAACTGAGGAGGGAACCCGTACTGCCCCAATTACTTAAATGTGTGTGTATGTGTATGTGCATGTGTGTGTATGTTTGTGCGTGTGTATGTGCATGTGTATGTGTGTGTATGTTTATGTGTGTGTATGTGTATATGTGCATATGTATGTGTATGTGTGTGTCTCTGTGTTTATGTATATGCGTAAATGCTTACAGTGGTAAAATACAATGTTACAATGCCAAAAGTTCTGTTGGTCTTTTTTGTGTTCTGTGGTGAGTATGTGAGTGTTGCTGGGAACAGAAAAAGAAATATCATATGGTTCAACCCACCGTACAGCAAAAACGTAAAAACAAACATAGGAAAAATATTCTTCAAGCTTTTACACAAACACTTCCCGGAATCAAGCACCCTACACAAAATATTCAACAAAAACACAGTAAAAATCAGCTACAGTTGCACCGAGAACATGGCACAAATAATAAAAAAGCACAACAGAAAAATGATTAACAAACCACACGAACAAATTAAACCCACGTGCAACTGCAGAATAAAAAACGAATGTCCCTTAAACGGTAATTGTTTACAAAACAACGTAATCTACCAAGCCACGACAAAATCAGCAGATAATGAAGAAAAAGTATATATAGGAGTAACCGAAGGACCATGGAAACAAAGAAATTATGTACACAAAATGTCTTTCACAAATAGTAAATATGCGAACAGCACAATGCTTTCTAAGTATATCTGGGAAATAAAAAAAAAAAAACAAAAAAAAAAACAAAACACACACCACACCAAAAATATCTTGGAAAATAAGGAAAAAATCATCAGCCTACAACAACCTATCAAAAACCTGCAAACTTTGCTTGGAGGAAAAAATAGCTATCATTACCTTCCCAGATGAAAATAAATTATTAAATAAAAGATCCGAGCTAATCTCAAAATGTAGACATGAAAACAAATTTTTACTACGTAACTTAAAATAGAAAAATAAATAAATATATAAACAAACAACAATAAAATAAGCAAAATAAATTACTCCAAACAAATCATAAAACCACACCTGTTAATATACGAAACAAAATCAAAACAAAAGAACGGACGAAAGTTATAACTGTTATACAAATAAAAATAATAATAAAAAAAAAAAAAAAAAACATTAATAAAAGATAATATACTACGTTACTTAAAAACCGAAAGCTAAAAAGATATAGTGTAACAAATAAATAACAACAAGTATAATTAAATCGATCTAAATACATCCAAATATATAAATAAACTAACAACCGATTACGATAAACTAGCCGTTTAAAAAACAAAACAAAACAAAAACAAATAAAGATAACCAACCTAAATAGATAAATTAAAAACTGTTCCCACCTAAATAATAGTCAGAAAAAACCACAAATTCAACAAACAGATTTAATCAATGACAAATAAACAAATATATAAGATAAAAAATAAAAATGAAAATAAATAAAAACAAGCAAAACAATTTGACCCAAATAAATAAGCGAACAAGCGATTTCCGGTAATGACGGCCATTATAGACTACCAACAATAAGCTATATAAACAAATTTTTACTACGTTAACCAAAAACACCGATCAAAATAAAAGAATAAATAAATAAATATATAAGATAAAAAATAAAAATAAAAATAAAAAAACAAATAAAAAACAAGCAAAACAATTTGACATAAATAAATAAACAAATAAGCCACTTCCGGTAAAAGTAACCGCCAAAATAGACTACCCATAATGCACCACTGACCCTTATATAAATAGCCGAGAAAAATAACAGCACTAGTCGCCTGACGATTGCACTAGCATGAAACAGACTGTCGCCTCTAAGTGCTGACTTCCATGTCCACTTTTATATTTACACACGCTCTATCTCTGATATTGAGCACTTTACCCCATAAATATAGCACACTTTAAGACTATATTTCTGCATATATATATATATATATATATATATATATATATATATATATTTGCGAGAGTGATTCTTGCCATATCATTAACTTCAATATCTGCTTTTCGTATGAATGATTCGCGTAATATAAATTGAACCTGCAACACATAATTGATATATATATATATATATATATATATATATATATATATATATATATATATACGTACTTTAAAAAACAGGAGGTTAGTTGGATCCGCTACCCTTTTTACAAATGACCTCCATATTTTTAAAGTTAAAAGATCTACATGTTATTTTTGCTTGTGTTTTTTCACACGTGCATTGAGTACTTTGAATACAGATGTTTCCTGGTCTGATTTAACTCAGACTACTAACCTTTTATGCCTTCAAGCTTTCCAATACACCGACGTCTTTTGTATAGTAGAAACATTAAAATTTCCCTTTCTCTCGGGCGTCCGATGACGACGACGACGACGACAGAATTGGGGTAGAATCTCTGACTGATGCTAAATCGGTCCCGTTTCGATCCTGGCTTGAAACAATCGGTTGTCTTGCCACGTTGATGAGCTGAGATACAGCAAAACATTCTGTTTGTGGATGACTCTCTCTCTCTCTCTCTTTCTCTCTCTCTCTATATATATATATCTATATATATATATATATATATATATATATATATATATATATATATATATATATATATATATATATATATATTATATAACGGTAGAGTATTTTTATATATCAAGAAAAATGTTGGAAAAAATATTTTCGTGACTTTCGTCAGTTGATATATGGTTATTCGCACGAGGGACAGATGCAGGGAATTTGTTTATTTTTTCAAAAATCTAGCCGATTTCATTTAGAATCTTTCCTTTCTATTTCCTTCACTATTGCTATTAGATATACAACACTGTAATAATAGAAGTTCCGATAGGAATAGTGAAATGATGCAAGAGACCTGGCGCAAATTTATTGTGGATGATATTGCAATCAAGGCACTTTCTAAAGAACTTCTCTAAACAACTTTTATAAACAACTTCTATTAATAAAAATCTGGTAATAAAGTGATGTAAACAAAAAGAGAAAATAATCTAAATGAAAAAGCTAGATTTTAAAAAAGTAAATTTAAAATTCACACGGATATAACGTATTTAGTTCGATGAAGTTCTAAAGGACGAAACACGTCACACGAAAGGTTTTTCCACATTGTCATACGTTTTTCATATATATATATATATATGTATATATATATATATATATATATATATATATATATATATATACTTTATTTCTGTATATTACAGCAAGACATATAAATAATGTTACACAAATGAAATAATGTTTCTATCACTATTATCACATCGAAACGTGATTGCATTTGTGTAGCAGTTTCAGATGTTTTGCTGTAATATCCTAAAATAAAGAATATTGCTCTACTTTTGTATTTCGAACGTCGGAATTGAACTCCATTCCTTTTCATTTTAGATGCATATATATATATATATATATATATATATATATATCCATGTATATATGTATAAACAAGTTGCACATTCAACTTTTATTTTATATTTGCAATGGAATATATATATATATATATATATATATATATATATATATATATATATATATATATATATGTATATGAATCGAGAAGAGTGGGTAGATGAGCTCATTAAAGTGATTGCCTACCTTTTAGACAGACCTCATTTATTTTGGTGTTATGTGAAAATTGTTACGCTTGGTGCGAGGTTACCTGAAGGCATATTGATCTTTCCTTTCATAAATATTGATAACTGTGCGCGCACATTTGTAGGTCAGTGTGAAACATTTCATATGTGACTATGTTGACAATGAGGCTGCTGTGGAGCAGATGCACTCAGAAAAGAACAATACCATATTGCAAAAGGCCGTTTCCCCAATTGTTCTGAGCTGAGGTGGCCGAGTACAAAACAACAAATGCTTTATAAAATACAAATATTAAACCAACTGAAAATAGCTCTCCAATAAATGGAGAGATGAGTTTTAAAATCAAAAAGAAAAAACAGTTTGCCAGATGAAAGGTGGATCAATATTTTGAGGCAATAAGAAAACATTGTGTTGGAATCCATTTTCTCCGAAACAACACAGTAAAACATAATGCCAGTAGATATTTCTTTGTATAGAATATATATTTTCCTTCAGGTTTGACAAATGCATAGTTCTCTGTATTCACGAGTTAATATATAGGATACGATATAGCAAACCGGATTTATTAATACAATTCATAAATCATTACGCTTATAATGTCCAGTCACATTTAGCAAAAGGGAAAAGAAAATGTTACTATTTGCCCCGTTTATAGCAGCGTCTACATTTCAACCAAATTTATCGTTGCGATGTTACCATCTTTATTGACACTGCCTAATGATTTAACATGTAATTAATTCTAAGACAGAAGGGGTTTCTGGGAGTGGGAAAGATAAAGAAGACTTTAGAAAGGAGAAAGACCGATAAAAGAATAAAATTAAGGACGACAGAAGATTGCGATTGACCGTTCCAAAGGTGACAAGTTGCGAAACCCAACCTATTAGAATAGAACTTATGCTTACATCTAGCTAGTTCAACAGTAAAAGTGTGAGACCTAGTTTCCAATCGAGTTACCAAGGAGGAACAACTGTAATGAAAATATTTATAGTAAAGAGAGAAGGGCGCCAAATAACAGTTTTGGGAATGTGAATGATGCCACGTCAAGGCGCGGTCTTCGATTCCATAGACATTTTCTTTGATAACGACGGATATATATCTGGTCGTACTGAAAAGGACATCATTTATTATAAAGATATAGAATCTTTCAACGGAAAATTCTCAGAATGAATGTTGACATTTTCAATAAAAGCTTAAATATGGATAAAAATAACGTAATAAAATTTATGATCCCCAAAAGATTTTAAAGAAATTCTTCCTACCTGGAAAATCTGAAAATGAAATCCTTGCTTGTAATGTTTATTCTTATACTTCGATTCAGAAAAAGATAGTGAGATCTCAAACATAAATAATGAGGAAAGACGGCTGCGAGAATTTGAAACTCACAGACTATATTAAAGTCCAGAAATACAGTAAGAAACAGTAATCTACTTCACCTTCTTGTTTCAATGTTTGGCAGGAGAACGTGTAGGATTTATATAAGAAAACCCTCTTAGCAGTTAGATGACCCTAACTGGAGCTTTAAGTATGCTATTTATCGGACGTGTCACGACTAACATACAGGCACATAATGTTTTTGAGTAAGAAGTATACAAAAAGAAAGAATAGATATTGTAAAGAATAAATCTTCTTAAGATTGATAGATTGATTTGTTTTTTACGGTTTCTCAACCTTTTGCAAGTTATTTTAAGCCAGAAAATAGTTTTAGATTATGAGAATTTTATTTGAAGATAATATTGATACAACTCTTACTAATTAACCCATAGCTCGAGTGAGAAGATGTGTATTAATACTTTTTCTAAGGGTAATTTGGGCGTAAATGAATATGATAAACTCAACTGGAATTGGAACTCGGCTCTCCGATTAATAATTCGAGTCATTGCATCACCGTCAATTCAAAGCTTGCAGGAACTGGTATTCCGAAGCGGTCACTCATCTAGCTATTGACCAGCTTCGACGTTGCTTAACTTTTTTGATCGTACCGGATGATGTAGTCCAACGTGTTATGGCTGTATGTCTAAATATTCTCCAGATATTCTTAAATATTCTTAAGTCAGCGGCCTCAGCTTGGCTTAGTTGTAGAAATCTCAAATAAATACAATTATACTTTGTAAGTACTGTGTTTATCTAAATTTTGTTATAGTGTTCATGTTAATAAAATGCTTGGTCGTTCTATGTAAGAGTAGTTGTCCCAGTGATCCCAAGAGCCAAGCGGTCTGGACTTTCAATTCGTGTAGGGCCACTCATGGTGGTAAGTTCAAAGAAGAAGTACCAGACTGAACGAGGCCCACCCTTGAAGAATAGGCGAATAGGAAAGATCTACACGATGTAAATGACCAAACCGGCGGAAGAGGCCGGCGCTAGTCGGGCTGGAGTAATCAAGGTGGACCTTGACAGATCACGCATCCGACAGTCCGATGCAAGCAGATTTGAGAGATCTCGCCTGTCTCAGTCCCCTTTTGAGCCGTCTGGTCAAGTGTGTGGCCTTCTCCTTCGTGCAGATTTGTCCACCGAAACCAAATTCACGCAGATGGCCTCGTCAAACTCTCTTTGATTCATAACCATCTCCCCCGTCGCCACCAGGGGAGAGAAAGGAAATTGGGAGAGATGATGACCGTCCCGATGCTCGGATACGAACGTATGTCATCAACAACAACAATAAAATACTGAACATTATTTTGCACCTCCCCTTTTTATTTCTCTTAGTACGTAGTATTGACATCATTGGGAGCTCTTTGAGGTACGAATCTGTTATTCAATAAAACTCTCCAAGGCATTAAATGGGATAACCAAAAGACAAATCTTATTGACATCTAAACAGTATAGGAAGTTGTTGGTCATTAACCTCCACGTTACATAGTATATAGGAAATGAGCTGATGGCATCTATCTAGAAATCATGTCAAGATTGATATTAACTAAGAATTTTGTTGTGCCTTAAAAATCAAGTCATAACAGAAAATCTAATGATAACGATCAATAAATATAACATTAATAGTCAAAATGTATCAATAATTGGCACATATTTTATAGATACATATAGTTAATCAGTTTCTTCTATTCGGTATATCTCATCAGTATGTACAGAATCACATATCTGCACAAACATTTATACAGAGTAGCTCCTAGTAGCATTTGCATTTTTGCAGCCCCACCTCCAACACTTGTAATCGTCCTTGGTATGACGATAAACAACATCCGGTAGCAAGGCCTCTGATGAGAAGACTAGCCATTTTGAGGAGCATAGAATTATCTAACTGATGTTGTTACCATGTCCACCCTGACCCGAGGTAGTAGCACCTGTTAGGGACCAAGCTATGGGAAAATAGTAAACCCCCAAACAACATCGACAGTATATTTTTAAAATAAAATAAGAAATAATACATTTTCATTGTAAAATTACCAACGATACATTTTATGATCTATCAGGTCATCTCATAAGTTCTGTGCGAATTTTGAATAAAGAAAACAAGTGACCAAATGTTACATTTAATTACAGATTCAATCAACAATGTATCTTCCGTGATTATCTATGATTTCTTCCATCTATTAACAAGTTTACTAATTCCATTACTGTAAAATTCTTTTGGCTTCGATTCGAAAAACTCACCAATGTCAGTTTTAACCTCTTCCTGTGTTACAAAAGCTGTTTCTTCCAAATGATTCTGTAAGCTACGAAACAAATGGTAGTCTGAAGGAGCAAGGTCGGGAGAATAAGGTGGACGAGAAATTTTCTCCCAACCAAGTTCTTCGATCTTTTGTGACATGATTCTTGCTGTGTGTGGTCGCACATTGTCCTGGTGAAACATCACCCGTTTTCGATTCACTAGAGCAGGGTTTTTTTCATCAAAGCTTGGTTCAAACGCTCTAATTGCTTACAGTATATTTGAGCATTAATTGTTGCATTAGGTGGTAAGAATTCAAAGTGGATTATTCCTTGGCAATCACACCAGATTGAAAGAAGAACGTTTTGCCCATAAATTTCCCTTCTCGGCTGTGGCTGGGGTCCTTCCTCTTTACCAAGTCACTGTCTACGACGCTTAACATTTCGATAAAAGATCCATTTTTGTCCCCATTCACAAGTCTATAAAGAAATGGTGAAACAAGTTGGCGAGAATGGAGAGGAGAGCAGATGTCAACTCGGAATTCGAGGTTGTTTTCAGGCAATTCATGAGGAACACATTTTCCAAGTTTAGGAACTTTTCCAAGTTGTTGAAGATGATGATGAACAGTTGTATGGTTTGAACTGAGAACCACTGCCAATTCCTCAACTGATAAAGCAGGATTTTCTTCCAGGTCTGCTTCAAGAAGCTTTTCATCAAACTCAACTAGCGTCCAGTTCGATCTTCATCTTCAAGGGTGAAATCTCCACCTCTGAATTTTGCAAACCATCTTCTGCAAGTTCTTTCATTCACACATTCCTCTCCATAAACTGAGTGAATGTTTCTAGCCGCTTCGACTGCTGAGTTTCCTTTCTTGAACTCATAAAGCATTATGTGCTTCAAATGATTCTTGTTAGCAGGGTTTTAAACAAACAAAATTTAATTTTATTGTTTTCTGAAATAAAATTTGATCAGTTTAAATGCATCTAAACATAAAAATAATGTTCAGCTCCATTAGACATTATAAAATACTCTTTAAATTTCGTTCATTTTAACAAAAAGTTAAAATTCGGACAAAACTTATGGGATGACCTAATACAAAGTATGTATCCAAAAAGCATAACTTTAGCCTGAGAGTATAAAATTATATACAAATTATCTGTAGTTAAAGGGATGAAATTACGTAAAAATATCTAAATTTCGCCGTGAAATAACCCCTAGAGATGTGATATCAAAATCAACCAACAACGCTCGTCAGGTAAAGGCCCCTGTGTTTCCTCTGTCCCTTCAGCTTTCGATATATTTTGCTGATGTCAAATTCTTTAAAAATCCCTTCCTCATCACGTTTCCAATGAATCCCTGCTCATTTTCCGTTTTTGAATGCAAGTGTATTTTCCTTATGACTTCGTTGCTTACGCACTCTGTTCACAGCATTCTCAGTATCCTTCTGCAGAACCATTTTTTCTGTTGCCTCAGGTCTTCCCTTCATCTGTGAACATCATTCATTGCCACAAGAGGTAGATGCTTAGTAGAAGCAAAGGTGCAACACAGAACATATTGCTGTCCCTTTTGCGGGACCCAGGGGTTTGGAATCCGCCTAAAAGAACGTGCAGCGCCTGATCTGGAAACGTATTTTGGTTCATAAAACAAACCATATTTTTCAAACAGATTTTCATAAAAAAAAGAAAATTAAATGTTTTTCATTCTGTCCTTATACTTTTAGTCCTATTAAGTTCCTGTCCCCATATAAGAATACATCGCCTAATAGGACATCGTTGTTATTTCTTCTTGTTAAAATTGCAATATGCTCTTTATTAAAAAGTATCCTCATTGCCCTGAGAAATTCGGTAAGGGTTTCAGCATTTTAATCCCAAAATAGTCGAATTTGATGGGGGTTGCCTGATTTTTGTAAATTAGAATAATTATAGATAAGATATAGGATTTTGGCAATGTTGGATCGTTCATCGAATTGATCAGGGCAATAAAGTCGATTCATATATTTTCCAAGTGAATAATGCGAATAGAACACAGCCTGAATCTGCGGGAATTGGAACTTGGTTTGACCCTCCTCTAACCATTACTGTTAGCCGTTAATTCTACTGTGCACCTCACTAACTTGAATATAAGCCTTTCCTTAAAACTCTGCGTGTCTTGGGAAACGTCCATTCTGCATTTATGCTCCTTTATTTTCATACAAACACACTCATTAAAAAAATAAGGTAATAAATGTTAAATCTTTTATGCATGTGACTTGAAGAACATCAGACACGTTGCAATAAATAGGTCTGTTTACATTAGAATGCCAGGAGGTGTTGAATTCAATTCCGCCTATTTGAGAGATCGGATATTTAAGTAGCGCCTGAAAGAATTAGGTTTTATCAAGACCGCAGGCGATTCTGTTTTCAGGTAGAAAAGATTACCAATATATTTCCCACAACCTCCTTTGTCGTTACTTATAAGATAAACAAGGGGTTCACCTAGGACGCTAAAGTCGCCCAGAGCGCAAAAAGCCTTACGAAAGGAGCTGCTTAGTGAGCGCCAATTGCCAGTTTGAAGACATTAAAATAATCTAGCATAATCTAGTGTAATTACCTTATTGAGTTGGGAGAAAGAGAATATTGTAGAATCATCCTAAGGCACTCACTACCCTGGCGCCGGGCCTGTGCGCTAAAATGCCAGATTTTGAAACGGATACCTTTCTATTTTTAGATGGATTTCTCAACTTGAAAGCAATAATGTATTGTGTAAAGAGTCTCAGTTAATCAAATGTTAGATATCAACAGATGAATGAAATAACACTCGATCTGCGGGGGGAATCTCTGGAGTTATATTTGCAGTGTAATTCGATGATGTTGTTTGTTATACTAACGGCGTCGGTAGCTAGTGTATGTCTTAATTGAAACTGACAAATTTGTATAAACACAAATGTTACATCGCACCTGATGCAAAGGTTTGTGAAGTGAACAGCAAAATAACAGCTACTCACTATGTAAAAAAATTGGTCTTTAAAAGTAGTATAGCATAGCATGAAATATTATTTATTTTTGTCATTAGATGGTTTTAGTATCATCATTTTAGTATGAACATAACAGCATATGTTCAATGACAAATAATCGATACTAATAGTACTGTGCCAACTTTAAATTCAAGACATATGTAATAAAGATGAAGAGAAATAAGCAACTTTTTTACATATTATGTACAACACACAAAGACAAACGCAAGCACAAACGCAGGCCCAAACGTACATACAAAAGCAGACCTAGTATGTTTTTACATTTTAGATGTGCTTCGTAGAATCGTAAAACCGGTGTATATATATATATATATATATATATATATATATATATATATATATATATATATATATATATATATATATATATATATATAATCAAATAATATAATAAAAAGCTCAAACTGTAATAATACATGGTTATAATTTATAACAATTCAATCGTAATCACGATCCAATTCATCAGACCTACACATTCAAAAAGAAATCTGAAAATATAACTCCTGGTATAAAAAACAAAATGTTAGTGAGAGTGTATGTGTGGGAAAAGAGTGTATACATTTGTGGTGACACTACGTGTGCACATATATATATATATATATATATATATATATATATATATATATATATATATATATATATATATATATCAATACACATACACTCATGCATACATATACACATACGCATAGACATACACATATGTGCACATAAACATATCTACATAAAACCTTACACACATCCATATATATACAACGTAAATATCTATCTATATATCCATACATAAACTCACACACTTGCCTTTAAAGGAGTAGCCTTTGCCGTGCTGATGTTGCTACATGCCTTACTTCTTTCCTATCTCACAATGCGCTTTTTTTCTAAGCTTTATACTAAACATTAAAAAGGTCTAAACAAAATGAACACAAAACGATCAGCTTTAAAAAAGGACTCGTAACTGGAAAAACCGAATGAAAAAAGCATGTTAACAACAAATACTTTTTCACACCCAACCAGTTCTGAGGAATCAGAATCAACGTTGAGTTGAAGCAAGCGAATGAGCCAATTGGAGTAAAGTGCCATGCAGATTTAAATTTTTCCCACTTGTGGCGAATGTAGCTATCAATATTTTTTGCATGCTAGCATGATAGTTAACATTCGTGTTAGTCAGCTGTTGGCTCTCACGCTGGCCATTAAAATCCTCCTGCCTATTTGTGGCAGCCAGCTATAGGCTCTAACTCCATGAAAACCTCCGTAGAAGCATGAAAAATCGATTATTTCCACCATCGATGGTTGTTGGGAAATGCAAAGTCGGTCTTGGCCTTCCCGCTAACTTGGAGCATGTGCATGTAAATTTTGGTGCAAACCCGTCGAGAATTGCGACCGTGCATTCGTTACACATACACAAACACATCAGGCCTTTTATAGATAGAGATATGTATACATAAATTAAAAGGTAAACAAACACATATCCATCCATACATACATTTAACATATAAAAATAGATTGGTAGAATTAAACTAATTTGTACTTAAAAAACTACTGAGTAAGAAAACGTTAATAATATTAAACACACGGAGTGATTAACACGTATATATTTCTTAAGTCTACATATATACCTCGGTATATAAAAATATCAGAAAACTAAAAGATTTTGTATATCAGTTATTTAGGTAAACTTTTTATCTACATACCCACATACACATATACCAACACATGACTAAAGTTTGCTAACACAAATTAAATGATCAGAAATATATATAGAGCACAACATAAACACAGACAATGATATATATAGATAATCCTAAGAGTCATATATACATATATATACATATATACAAATGAAGAGATAAAACAAAGAGATTTTGAATCCAAGGTTCTCTGGCACTTACTTCGTTTTTTAGAAAATATTTTCCTTACAACGTAGAGCATAATATTTGTAATGATGTTTTTAGTACAATTATTTTACATTTCTATGTTTCTATAAAAATATTTTAATCATACCAAAGGTCGCTTTGAAAGAGTTCTAAAATATATGTGAAAATAACTAAAAAACTAAAATTAATCTAATGACTGGGATATACATATCTTTAAGAATATTCCCTCGTGAATTAATATATACTTTTTGCCGGAAGTAAGTTGTCAAGTCGTTAATATGACAGTTCCCTAAGACATGTATGAATACCATACATTCCCCCAATATGTAATCTATATTTTTAACTTTTCAAATTTAGCTTTGACCTCCTTCTGATTAGTCAAAATTGACACACCCACAATATCTAAAAATCTGGATTCCCCCTCCTTATTAACTCTTTAATAAGCAAACATATTATTTTCTATTTTCAAATGTAAATTACTTTCACCAAAGTTAACATTTCCAGATGACGAGATGAAAACTTTAAGTCTCGAAATATAGAAATGTCTGTGTCGCGATGTAAACATATTTTTCTTAAAAATATCGTTTAATATATATATATATATATATATATATATATATATATATATATATATATATATATATATATAGAGAGAGAGAGAGAGAGAGATAGATAGATAGATAGATAGATTGGTGGGAAAATTTATGACAACGTGGAAAGAAAAGATTTTGTGCGACCCGTTTCGTCCTCTCGATCTTCATCGGACTAAATGTGTTACGTTGATGCGACTACGCATGCGCAAGAAGGAGTGATGCTGTGAATTTTAAATTTAATTTTTTTGTGCATGTTTTTATGGTAATCTAGCCGATTTCATTTTGATTATTTTATTTTGCTTTTATTTTTGTTATTAGATATCCCACACTGTGATAATATATCTGATAGGAATGGTGAAATGTTTTAAGAGGCAGGGCGCAAATTTACTCTGGATCAGTTAATTGATTCTCCTTTTATCAGAATAGCATTTTCTATGTCAAAATTTTGGTTGATCTCATTACAGGGAGCAACTAATGCCTTTAATATTTTGTTTTGTAAAATGACCCTTTTGTGTTCCTACAATTTTCTATTTAGATTCCTTGAGTTTACTTCGATGTAATTTTTGTGACGATTATGACAAGCCTTCATGTTTATTCTTCTGTTTAGTACTGACTAAAAAAGTGATGGAAACAAAAAGAAAATTAATCGAAATGTAATCGGCTAGATTATATACCAAAAAGAAAGAAGGAAACATTCCTGGTTCGTGCACATGTGTGGTCGCACTATCGTAACAAATTTAGTATGATTAAGTCCTAAAAAAGAAACACGTCAGAAAAAAAAACACACTTTTTCAGCTTTGTCATACGTTTCTCCCCATACATATATATAGGTACCCCCACTAATTCAGTACAAGTAATGTTTAAAATGAATTTAAAAAATGAAAATGCTTTGTTGACGCTTTCATTTTAGCCCTAATTAAAAGCTAGAGGATATATAATTTTCTATTTTCCATAGGGAAAATAGTCTGTGGCGTATTTCGAACATAAATTATATTCATCGGAATAGATGTTTTTCATTAAAATCGATTATAATGGCTCGGTTTTAAAAGTTTTGCAAAAATAAAATATATATTTCTGAAAAGTTATCTAAGGAAAATTAGCAAATTGAAAGTTAAATTAATTTGATTTGAAACAAGTATTACTTATTGCATAAAATGTTGTATACTAAAATTTCTTAATTACGGGGTCTTGTTTTTCTGACGTGTTAATCGATTTATTTATATCCGATTGATAAACAAACCCTTTGATAGTTAAGTATGGTGAAGCAGACGATAAAGTTTTTTTCGCCTTAAGCGGAGACAGCCCTTAAAAGACACACATTTAAATGCTATAGATATCGGTTTGTACATCAATATTTAAGAAATTTTACACGACATCACATAAGCAAGAACAAATCGAAATTCTTTTAAAAATATTAAGGGTCGTCAGAGTGTAATAAACTTTACAATATATGATTAATGAATACAGGTTTACGTAATAATTATCTCAATAAAAATAAATTTTGGAAGATATAAATCTTTAAAAATGATTCTATTTAAAACTGTAAAAAATGAAAACAAATCTTTTAAAAATTCATTTATCATCGAACAATGTTTTTCTTCAGACAATATTGTCTTTAATATATATTATTTATAAAAATAATTAAAAAGCCGGGTCCGATTATTAAAAAAAAAAAGAATTGCGTGTTATAATTTCTTCAAAGAATTTTGCTTTTAACTAATATAGTCACTAATAATTTTCTGGTTTAATTTCACAAGTATTGATAAAATTAAGTAATGGGACCGAAATACATGTAAAAAATCTTACCAAGATGTAGATCTGTTCCCATCTCTATATAGGAACAGATCTGCCACAATATTCTTTAAACTTAATTTTGTGATGTCAACGACCACTCCTTACCACTTTTGTGATGCCAAATAATACTAGTTGTCACTTTTGTAATGCTCGTTGTATTAAAGATATTGTAATCGCATATACAACTTATAGTACGCCGTTAAACAATCCTGGTGTCAGACGCTTTCGAATATCACTCGGACTAATAACACATGCTCGATAATAATCGTTCGTAAAGTAACCACCGAATAGTAATCCGTATAGAGAAATAGTGTAGTGAATAGAGTAGATAATAGCAATCTCTATAGTAATAGAGGATAGAATAGAAATGGAGATCCGAATTGTAAAAGAGGATAGACTAGAAATAGCGATCAATCAGACACACGCTACCTCACAAAAATGCGTTTCCTCTGTGGTCACGTAGTCAATTTAATTCAATAATGGGATCGACTGTGTTTGCTCACTGGCGATCTATGTTCAAACTCAAGTGTCGGCAGCGACCTTTCTTCCTATATGACACCTACCTTTTGAGATGAATTCCTCTGGAGTCTGTATTCTTCAACTTCGGTTCAATATTCAAATGGCCCGTTGCTGTTCTTTTTCCTTTACCCTACCTCATCCTTTCACTAATTTCTACGTCAAGCATGTCATACAATATTTCCATCGGTACCTGCCATACAATATTTCCAACGCTTATATTCCCACCATAGTCGCTGTATCACGCATGTCATTTTGCGAATCCGCTTTTTATAACATCGTCTTCCTAGAATTCTTTGCCACGTTGGTACATTAAAAAAAAACACACTTCATCACCACGTTTAAAATATTTATTTATATTATTTTGATTCTTTGATGTTCTCGCTTACCATTCTGGTAGTAATTTGTTAAATACGGACTTAATCTTCCTGGCCAACATAAACTCTGTAGGCGACATTCCAGACACAGTATTCGGGTTTGGTGTTAGTCTGTAAACACGCAGAAAGTGTTGTAGCATTATTTCATATGACTCCTCTCACTCCGATATTTTTAGTCCCCATTTTAAACGTATCGACAAACAGGTCTGCTTGTCCGTTTGAACTTGGGTGATGAGGTGGGGAGACATATGTTCTATGGCTGATGATTTGTAAAAAAACCTTAAAATTGCGGACATATGTTTATATGGAAGTTTGAAAATATATTTTTGAAACACACTTCATATATATATATATATATATATATATATATATATATATATATATATATATATATATAATAAATTAACTAATTTAAAAACATGGTACCATCGCTACACAAGGATTGCCATGTTATAAAAATAGAAACTAAGACTAGAAATTCAATCATAGAATTAAATAAAAAAAATGAAACCGAAATGGGGACTTTAATTTAATTCAATAATTGAATTTGAAATTTTTAGTTTCTGTTTTTGAAACATGGTAATTCCTGTGTAGCGATGGAACCATGTTTTTAAATAAGTAAGTTTATAATACGTAGGCTCTGAAGATTTGCATTGAGCACTGTTTTGTAAAAATTAAAATATTTAATAAGAACACCGGTTTATATATCTTACTGTTCTTTCTCATTATTATAATATATATATATATTCATTCATCCACATACAAGCCTGTTTCGCTGTATCACAGCTCATCAGTGTGGCTAGACCATCGATTTCTTCAAGCCGAGATCGATAACCGACCAATTTGGTATTACTCGTCTATCCTACGCCTAAGCTCAGAGCAGAGAAAGGGGATTTCCAACTTATTACATATGGATGTATACAAAAAAACAATATATATATATATATATATATATATATATATATATATATATATATATATATATATATATATGTATATATATATATATACCAGTTGTTTGAAATCATTGGTGGGTACAATGGATGACGGCTTGAAGCTGGAAATCGAAAAGTCGTGTTCCAATTCCAGTCGGAGTGGCTATATTCACTTACGCGCTAATACCCTTAGGAAAGGTATAAATCCACCTCTACTCCTCCCAGATATGGCTTAATTATTTGGAATTATATCAGTAAATTCTCCTTATCTCCAAAAGATTCTTATAATCTGAAATTATTTTCTGACTTTAAATAACCTGTAAAAGGTTGATAAGCCGTAAATAACAGATCAATTAATCAAAGTACTGTGATGATCGCACGTTCAACAACGGTTTTCAAATTTTCATGCTGGAGATTTCTGGCTGAACGATAAATCCAACTTAGGTAGATAAGTTATGTTTGATATCACTTGAATGAAAAGAGTTCTTGAAAATAATCAATCTATTGCAACACGGAAGATAGCTAAGACCTAAGAATTGACATCAAATATTGAAAATCACTGATAGCAGTGAACTCAAGAAAACCAAAATTACATCTATTTTATTACGTCTACTATTAACTATTTAAGTGAATAGAAATTTATCATTTTCCCAATATATTAAGATTGTCAAAGATTAGTGAATACTTTAGTATAATGCGAAATATAAAAGATCATGTGAAAATCATACAAAATCATCACCAAGAGTAACTAAAAATAATGGTAATATTAGCGGTTTCCTTATACGGAAAAACACGACATTCATTTTCTCGAGCAGCAATAGCTGCTATCAGTAAAAAAAAAACATTTTTGTCAGGAAAATAGTTTTCGCAAGTTCTGTAACAGTTATCTCCCTTTCCATTATTGACGGGTTATTCCTAATTATTTGTATGAAGTTGTTTGGAACATCAACCTTTGGATTCTCTCCCAGTTACATGTACTAGGCATGTTATTGTTGATACTGCAAAGTCCTCAAATTGGGATTTTTGTCTTAACTTGGTACAGTTTTTAGTTTGTGACTAGTTATCGCCAATCTTCAAGTCCCGAAGAAGGATCGAAATTTGGTTTAGATTCAAGTCATGATTGTGCACATTATCCGCCAGGAGAAAAATGCACGATGATGAACTCATGCAAAAAGGATTCAGTAATTGCTGTATGTTCCTTTTTGACAATGCAAGTACTCTATAGCACCTTCACGTTATCCTTAATCCCGGTTTTAACAACAGTTTCTTCACCGGTATCTGTCTATATATCTGGGATGAGGGATTATGTACACTATTTGCATTATTCAGACTATTGTCCTCATCTTTGACGCCATATTTATTACAACGTTTCGGCCCTTCAGTATCTGTGTATATTTCTGAGATGAAGTAATTTGTACACTATTTACATTATTCGGACTATTGTCCTCATCTTTGACGCCATATATATTTCAACGTTTCGGACCTTCAGTAGCTGTCTATATTTCAGAGATGAAGTATTATGTACACTATTTGCATTATTCGGACTATTGTCCTCATCTTTGTCGCCATATTTATTACAACGTTTCGGCCGTTGTACGCTCCGGCTTTCTTCAGGTGGTTGGAATGTCGAACTGAACCCTTTATTTCGCTCACTGGGGAAGACTATTCTAGTTCAACGTGCTATGTGTAATGGATGTCATTATCTCCTGTTAATTCCCCTTTCCAAGTTCTCCACCGCCTTAACCAGGTATTGAACTCCCACTCTTTGGGCCCTGTCACTGGATCTAAATAACGCCTTTATGACCTGTACCATGTGTACTTGAGTTTCTTAAAAATAGCACCGAGTCATCTAGGACATTTTTTTATTCATGAAGATAAATCGATATGGATTGATACGATCATGAAATGATTTGAAATATGGCAATAAGTAACGAAACAGAGGAAACGATTTTGTTTAAATATCACTGATATTGAAAACAAAAAAGGTTCGATTTTTTTATTTCATAAACTGAACGAAAACGTTTTGTAAGGTATTATAATACAATTGTATTTTCCATTAAATTTATTTGATTCCCAGAATGATAAAGGTTCTTAACCTTTCACTCGACTTCATACGTTAGAATCTTTTTTTTTGCAGTGAATGAGAACGAAATCAATATCTAGAGTTTTCGTTCGAGACTTACTTTGTATTTCGTTAGACAAATAATATTTTCATCAAACTAGATAAATTGTGCATTGCAGGTGTAAATGTGAATTGATGCAGGATCGATGCAGTTTGCGAAACGCTTTTAAGGCATTATTTATTGCAAATGCAATCGCTGCAGCTTTATACAAGCACCTGCTGCAATAAAAGCATAACAAAATAGCAACTAGCACGCTCGTTAATTAATATATGCATCCCAGTTAATGACATTGTGTTTGCATGAACAATCCTTCATATTGGCAATATATTTTATAAATTATCTCTAATATAGTGTAAACGGAATGAAGGAAACTGGTTCGATTTCGTCTGAGGCTGCTTGTGTTAGCTTAGGACACACGCGCGCACACACACATACATACACACACAAAGAATGTTATGAAGGATTTAGTCAGCGTTATACAATAACTAAGCTTTTGCTTTTATTTGCTAGAAATACACTTTATTTTGTTTATGTTTGTTAAGACCAGCTTTCACTTTTGGTTACCTTCACCCTGGTTATCGTACGAGACCCTCGGCTAGGTTATCATTATCATCATCATCCTCGTTATTCATTCGCAGGCGAAGATGACGTGGCCTCGTTTGAGGCTATGATTTACCCCTAACTACATTATTGTCAGTCTGGCGTTCACGTTATGTTCTTCGTGGATTCAGCGGCAGGAGAACGTTGGGAAAACCGATTGGGATGCAGTGGGTGACCATAGCATTTAACGTAACACCTTGCTCTTACGAGTCAACAACACGTTGCTGGACTTCTATAATGAGACTCCATACACATGTCTATGATCAGGTTTTTTTCTAGCCTGGCTAAAAACCTATACAAAATAAGTCATTTTGTCTTGGCTTGCGAACACATTTAGGCAGCATCTTATATAGTTAAGTAATTACAAAATTACAACAAGATGTCGAATTTAATTTTAGTTTTAGAGTGTAGTTAATTCGTAGTATAACAATAGTCAAAGAAGGCAATTAAACCGATTAGATAATGAAGCGAGTTAAAATAAAACAAGCAATATACTATACTGTCCTAGTGTACTAATGGGAAAGATAACTGCTTCGGGATAATAAAAAATATGCATATGCGCGTATAAACACTCTCGTACAAAATTCCTTACGCACGCAGACACGCACTCCATGTACCACACACACTGATATATATATATATATATATATATATATATATATATATATATATATATATATATATATATATATATATATAAATATATATATATATATATATATATATATATATATATCACAGATGTCACGACTCGGAGCTTCATGCACAACACACACTTCAGGTGATGTGTGTACGCTATCCGTGCAGCTTAAGGTAAAGATTCAAGAACAGCAGAAAGCTGTAACGCGAGGGGAAGTGGGGAAATCAGTCTGATTTGCTACCTCTTCGTCACCGAGGCCAGTTGGAACAGTTGGTATGACGTTTGCTTGATAACTCACCTGTCCCGGTTTCAATTCTCGGTAGTGGATGCGCCCTGCTGATGAGTCCCAAATATAGGACGGCTGTTGAGGTTTCTTTCAGACTCAATGAATTACTTAATTATAATTATCAAATCCGCCTAACAATTTCTATTATATATATATATATATATATATATATATATATATATATATATATATATATATATATATATATATATATATATATATATATATATATATATAGAGAGAGAGAGAGAGAGAGAGAGAGAGAGAGAGAGCATAATGAGAAGCCGCGTATACTTTCTTGATATGTATATAATATGGAGAAAACAACCTCGCCTCACCTGTGATAGGCATACATCCATCTCGCCTCACCTGTGTCATAACATAATCTACTATCTATTCTGCACAATATGTCCCAATAGTGGATATATTGGCGAATCTGGAATTAATTTTAGATTTCGCTTCAACAATCATAAACTATCCATACGTCAAAACAATCCTTATTCCCATATAGCTGAACACTTTAATCAATCAAGACACTCATTAGACAACTGTAAATGTTTATTGATAGATTCCGATTTTAGTTCAACATACACACGCAGAAAAAAAGAGAAATAATGGATTTTAAAATTAGACACATATTAACTAGGGTTAAACAAAGATTTGGGAATTTTAAATCTGTATAAATATTTCAATAGTTAAAAAATTTCTTTAGATATAGTTAAAAAAAACCTTTTTAGACAACATCTAAAATATTATCGTTAGATTTACGTTAGAAATATTCAAACACAGTTGCATTCCACATCACGTGACGTCCGCGTCTCGCGACGGACGCTACTTGAAAACAAACATCTGAATACAGTTATTTAATTAATTTCTAACGAAAGATCGGGGCGATCTAAAATATCAAATATATATATAAAATATAAATAAATACTTTCACATAAAAAAACATTAAATTTTTTTTCTTTTAATTTGCAACTTTTCAGTTGTTTTCTCCATATTATATATATATATATATATATATATATATATATATATATATATACATACAGAGAGAGAGAGAGAGAGAGAGAGAGAGAGAGAGAGAGAGAAAGAAAGATTATACTTAGAAGGAATATCGGTCATTATTTCTCTAAACATTCAGTCAATAAATAAATAATTAAACTATAAGTTGCTCCAAATATTGCGCCGAAATTGAACCTTGCTTTATTGTGACCATCTTCGCAATCGCGTGGTAAAGCTAGCCGGATCAAATGATATTTCCACCTGCAAAAGTGGATGCAGGTTCGAATCCTGCCGGAGGATATATTCTCTTTATTAGGTTTTCTGGAGTACGCAGGCCGGTAGGTGAAATAAATCTTATTAAAATATACGGACAGTCTATTCAAATACGTGTATTCACAAAAAATAACGTATGATGTTATTTCATACATATATATATATATATATATATATATATATATATATATATATATATATATATATATATATATATACACACACACATATATATATATAATCTTAAACAAGAAATTGTTTTAATAACATTATTTCTTATTACAAAACGTTAAGTGTATTGGTATACGTATTTGAGCGGTTATCCTGGTTATTTCTAAAGTGTCACTCATAATTAAGATAATTTCTGTTAAATTAGAGGGAAGTGTTGGGCGAAATTTCCCATGCTTATTAAACTGATTATTTACTATAATTCTAATTAAACAATCAGTAACAACAAATGAACATCTGTTAGAATTGAAATATAGGTATGTGGGCTAAACGACTCTTCTGTTCCAGCGTACAGTCCATCAAGTAACACGATTTCACACGGCAATATGGCTGCAACTACAAGAAACATACCAATTTATGACTGTCTTTATATAGCAACACAGTCGTAGTACACGCAATCAGAAGTTTGTATTAAAATTATAATAGGACAACGAACTTATAATACAAAATCGAAATTCAGCTAGCTTATAGATTAATGAATCTAATTGGATTCCTTTTATTCTTTTGAAACGAAGATCGTCCTACCAATAAAGGTACTAGAAACGAGTAATTTAATCCAGGGAAATACTTAGGAAAGCTTCGAACAAATACATCTCCTCGTCTTCCCTTTCCAATTCCTACGTTTTTTCATGCTTAAGTACTTATTTTCTGCGTATCATAACTGAAAGCTATTTTCAAAAACGTAGCTGCTTCCCATTCAGTTTCATTTACATAAAACTAGCACTTTTTGTTTCAGGCAAAATGTAAGTTATGTAAATTCCTCTTATAATAAATTCTATATATCCTCATTCTTAAATATTTCTACAGAAGATATTAAAATGGGTTAAAATACTCCTTATATTTTCTAAGAAAATCTCTAGTCTGATATTTGGTCATTTGTTTAGAACTTGTGAACCGTGGTGATCTGGAAATGTTTTACTATTCACCCATATCTATCTATCTATCTATCTATCTATCTATCTATCTATCTATCTATCTATCTATCTATCTATCTATCTATCTATTATTAATTCTGTTCCTATCTATCTATCTATCTATCTATCTATCTATCTATCTATCTTGTGCAAATTAATTGAAAAAACCGCTTTAGTTTCCTTGCTTTCACCATACAGCCAGTACTAGATCCACTGGAGTGATAGGATGTAAATGATTTCTATTTTTTCCTCAGATTATGTAATTTTCAGTGGTGGGCATTAATATGAATATATTTTTGGGGTGTACGATGAAATATGTTTGGCCTTGAAAAATTTTGCGTCATCCGTGATTGAATCTAATTTTCATCACGCCCAGAAACTATTGTCTCAACTGTTGATTAGTTGTCCTACGGTCACCGTCTGCATTGGACAAATAAAAGTACCATAGATTGGCCCGGAAACACTCCGGATTTAAATTCAATCGAGAATCTGTGATCAATATTCAAGGAACGACTTCATGGAATGGATATACAAAGGACTAACATGTGCATTGGGCCATGTTTCACTGGAGAAATACGAAAAAAGTAAATAATAACGGAATTAAACATTTTGTTTCAATTAATTTACAAAAATGTATATATATATATATATATATATATATATATATATATATATATATATGTTTTACATTGATATCTATAATCAGTCTGATATGTGGTCATTTGTTTAGGTCTTGTAAATCGTGCTCTTCTGGAAAGGTTTTAGCATTCACGCATATCTACCTGTCTGTCTGTCTGTCTATCTATCTATCTATCTATCTATCTATCTATCTATCTGTCTATGTAAAATTAGAAAGAGGCTTCAATTAATAACCACCGGATTATTTAAATAATTGACATATCGATTTTTTAATTAGGTAATTTTATTCACCGACATATGTAACTGTTTTACATTGAAATCTATAATTTTCTGAAACTATCATTTGTAAATTTATTTCATTTCTGTTCATTTGTTTTGATCTTGTGATGCGAATTGATCTAGGAACATTTTTGTAGTCACTCATATCTGTCTGTAAATCTATCTATCTATATACTTGTTATGGTCCAAGTTCCTTGTACCACGGTGATGGTTCAAGGTAGAACCACTGAAGAATAACTTGAACACAGGTATGGAATAACACAGATATATTACAAACAGAAATATATACAAAGAAGTAGAAGTATTAGTAATGACTATCAGATTAGGTTAGAGTGAACTATGTTGTCTCGACAAGTATCACCATTCCAATGTTCTTACAATAATCCGATATTTAACAACCTCCCCCACATGGGTCTTATGTGGCACAAGGGCGGTTTAATGTGAGTTCTCCGAGCCCGTAGGCTCGGCCAAAAATATGCCCATTAGAACCCGTATAAACGGGTTCAGGGACTGTCTACCTCCCCGGACGAAACTTTGCCATGCGACAAAGCCTCGTCCGAGTTCCTCTCTGCCAAAGCAGTTCAACAGGAGATTCTTACAATAATCATCTGTGCTCCTTCTTGAGGCGCAGTATTTACAATGTCCGGAATAGTCCATTATTATTATGGGTAAGTTCCCATAACAATACTATATATTTAAAGATAGCGCGAGAGACTTCAATTAATGATCTCTGGCTTACATCAAATAATTGACATTTCGATTTTTTAAGTAAGCCATATTATTTAAGGTTTTATGTAACTAAATATGATTTGCACTGAAATCTTTAATTTGCCGAAATTCTCATTTACAAATTTCTTACTCTTTCAGAGATCAATTTAACCAGACATTCAAAATCTCCCCAGTCCTCATTGTAAACACGAACCCGAACTTTTCCTTTTGTAGAAAGTTTTATTGATATTTCTCTTATTTCACTATTTCAAAATGTTACTGGACATATTCAATACGGTTCATGCCAGGAGATGGACTCGGGCAAAAGAGTCACTTAATGCCTTTTTGATCGTGCCATTCATGAATCAGTTTGGTTTTATTGCACAGAGCATCAACTCCTATGAAAAGGATGCGGTTTTTATCCCAATAATCCTCATTGAATACGAGGTCTCTGTAGGATCGATAAATAGTTTTCTGAATAGATATTCTGTCAGCGTTTTAGGAGCTTTGAAAAACCAGCAGTACAAATTGCTTTCAATAACACGGTAATACCGGTCACGTTCGATAGTGTGATAAATATCTTTAACAAAATTCTGGGCCTGGTAAATTCCACATGTCAGTTCTTTAAATACAAAAAATAATATATTTCTCTTGATTGATTAAGTGGATTTCTTTTATAATAGTTACCTATACAAGCTCCAAGAGCCACCCGATGTAGAGGGTTACAGTGTAAGTGGAAACGGGCGCACTTTACGTTGATATATGGCGAAGCTAACTGTTAAACGAAGATTGAATCGGTTAAAATTGTAGTGATCGAGAAAGCATAGTCTTTGGAGCCGGCTTCACAAAATAATGGTTTGTGCAAGGAAGCTGTTCGGGCTGAAGTTACATCTCACCAATAGAAGACAAAAAAGGGAAAAAAGAATGATGATTGTTCGCTTCAATAGGAGGGTCATGGTGGATCTTAGCTGCGAACGTTAGAACTGGTGAAACTAAGGAATTCAGTTTCGTCTGTCGGAAATGTGTTAAAAGTGACGATTTAGCAGTTACAGTTCATATATGGTAACTATACACCCCCTCCAAGCCTGATCTGGATCTTGTAAAGTTAGAGGATAGAAGGATGCGTCAGTTATTTACTGGAACCGTGTAGGGAACCGAACATTTACCAGAATCTTGAGTGAGGGATCGTAGAGAGGTGTGGTTAGGCTTGTTTTACGGCATATAAGATTCAATGGGTTATTTAATGCCGACAAACTAAACCAAACCAAACCAAACCGAAAACGAGTATGTTTTGCCAAAGGTGTTTTTCTGGCCATTGAAATACTCTCATCAGAAATACGCGCATTTATCAAAACGCCCCTTCAAATAAATTTATCAGTATGCTTTTTATATGGTCATTAATTGCCGTCGTAATCTCGTTCATGATCTGAAATATCTATTCTTTCTACAAAGTCATAAAAGGAAATGAGGTATCACAGATTCAAATCTGTAATGTCAAGCCGTTGAGAGATGTGTATGATCCGACGTTTTGCTCCAAAATCCACACGAGAGGTATTTTCTAACTGAACAGAATCTCACTTCCTACTAATGCAACCCACGGAAGGTTTTTCTCTGTTCATGCATGCGCCAAAATTATCGGTAACCAAAAATGAGCCAACCGGCTATCGAGATATTCAATGTAGTTGGCTATTTCTAAACCAATATATATATATATATATATATATATATATATATATATATATATATATATATATATATATAGAGAGAGAGAGAGAGAGAGAGAGAGAGAGAGAGAGATGTAGAGAGATTTATGATAAGAATATAGTTTTAAGGTATATTATATTAATGAATTAAACTGTTTAATATTCTCACACACTCAATCACATACACCCCCATATATATATATATATATATATATACATATATATATAAAGATCCCGTCAGTTTCATAAATGTGGAAGAAACTATTGATCCAATGCACTCAATTGTTAATGATTATTGGGGTAACAATCGATCTGTAGTGAAACAAACGTACATAATTATTTTACTGGTTCAACTGTAATGATCGATTCATTCTACCTTTTTTTACAGATCGAATAGAATAGTCGATTATTATTGATTTACATTGGTTGCCTGACAACACTAAATATATGAAGTAAATTAATTTTGTAACAATGTCTAGACGGGTGTAGCCATCGACAAAATCTATTTGTAATGGTCTATTTATTATTAAATACTGAGTGAAAATACATTAAAACTTAAACAAAAAGTTTACACGATACATTTTTTAGAAATTATATTCGAGTGTTTCAGCTCAAAACACTGATCAATTTCTAATAATTGAACGTAAACCATTAGTATTTTATGTGATAATTTATTTTATTTTTATCAGTTTGCATTGCTGAGGTTAACTTGAACTCTTGTTTAAATCATCAGATTAAGTAATGAAATAGTTAAACATGACGTGAGTTTCAGATTAATCTTAATCAGAGGAAAACAGAAAACAATGTACGAAAACAAAGTGAGAGCTTGGCGTAAACCGACTCTGGAAATCCTCTGCTAAATAGCAGAAACTACCAAAATTTTATAAAATATGGAAATTAATGTTTCTCAAATAAATAATTAAAAGAAATATATACTTAAAACTCAATGGTGTCATCTGCGTTAATTTCATGTTATCTTATCAAGAGTAGCAAACAATGATCAATTGTCCACCAAAGAAGATATCTGTAGAGGGATCCATATCCTCTTATGCTCATTAGGCGTAGCAATGAGGTTTAAGGTTGATCTCTACCTCCAGAAGTTTAAGGTTGATCACTACCTCCAGAAGTTTATGGTTGACCACTACCTCCAGAAGTTTAAGGTTGACCACTACCTCCAGAAGTTTAAGGTTGATCTCTACCTCGAGAAGTTTAAGGTTGATCTCTACCTCCAGAAATTTAAGGTTGATCTCTACCTCGAGAAGTATAAGGTTGATCTCTACCTCGAGAAGTTTAAGGTTGATCTCTACATCGAGAAGTTTAAGGTTGATCTCTACCTCGAGAAGTTTAAGGTTGATCTCTACCTCGAGAAGTTTAAGGTTGATCTTTCCTCGAGAAGTTTAAGGTTGATCTCTACCTCCAGAAGTTTAAGGTTGATCTTTACTTTCAGTCAGATCAGACAAAAGATGTAATATATCGGATGAAACTGTGCGAGCCTCAATTCCAAGACTTGACAGAGATCAAAGCGTTTACGCGGCCATGTAGTTAGTGGATTATTTTCAAACCAAATGCCGTCTATTTCACAGAGGAAGCACTGTATCACTATAGCTATTGCGTCGCTATTTTCGATGGCTTATATTGTAAGTAGCTACAGGCCTCGGGACCATCAGTTAAGACACTCACAACTACTAATGCCACATGCAGAGAGCTAGCTCTTTTTTTCATTCCCTGCACATTACGTTGTTGAGGAGATGATTTCACTAAGATAGTTTCTTGAGAAGTGCTACATCGTGGTAAAGCACCGATTAGAGTCTTTCGTAATCAACGTTTGAGGCACGAGCAGCGCAGTTCCTAGGAACCGACAGGCCAGACACCAGTACATAAGATTTGATTATAGTTGTGAAAGCTTTGTGCAGAACAACAACACTTTTTGAAGAGCCTAATACAGAGATCTGGTACATTACGCGCCCCAAGGTCCCCAAACGACCCTCAGATGTTTTGAATTCAGAGTTGTCCGTTTCCTATATATATATATATATATATATATATATATATATATATATGTATATATATATATGTATATATGTATATATATATATATATATATATATATATATATATATATAGTGAGAGAGAGAGAGAGAGAGAGAGAGAGAGAGAGATTCTACATTCAACACCATCACTTGATAAGTCACCAGAAGTGTTGAAAAAAATGGGTATTTTTGTATTGATTTTATAATATATTTATATTATAATTTTATATATATATATATATATATATATATATATATATATATATATATATGGTGGACTGTCCCTTCGTATTCGACGTTTGAGGGTCAAGCAGCTCAGTTCCTAGGAACCGACAGCCCAGACACGAGCATTGATTATAATGGTGAAGGCCTTCACTTTTTTTTTTGAAGGGCCGAATACAGGGACCCGGTGCACTACGTGCCCCAAGGTCCCCAAACGATTCTTGATTACTCCATTCTTAATCTCTTCAAGTCAAGAAGCAACCGTTATCTGTCATACGTGGTTTTTATAATCTGATGTTACCTGTCACTATTAACAACAAACTCATTCAGAAACCATTATCTTGAGTGACTCTCGGTGTTTGTATTAGCTGAACATTGAGTAAAATAACGTTATTTTATAAACTTCGTTTGGTCTGATAGAAAGACGCCGTAGTTGAACGTACAGCAGTTAGTAATTTCAGGAAATCAGCAACTTCGCCAAGAGAACGAGCTTGACGCGCACTGCGCTTCCATAAGCACAAAGCAATTGAATGTAACACAAGATATTCGAGGTGAAATAGTTTAAAATCAAACTCATTTTACGAAATTTTTGTTTTCTTAAATACACTTAAAAAGCATACTCTCTATTAGGTTCATGAATGGTTACTTCCTGTGTTTCGTGCCAGTATTGAAGCAATTGGAACAGGTTGATATCACTGTATTTATCTGCAATAACTAGCCATTGCTCCATTGGATATCATTGACCATCTATTGCATGACTGTGTTTAGGTGTACTGTCCCTAGGAATATAGGGAAATTACTTTTTCAGATAATCCAAATAATAATTTGACGAGCAAAACTGTCGGTAAATATACTACCTGAATTAACGTATTAGGTCATGCACATCAAGGTGTCACCTAAGCGGATCGTCAGGGAAGGCTGAGCACTTTATTTAGTTGCGTACTCGTATCAGGTTTTTTTTTTCATTGGGCTTTGGACCTGCATGCTGAACGATTCTTTTCGACGGGCGTTCATGTTCTCGGTTATTTCTTTTTGTATACCTTTTTTTCCTTCGATATTGATTTGATTTTTTGCAAATCAAGAAACTGAAGGTTTTCCGAAACGAGCGTAGTTACTTATACTTATAAGATTACTACTACTACTAATATATATATATATATATATTATTGATTGATTTCGAAAACTAATATTTAGGAAGGTTATCCATGACTGGGGAATTTAACCTGCATCAGTTTCAGAATAACCCCAGTAACCTGCAGTAATGGAATTTTAAATTGATGTGCACATTATTAACTCCACCCTTTTAAGTCAGGGCTTCAGGTGACTAGAAGGAACGAAAGAGGGTGATTTGTTTCTGTCCCCATATTCGTAGGTTTTCTAGTGGCGTTTCATTCTTCTGTAAAGGTAACTAACTGTAATATCTGTAAAGCTTCCCACTCTCTATCGCAACTTTCATAGGAATGGCATGCATGGCCTGAAACGTGTTAAGAAATATCTAAACAGTCAGTTCTGTACAACTACTTTCTCAGATCAATGGTTAGAAATGTCTTCGCGATGAGCAAACTTTTCCGATGTACGTGGACTGTCGCTACAGAATAGCAACAAAAAAAAACTGTACCAAATAACAGACATCAAATCATTTAAAGGTTTGTAACAACAGCAACAAGAAAAATGGATAGTACATGTCACTTGAATATAAAATAACGTCATCAAGATTTTATCGTTCCACATTACTTCAAACAAAAAGGTTAGTAACGGATTTGGTAAACCTATTTTCTTGAAAATTGTTTTAAAGCAACGATTTTATAAATTTCACCCGAAATTAGCACTAGTTGCTCGTTCAATGATAACTGAATATTTCATAAATGGAAACGGCTAATAATACCATAATCGTTAATCTTCGTGATATAGAGTGTACCAAATAAACAATATCCTGGCATTTAAATTCCGTGGCAATATATTCTGAGGAACTTGACGGAGATTTTAAATGTTGTATGTTTTCCTATACATGCACTGAATCAGATTCGGTGCAATTCGGAAAAGGTCAGTAAACTTGTGAATATTTTTATAATGTTATGGAGAATTGATATTTTTACATTTTATATATTTTAAATAAATTGGAGATTCATTTTTAAGTTTAGTATGGAGGGAAACAAAAACGTTTATTCGTATAATTTTATTACAAAATAAAGGAGAAATTGTAAAAGTTTTCTTAGCTTGTTAGAGGTACAATCCAGTAGAGCAACGGTGGCTTAATCTGGCTTCAGTGGCTATTATCCTAGCAGATGGGTTGGGCTTGTTAATCATCATGTGGCGATAGGCTGCTATGGCCCTGTTGGCTCCACCAAAATTTTTACCAATTCTAGTATTTTTTTCCAGGATTTTATTTTAACAAAATACAATAAAGAATAAAATACTAGAAAGGAAAAAAAACTATCAAAAGAAGGAGGTACTGGAAATTTTAAATTTTTTTGGGTTAACCATGCTGGTGGCCTTTCAATAATTCTTTTAAAGCATTTCACCTCAAGCAAGGCGGGATGCCACTAGTACGCAGTTGGTTACAGAGTGGGAGCGAGATGAAAGAGGTGTGATGGAGGATTATAACTATCAGGGAAACAAGTAATTGGAAGGGAATTCCACAGACGGGAGGTGCGATACATGAAGCTATTGGAGTAGAAGAGACGGCCACATTTAACCGTTTCGACAGTGGAAGGGTTGGACTGTGATGCCAGCCTAGTAGCACGCTTAAATTCATGCGCTTTGGGAACTAGTGAAAGTAGTATATATATATATACATACACACGCGCGCGCACACACACACGCGAATATATATATATATATATATATATATATATATATATATATATATATATATATATATATATATATATATGTATATATAGTCAAACCTAATGAGCAAGACAAACCTATTACCAAATCACACCTCTTAGAATAGACGAAATAGAATAAAAAAATAAGGAACACAATCAATAAAGTAAATAATAAACAAATTAGCAAACTATGATGACCAAAATATTAGACTATAAAAAATCAAAACAAAAAATCGGAGGAAAAATAGCTATAACTGTTACATAACGATAAAAAAATGAATAAAAAATAATATACTGCGTTACTTAAAAATCGAAAACCAAAAACCGAAAACGTACAGTGTAATAAATAAATAACGAGTATAATAAATTGATCCAAATACATCCAAATATATAAATAAACTAACAACCGATACCGATAAACTAGCCGTTTAGAAAAAACAAATAAAGATAATCAATCCAAATAAATAAATTAAAAATTGTTCCCGACAAAATAATAGTCAGAACAAACCACAACAATCAACCCCAAAATTCAACAAATAGCTTTATCTTCCCCAACAAAGACAAAACTATTAAATAAGCTATATAAACAAATTTTTATTACGTTAATAAAAACACCGATCAAAATAAAAATAATAAATATATAAGATAAAAAATAAAAATAAAAATAAATAAAAACAAGCAAAATACTTTGACCCAAATAAATAAACAAATAAACGACTTCCGGTAAAATAGCTGCCATAATAGACTACGCACTATAAGCTATATAAACAAATTTTTACTACGTTAATATAAACACCGATCAAAATAAAATAAAAAAATAAATAAATATAAAGGATAAAAAACAAAAATAAATAAATACAAGCAAAATAATTTGACACAAATAAACTAATAAACGACTTCCGGTAAAATATCTGCCAAAATATTCTACCCACAATGCACCACTGTCCCGTATATATAAATAGCCGAGAAAAATAACAGCACTCGGGACCGACCATTGCATTTAGCATGAAACAGACTGTCGCCTCTAAGTGTTGACTTCTATGTTCACTTTTATATTTACACACGCTCTATCTCTGATATTGAGCACTTTATCCCATAAATATAGCACACTTTAAGACTATATTTCTTCATATATATATATATATATATATATATATATATATATATATATATATATATATATATATATATATATACAGGGAGATGGTGTAAAAATATTAACCAAATAATTAAAAACCTCTACTGCTTTCAAAATATATGATATTTAAAACAAATATATGAAAAATAGAAGGATAATTGCAATGAGAAGCTGAATCTCATCGGCTATGATGTGCCTCTGGACACATCTGAAACCAGAAATTAAAAGTTACAATTTTAATTTCAACATCTCTGCTTTTTCAGTTCTTCCTCGATGTATTAATACAACAAAACATTTTGTTCATATTTTCCCCCCTACACTTACAGATACATAATTTCATCAATAAAAACATTATTTCATTCTGATGAAGTCCTTTAGAAAAAAATATCTCCAACTGTAATTACAACAAAATCATTAAAAAAAAAAATACAAGAATCTTGCGGAAAAATATAAATTCACATAGATAAATAAAATTATAAACAAATACATATGCACATGGCTATTTCTTTCAGTTAACATTACGGCATTTTTTTTTTGGAGGAAGAACAATAATATTCCATGAACGCTGTCGACGATACCGAATATGGCGGGGACATTTACAACGCTGACAACTTGGATGAAAATACTATATCTGCTTTATATCAATGCTTTTAAATTTCATTTAAAAGTGCAATGTTTGGTTAGTGATTTGAAATCTTTGCTACACATTAGTAAGTTTCGACCATAAACATAATTTACGATCAGTCCTAATATCCCGAAAATGACAATCTTAGCAGGAAAAGAATGATTTTTGTTCCCAGTGTATAATACGCTCAACTAATTTTTGACCTGACATTCATGTGACAATGTATTTTTCACAATAATAAGAGAGCAATACGAGAAGTTTTTCCTACCCAATGGATTTATATGTCTCTGAATATATATCTCTGAACTGATTTTGTCAATGATTTCAAGCATTTATTACCCCCATGCCTCAAATAGATTTATATCCAATAACCAGAATTCTATCATGGGCGAATGGAGCAATATTCTTAGCCAAGAAATCTCAGGGTACATAAAGCAACGAAAATGGGGATTTATCGACTTTTCAATTTGTTAGTTGTTTATTGCTTTCCCGAGTGAATGCAGATTGCTTAAAGAAGGGATTTTTCTCGAACTTCTCCTACAATAACGTATTGCATTTAGCGGCGAGATTAGACCACAGAAGGTCATATTGGTATAAGCAAATGACATGTCAATACAGTATGTGGTCAGATAAAAAAAAAGAGTCAACTGATTAATGTATAAGTGAACGTTATGCGAATTTAATCAAGAACGCGTACAAAAAATGAATATCTAGTCAGAAAAAAAGAAAATATATTCCTGTCCTGGGGCCCTGCCTTTCCGTGTAGTCGGAAATGGCAAAATGGATTCCTTGTTTGCGTGAAGAGATATTTTCACCGTTTGTGTCACACTTCGTTATTTTCCGAATAAATTCGAACAAATAGAGAAAATACGTACATTAGAAACATACATAAGAAGACCGTATTGTATTACTTCTCTTCATTATCCACGCATTATTAACTTCTTATTGCCTTCGTTTTCATTCATATTGTAATAATAATAATAATAATCATCATCATCATCATCTTCATCAATATCTTCATCATCATCACACACATACATAAGCAAATTCAAATAATACAACAACAAGCATTCATTGGATAATAAATCAACAGTACTGTGTTATGCATAAATCGCAGCTGTGCGACAATTTTATAATCGTTATATTTTCATGTAGTAAATTTTGTGCACTTTTGGGAGAATCAGATCCCAAGAGACTTCTCAGCTTAGTTAATATTTTCAGGACATATCAGCTTCTGATTGGTCAATAAACACACAAGGGGGCGATGCAATCCACCCACGCACAATATATCTTCCAGCGCGTGGCTAAGTCAAGTTTCCCGCCAAGCCGCTGTGAGCCTGTCACGTGATTACATTATCTATAAATAGGAAACACGAGTGTGCCTTTTTCTTTTTTTTTCTCTCTTCTTGCTGCAAAATGTAGTCCCCGAGAATTATTGTCTCGACCAGGCGGTCAGACGTTAAATAATATTTCACGCATTCATGTACATACAAACTCTTATGAAATTCTCCAAAATATGAACATTCACCAAAATACGAACGTTCACACACACACACAAATGTTCACACACAAACACAATGTTAAATATGCTTTGTAATTGCTTTGTTTAATACATATATTTGTTCATATATATATATATATATATATATATATATATATATATATATATATATATATATATATATATATATATGTCGGTCTTGTTTGTTTGTCTTCTTTATCTTCAGTTGTACGTTTTTTCTTTATTTTTTCTTTTTTTTAAGCTTTTCACCCCAGGCAAAGCTTGAAGCCACTAGCACGCAAGGGGTTATAGAGGATTTGGAGTAAGAACCGATAGGAGTGATAGAGGAAAGGATGTGGAGAAGGATAGTGGATATATGTCAAGGCAACTGGAGATGTTGATTGACGTTACATTTGAATAGTTGGAGATTATAGTTGTCAGGAAAACAGGAATAGGGAAGGCAGTTCCAGAGGTGCGAGATATGAAGCTATTGGAGTAGAAGAGACGTCTACATTTAACAGTTTCAACAGTGAAAGGGTGGCAACGGGATGCCAGCCTCGTACGACATTTGAATTCATGGAGCCTGGGAACCAGCGATAGCATCTCATCGGAGCACTTAATCCATGTCCGACATTTTTATGTAGCTAGACCTTCTTCTACCAGGAAATTCAAACGCACTTGTTTTCTTTACATCTTCCACCCCCGGTCGTCTACAATATAATAACTTATTCATAACCATTTTAATAGTAACCATTTACTTTGACTAGCGTTGTATTGAGGAAACTTTAGTATGTGGATGCTTTTAGGTGAAAGTGCATGTACAGTATATAAACAAAGAAGTTGAAGAAGCATATAAAAATTGAGTTTTTGCTACGGGCCTTTATTTATTTTATGATTTGTGCATTGAAATGTTCCTTGAGTATGTCTGTTTGTGTTTGTTTCAGAAATCATTTATGGGAAGTAAGTATAAGAACAGGTAAAGATGGTCGCGCTCAAGTCAGTCTCGATCTGTGTTGGTACAGCCGAAACTCTACTTCATGATTAGGGCTGCTGAAAACACGTCCGAACAATGTCGCTGGAAAGTGGAAAGAGATAGATTTCGTCATTTCCGGAAATGCGATCGTATAATCAGACATGTGACCAGAAACACTTTCTGGTTTCTTTATAAGTTGCAGCATGGGAAAAGATTTAATTATTTTTTTTTAATTCTTTATTATTATTTTATTTATTGGTTTTAGTACATTTTCCCACAAATATAATAAAACACACACACACACAAAACATAAAAGAACATGATTGTCTCTCATTTGAACACATATAATATTGCCAAGTCTTTTGATCATACAATCTCGAGTTTCAAGTATATAGAAAGAAATTGAATTCTTTCATTATAGAGAATTAAGCAAATTCTGTGTGAAAAGTTTAATTAAATGTAAAATGTATGCTTACAGTCAGAAAGAGACAGCTAAAGTTTCTTCGATATATAACGAGGAGGGAGAGCTTGGAGACTTAGTCACTATTGAAGGTAAAATCGGGCAATGAGTGAAGCGATCTAACTACTTGACAAGCTTGTTTTAATGAATAATGGAAAAGTGTGGGCGCAATCTCATGGAAAAAGACAAAGCTTACTAAAAGTTACAAGGGGTAGGGTGTTGTGAGGAGAGTCATAATTAACAAATCCTTGAAGGGACATGGCATATAATCGAAGAAAATATGTCAAATGATTGTTTAATTAAATTTTTAATTTATTTTGTTTATTTTGTTTTACGGAATATCAACACCTCAATGGGTCATTTAAAGCCGACGAAATTTTTTATTGCTGGTAGTATTTTGTTTCGTCAAAAATCTGTTTCTGTTAATATTTGTCTTCAAAATTGTATTGCTGGTAATAGTTAACTATTTGGCCATAGCTGGGACCCTAACAGGTGCTACCACCCCGGCTCAGAGTGGACCTGAGAACACCAGCAATTAAGAGGTGGTTCCACGCTCCTGAAAACCTCCTGATCAGAGGCCTTGCTGCTGGACGTAGTTTATTGTCTTACCCAGGACGCCGTTTAATTAGGTATATCATATATCGGTGTTCATTCAGACTAGCAAGCAGATAAGAGGTGCCGCTGTACATTCCCCTCCACCCCTTGCCAAATTCTGAATTATTAATTAGACGAAAGACTTTTCAGCATCCAGTCGGGTGTATGTACTGAGACATCTATGAAGTGAGGGAAGAGAGTGGGATCGAGATTTATTGATTTTATTTTATGTTTACGTCTTAATCCTTTTAGTTTTATCTAAAGCTGATAACACTTTTGCAGTTTAAGCACATTTCTTTTTTGTGAGTGAATATCGCATCTAATTTTAATGACAACTATTTTTATAGACACAAGGCCTACTATTTAATCCATAGCTGGGGAAACAGCTGAATTCATGCTTTACCCAAGGATATTTACGTGACAATGAATATAACAACCCCGACTGGAATCCGAAGTCGGTTGTCGTTCCGTTTTGCTGAGAAAAAAAAAATTGAACAGATATATCAATATTATGGCGTTGATAATAATCACATATTAGGATATGTAAGTAAAAGTCTATGAACTTACACGGGTGTATATTGTATTCTAATTAACAGATAATATTTGTATTGAGAAAATTTTCTTTGAAAGATAAAACATCATTGCACTTTGGAGAAACTCTAAAATACTACATTTAATTTAATTAGATTAACTCTGTTTCTCGTGTAGGTTTAAATTCAGATTGCATCAATGGCTGCATCATCGCTGCGGCTTTTACAACGTTAATGAAGGAGAGCAGAATTATATATGAAACATTTTTATGGGTGGTTTCCTGTGGACCCCTCCCCTTGGTTAGGTTAGACAAGCTTTTGTGTACCTAGTTAATGCGAGAGAGTTTTGTTCCTCGCCTGTTCCCGGTTACATCTTTGGTTATGATGCAAGTTGAGATTCCCAACCTCCCCAGTTTGTTTTGGCCCCATTTTATCTCCACTGGGTCAGCTTTTTATTTCACATGTCCGTGTATATTTTCCCACTACCTTAGCGAGAGAGCTTTTTGATTTTGTCCAAATGGGCAGAATACACCGGCATCTCTATTTTGAGGGTTGGACAGGCCCTACTAACATCAGTTATGTTTAGTTTACTTTGTGTTCATGTTTAGTTTGTTATTGGGTTCATCTCCCTTCCCTCTCATTTTTCACCTTCAGTTTATTATATATAATTTATGATCATAAAATATTTATGGTATCAGGCGCGTTTTGAGCCCTCCCCCTCGAATTAGCTAGGTATAGGATAGTTAGTGAAAACCAACCTCAACCCCTCCCTTTTTCGGGCTTGTGCCATAATTGTATTCTCATATACAATATATATCCATTTTTATGGAAATATTACAGACGTAAATCACTGAGGCATTTCCAGCAAAATTAGATCGAACCAAACAAAGCACTGAATGGTCAGTTATAAAAGAAATGTATGAAATAAAAGTGTCTACCAATCCTAAATCATAAGTCATCTTTGGTGCATTGGTAATTTCAAATTCATTGCTGACTATTTTGAATCCGGACAACGGCGTATGATCAGATATCGCTGCAGTTTCCGGAAGGTTGCCAAATATCTGCTAAAATGATACATCTGAAGTGTCGTCTTGTTCTGTCTGCTCGGAATCAATAGATTTTTCGGCAACATTGGAAACAAACAATTAGTTATGAAGTAGCAATAAAATTTTGTTCAGAGCTAGTTTTATATTTTCTTTCTATCCATTAAAAACATTTTAATATCAGTTTATATTTCTGAGGCGAGGTATTATGTATACTATTTACATTATTCAGACTATTGTCCTTATATTTGTCGCCATATTTATCAAAACGTTTCTTGTTATAAAGTTTAATGTACCCAGTTTTAAGTATAGCTAAAATAACTACTGTGATTTCATGCATTACTGTAAATCAGTTGGCAAATGTTTTCCGTGAACTGCAAAATCGTATTACCTTTTGTATTGCTAATGATGGAGGACATGTGGAAACTTAAATAAAATTTCAATAAAACTTAAAAAATATAGATTTACTCTTTTGTAATCCTTTTCAGAAATATTTTCTATCGCAAATACAAATTAAATTTTTTAAAGTGCCCACGAACTTTATGAACAACCTATATATATATATATATATATATATATATATATATATATATATATATAGAAAAGCCCAAAGCAGATAACACTAGAAGAATTTTAGAGTTCCATGAAAATAAGTGGATACGACGTTTACACACGCTGTTTCCAGCCGGGCTAAACTATAAATTGAACAATATAGATAGTAGTAACATATAACCCTACAAATCAAAACCTACCCACATTCCATACCCATAGAAAAAAGACAGGCTCACGGAGGTGTTGAGGCCTCACACCTATACACTCACCCACACACAACATACTCACTCACTTTCCTAATGAGCCAAATGATAACACACACCCATAGCAATATACAAGCTAACACATATCATACTCACGCACTCCCTTAAAAACTAAATAACACACACACACACTTACCAGAGACTAAACAACTAAATAACACACACACTAAACTAAATAACACAAACACACTTACCCTCCCCTCCACAAACACAAATAAACTTCTGAACTGACCGGAGAAAAAAAGGGAACATAGCTCTTATCTCAAATGACAACTTAAAAGAGACTGTTTAGCCAACACAAGGAATGTTAAAAATATAAATGAATAAATAATAAAAAAACAAATGAAAACTACAGACAAACGTTCGTTGTCTTCATCAAGACATTCATTTGTGTAGTTTGCTACAGCAAGCAGAAAAATTTTTTCTCTCCCGATGATGGCCATGTTGGCCGAAACTAGTCGAGGAATCTAAATGAGATAATAATAATAAAAGCATAAGAATATTAATCTACAACCCAGTATGTCTGAAGATTTTAATTGATTTTTTTAATAATTTTTATCCTTCAAAAATATATATATATATATATATATATATATATATATATATATATATATATATATATATATATATATATATATATATATATATATATATATATATATAAGACAAATGAAGTAAAATAATCGTCGAAAACAATTGCAGTAATGAGAACTTGGGTATCTAAAGCTTCAGGATTTCAGTATTGAGCGTCCGAATGTTTTTAATTTGCTCCTGGAGTTAGCCGGATTCGAAAATGGTATATGTTGGTTTACGGTAAATCTGAAAAAGTGTTACACTCTGACACACTGACATTCGCATATATATATATATATATATATATATATATATATATATATATATATATATATATATATATATATATATATATATATATACACACATATATATATATACACACACATACATATATATATATATATATATATATATATATACACACATATATATATATACACACACATACATATATATATATATATATATATATATATATATATATGTATACATATATAGAGAGATAGATAGATAGACAGAGAAGGAGAGAGAGAGAGTTAGAGAGATGGAGAACGGTACAGAGAGAATTAATACAAGAGGTTTTTCATTTACCTGATTGATGTTAAATTCGGTATCCCGACAACCAGAGACGGACATTCGGGAATTATTCAGTTCACTTATGTTGGATCAAATAGACCAGAATCAGACAGATTCACGAGATAATTACCATTTGTAAACGTTTATCAATCTAACGTGTTTCACTTTTATTAGCATTTTGGCAGCGATATGGTGACAAAAAGTGAAACATATTAAATTTATAAAAAATTACATTTTCTCTTTATCTTATCATATATATATATATATATATATATATATATATATATATATATATATATATATATATATATATATATGTGTGTGTGTGTGTCTGTGTGGGAGTGTCCATGTGTCTTTGTGTGTTTGCGTTTGTGTGAAATGAAAAGTGAAGAAATATAAATATAAAAACTTTTTATACAAATGAGATTATTACTTGGGAAAATATATCAAGCATACAGACAGAGACAGGCACACACAAAGAGATACACACACACACACACACACAAACACACACACACACACACACATATATATATATATAATCATGAAATATATATGGGACGAAGTGCTCAATATCATAGATAGAGAGTATTTAATTATAAAAGTGGGCACTGAGCTAAAAATCATTTTATCCCATTACATATATATATATATATATATATATATATATATATATATATATATATATATATATATGTATATATATATAGATATAGATATATAATTGGATACAATGATTTTTAGCTCAGTGTCCACATTTATACATATAGTGTGTGTGTGTGTGTGTGTTTGTATGTGTGTGTGCCGGTGTGTGCCTGTGTGCCGGGTGTATACGTGTATATCTGTGTGTGTGTTAAGGCAATTTGGAAGAAATTGATATATAATTAAATTCTGTGTGTATGTATGTATATATATATGTGTGTGTGTGTTTGTGTTTTATATTCTCATTCATAATATATATTCATAATATAACTACTTGTGCTGTAAAAAATAAAGGCATGATCACCATATTACTGCTGTAATAATTCCCTACACACTGAAAATTTGAAAAATACTAACTGAAAATATTACCTGCTCTAAAAGATCAAATGAATGAATGAATAATAAAAGACAACCCTGCCAGTTTTTGAATCTGGCTTTCTTTTTTCAAATCTCTTCTCTGTTTTTTCATGCCTTTTTCTGTTTCTTTCATTTTGTCTCCAATTTTTGTTATACCCTCGCCACTCTACCTCTACAGTTCACTGGTCTTTTCCTTTCTCAATCCTGATGTCTCGTGGAAAACAATTAATTGGTCATCGATAGTTATATAATGCGTGCACAATCATTTTCGCAGAACACAAGGATAAGATTGAAGTATGCTTCGTATCAAAATAATGATTTTGGGAAGTACATCGAACAGGAGCTATGTAAGATTCGCCCGTACGTGGTTTCTATGTAGATGTTTCTTGAAGGGACTCTGATCTATCTATCTATCTATCTATCTATCTATCTATCTATCTATCTATCTATCTATCTATCTATCTATCTGTCTATCTATCTATCACGTCGGTTCATAATCTATCATAATTTATACAATAATCTATCTATCTATCTATCTATCTATCTATCTATCTATCACGTCTGTTCATAATCTATCATTACTTCTTCCATAATCTATCTATCTATCTATCTATCTATCTATCTATCTATCTATCTATCTATCTATGACATCTGTTCATAATCCATCATAATTTCTTCCATAATCTATCTATCTATCTATCTATCTATCTATCTATCTATCTATCTGTCTATCTATCTATCTATCTATCTATCTATCTATCTATCTATCTATCTATCTATCTATCTATCTATCTATCACGTCGGTTCATAATCTATCATAATTTATACAATAATCTATCTATCTATCTATCTATCTATCTATCTATCTATCTATCTATCTATGACATCTGTTCATAATCCATCATAATTTCTTCCATAATCTATCTATCTATCTATCTATCTATCTATCTATCTATCTATCTATCTATCTATCTATCTATTTATCACGTCTGTTCATAATCTATCATAATTTATACAATAATCTATCTATCTATCTATCTATCTATCTATCTATCTATCTATCTATCTATCTATCTATCTATCACGTCTGTTCATAATCTATCATTACTTCTTCCATAATCTATCTATCTATCTATCTATCTATCTATCTATCTATCTATCTATCTATCTATCTATCTATCTATCACGTCTGTTCATAATCTATCATTACTTCTTCCATAATCTCTCTATCTATCTATCTATCTATCTATCTATCTATCTATCTATCTATCTATCTATCTATCTATCTATGACATCTGTTCATAATCCATCATAATTTCTTCCATAATCTATCTATCTATCTATCTATCTATCTATCTATCTATCTATCTATCTATCTATCTGTCTATCTATCTATCACGTCGGTTCATAATCTATCATAATTTATACAATAATCTATCTATCTATCTATCTATCTATCTATCTATCTATCTATCTATCTATCACGTCTGTTCATAATCTATCATTACTTCTTCCATAATCTATCTATCTATCTATCTATCTATCTATCTATCTATCTATCTATCTATCTATCTATGACATCTGTTCATAATCCATCATAATTTCTTCCATAATCTATCTATCTATCTATCTATCTATCTATCTATCTATCTATCTGTCTATCTGTCTATCTATCTATCTATCTATCTATCTATCTATCTATCTATCTATCTATCTATCTATCACGTCGGTTCATAATCTATCATAATTTATACAATAATCTATCTATCTATCTATCTATCTATCTATCTATCTATCTATCTATCTATGACATCTGTTCATAATCCATCATAATTTCTTCCATAATCTATCTATCTATCTATCTATCTATCTATCTATCTATCTATCTATCTATCTATCTATCTATCTATTTATCACGTCTGTTCATAATCTATCATAATTTATACAATAATCTATCTATCTATCTATCTATCTATCTATCTATCTATCTATCTATCTATCTATCACGTCTGTTCATAATCTATCATTACTTCTTCCATAATCTATCTATCTATCTATCTATCTATCTATCTATCTATCTATCTATCTATCTATCTATCTATCACGTCTGTTCATAATCTATCATTACTTCTTCCATAATCTCTCTATCTATCTATCTATCTATCTATCTATCTATCTATCTATCTATCTATCTATCTATCTATCTATCTATCTATCTATCTATCTATGACATCTGTTCATAATCCATCATAATTTCTTCCATAATCTATCTATCTATCTATCTATCTATCTATCTATCTATCTATCTATCTATCTATCTATCTATCTATCTATCTATCTATCTATCACATCTGTTCATAATCTCTTATTACTTCTTCCATGATCTATCTATCTATCTATCTATCTATCTATCTATCTATCTATCTATCTATCTATCTATCTATCTATCTATCTATCTAAATTATTATTCATCAGGACATTTCTGAACATTTCAATCAAACCCTCCCTGTCATCAACAGTTCTGCCCAATTCTTCATTTTTGCTTCCGTTGTCAGCTTAGAGTTTTTCGCTGAAAGTTCTTACTAGACACCTCTCCTGATCTTTTCCTATAATTTGAATCCCATGGTATAAACTGATACGCAGCTTCATGTTTTCTTCTCCAGCAATGAGAGCTTAATCGCACTCGCCTTTCCCTCGCCTTTAAGTAGTCATTGATCGGTTGAACTCTTCTATAATTTATTTGCAGTAGTCAACATTCAGCAAAGATTGCCACGAGACTCAACGATGAAAGGTTTCAATCTTGAACACGCCAGAAATCGTATCCAAAACAAACGCCAGTGTAAAGTGACAGTCATTTTATATTAACAATGACAATCCGGCACGAACAGTTGTAATGATCTGAGAAAAACGAAGCTCCAGTTACATATACATACATCCATATACTCGACTCTCCCATCGTATTCGATGTATGAGGGTCAAAAAGCTCAGTTCCTTGGAACCGACATCCAGACACCAACAAATGTGATTTGTTTATAGTGGTGAAGTTTTTGAGCAGAACCATCCACACTTTTTGAAGGTCCGAATACAGAGTGCTACAAGGTCCCCAAACCTCCCGACGCAGGTTTTGAATTCAGATTTGTCCTTCTCCTTGACCAGGTGCCATCCAACTTGTGGGTGAAGAAGAGGATTCATAACTTCCCCAAGAATATTAGCACGTAACTGAATGTAATGTATTCGACTGGAATTCTATCCCGGCTCCATATATATATATATATATATATATATATATATATATATATATATATATATATATATATATATATATATATATATATATATGTATATATATATATATATAAACACACACATACATATACATATGTATATATATACATACATATATATATATATATATATATATATATATATATATATATATATATATATAAGAATTATTGGAAAATTATAATATAAATATGTTATAAAATAACATTAAAATAAAAAATAAAATGATGAATCTACACCATCACTTGATAAGACACCAGAAGTGTTGAAACAAAATAGCTATTTTTGTAGTGTTTTTAGAAAATATTTATAATTTTCGAATAAATAATTATATTTGCTCTACTCTGTATTGAGCACTCTTTTAAGAAAAGTATTTTTGGTTATTGGAATTTATTCGGTATACACTAATCCTATACTTGTATATATATATATATATATATATATAAATATATATGATTATTTATTCGAAAATTATAACATAAATATGTTATAAAATCACTACAAAAATAACCTTTTAGTTTCAACACTTCTGGTGTCTTATCTAGTGATGGCGTTGAATGTAAAATAAGGGTTTTTCATTAAAAAAACAACCTTAATTCTACATTCAACACCCTCATTTGGTAAGGCACCAGAAGTGTTGAAACAAAATGTCTATTTTTTTAGTCATTTTATAACATATTATTATATTTATATTTTATAACACATCTCTCTGTATTGAGCACTCTTTTAAGAATGTTATTTGTTGGTTATTGGAATTTATTCAGTATAAATATATAGATATATGTATATTGGCGCGTGTGTGTACGTATGTATATGTACACGTACACTTTACATTAAAGACGATGAGAAGTACTAGAATTTTATTTCATTATTCTTGCGTTCGAACAAATGTTTTTCTTTTCTGGGCACAAAGTGTATAAAACCTGACCAAAAGTCCTCCATATCTGAGCGCTTTCGGCTAATCTCTTAGCCATTATTAATAACCGAAAGGGTTTGGATATGCAGAACGTTTGTAAAATTTTTACACACTTTGTGTACCGAAAAGAAAACACTTGTACGAACACAAGAAGATTTCAATAGAAAGCTTAATCGCAGCAATTTCTCAGTCGTCTTCAACCAAAATATGTATAAAAAAAGGCATTGCAGCCAAAATCGAGAATATATGTGTGTGTGTCTCTGCGCGCGCGGACGTGTCTATATGTGTGTGTTTGTCAGTGTGTTGTGTGTACCTGCGTATGTGTATAGGGGAGAAAGAGCTAATTATAAGTTCATGAAAATATTTTTATTCGCATTTATTTTTCTCTATTTGTCTATATATCAATGATGCATATATGAGTTCGCTTATCCAGCCAGTATCCAATCAGAAAGCTTACAAATCCCTCTTACAAAGAAATTAGATGAATTTGAAATAAGAGATAGAAATAAGACCATCCAGGCACTTGAATTACTTTAACGAATTACGAATCGCGCGGCAAAACCAAAGAGAATTGTTGGTACTTGATTCCAAGTGAAAGCAACCAGATATTGCTGAGAGAAATTCTGACAAACGGGAATAAAAAATGACTAAGTAATAAATAATAATATATTAAAATATTTTAATGCAAAACAAAGTAGATCAGAATTCTGGGAGATTTGTCGAGGATCAAGTGACAGCAAAAATAGTAAGCGATCACGTGTTTTTTCTTCGTATTCTTACCGATATCATTAAGGCAGTTATTTGAAAAGTTTCAGTTTTTGTAAGGCTCTCCAAACGACCAGTATTTTTTGGAAGAATGAGTGCAAAGAAATACTCAGCTTTCTATTATTAACCTCTGTCAAACGTTATATATTACTGCATTGGAAAATAAATGTTAATATATTGATGCTTAAGATATGAAAAAAATAATAATTCTCGCCCTGTCTTTCATTCAAAAAATGTATCTCCCCGTAAGGCAAAATAGTTTCAGTCTAATAAAGAGTTAAGAATAACAATGTCTGACAATAAGTTATCGTATTTGATTGATTATTATTATTATTGGTAGTAGTAATATTAGTAGTTGTAGTAGTAGTAGTAATAGTAGTAGTAGTAGTAGCATTTTTAATAGTTGTAGTAGTATGGGTGTAATACTAATATTTTAGAGATCGATAGTTTACCTAAGACAGTGTGAGTACTTTTCTCTCTTTATCTTGGTTAGTTTCCATAAATAATTCTTTACGGAAAATAAAAGAGGCGATGTTGGGAAATAATTGGCTTTTAATTTCCTTTAATCAAGCTTCAAGTCCCGTCTTTATTTTGATATTTCCACTTCAAGTAACCGTTTCTCTATCAGATGAAAGTGGCTGGTAAATCTATATTCGTGCCGTCACTTTATATGCTGTGATCTGAAACGGATTTCATTCATACAGATTTCTTTATGCACACACACACACACACACACACACACACACACACACACACACACACACACACACACACACACACACACACTATCTCTCTTTTTCTCTCTCTCACAGGCACACACACAAATCTCTCTCTCTCTCTCTCTCTCTCTCTATATATATATATATATATATATATATATACATGCGTGTGGGTGGGTGTATCTGTAGTATATAGAAAGAATTAGAGAGAAGGAAAGAAAAATAAACGAATGGATACATTACACACTGGTATTGAGGAAATAAAAAAGTTAATGGTCACTTTTAATTGCAATGCAGAAATATTCAGTAATCAATTTAAGAATATTTAATCCAATTAAAATTATCCATTTTGAAATTAGTATATTTTAAATTAGTTTTTACATTATCCACCTGAATTTCTGAGATGAGGAGTTATCATTATTTGTAATTTTTTCCTATAGTCTATTTTCTTTATTGTTATCATCAGAAAGTTTCGACCTTTGCGCTTTAAGTTCTTGTTCATCCGGGTAACTTTCAGGAAATTTCGAACTGAAATTTCATAAAATTTTCCGAGGGGAGATTATTCTGCAAACCATATCTAAAGATATCACATCTTGTTTTTATCTAATACTGATTATTTACTATTTAGCAGGGTACGGTATCCGAGTTGGTTAAAGCTTTGATTCGTCAATTTGGTCTCATAATTATTGTGAGTACAATCCCAACTCTAGACAATGGCAACTTTGACTCAGTGGAAAATGGAGAGTAATAATTGAGGAATATCAGAATGAACAATGAGAATGATTCCTACTGCAGATAGGGAACCATCTACCTAAGATCAGATAAAGGGTTCAGTTAGAAATTCCCTAAAATTAACAGGGATTGAAAAGAATCTGATGAAGGCCTTAGATTACAACGGACCGAGCAATAAATGAGCAGTATTAATGTAGGAACAAGATGAGATATTCCTAGATATATGGAGGAGACTGGAACAATCTATGCTTGTTGTATTCAGTTCGAATTTCTCTGAATGTTAATCGACAAGCACTCGAAGAAGGTCAGAGGCTCAACGGCCGAAAAGTTGTAATAATAAAAAACAAAGATAGGGATAAGTGTCAGCAATGAAAAATTTTACTTGCGGATTCTTATTCGATAACCACTGTCTGCAATGAAAATATCTATATTTAAACAGTGGTCAACGAATTTATTTAATTTCGTTTTTCTCTTCTACTTTCACATTAACTTTCACTTTCACTTCTAAGATATAAAATGATATTTTAATGATAATATGTTACTGTTTTGGAGGTAATAGTAGTTTATGTGATTTTGGTAGGATTAACGTTCGATGTTGTAGAGTCGGGATTGAACATATCTGAGTCTCAGTGATGGGTTCCTGCCGTGTTGAATTCTGTTGTTTCAGTTCCTTGGAGCTTAGCTCTAGGGAGGTATTCACCAACAGGCCAAAATCCACCTGAACGTTTATTTTGTGGAGGAGTTCCTAGTGTCTTGGCAGAGAAGCTTGTAGGAGTAGCTTGATGGAGACGTTGTCTGTTCGTATTCATCTATGAATGGACATAGAGCTGACTTACTATCAACTAACATATACTCTTTAAATAATGCTCTCCATATGCCAGGATTTAAAGATGTCTTAATATAAACAAGAAAAGGGGAGCTCTGTACGTAAAACAATCTGAAGTAACTAATTTGAATGTTTCTCTTTCAGGATAAGTAGCTTATTGGTTAAAAGGATTCCCGTAACCCACTGGAGTCATAGAAACACCTCATGTACTGAAACAGGAGCAGACGAAAGTTGTGTCTGTGTTACTAATAGGACTGACTATTTAAAAACTGAATTGATTCTGTGAAAGTTTTTAAAAAGTGATTTTTATGTGAACATAAAAAATAATATTTTTTCTTCAAATATTAAAAGAAAACATTGAGTGGATTTTCCTCCCCATTTGCTTTTGATTTAAATTTAAACATGACATTTTTTTCATTGTTGATTCCACGGATATAATCAAACCATAATTCCTTTCAATATTTTTGTCTTCCTATAGAGCATTAGTTCTTAACTAGGAGAGCTCGCAATAACGAATACTACGGGGTACCAGGATAGTGAATCATTAAGGTTGGTTTCTTAAGGAAAATCTAGTGTAGTGTTTGGCTATATGACGTAAAAGTTTTGTAGAAATATTAGCAATTTCTAGCATCATAATAGAGTAAATGTAGATTTAAGGAATAAGTATATTATTATAAATAAAAATTAAATATCCACTATGGTTCTGTTATTTACCCTTGAGATCAATATTGATTTTTATCAGTGCTGGAAGTGGGTACGAAAGAGGTTTGGTGATGTGAAAGGGTGCTGTCAAGGAAAATGTTTAAGAATCACTGTCGTAGAGGAAGTCAGGACAATAAAGACATTTATGACGATTGGAGTGTATGTAAAATGTTCCCCAACAAAAGAATTATTTACATTTTCGTGATGTATTGTCTTACCGACAAAAGTACTTCTTTTAATTTCCAATTAATAAAGGACGTAAATGATTAAATTTTTAACCTAATTTTCAACGCATATTTCAAGCAGCGATTCATCTAATCTATGAGAAAAGTAGTTTTTTTTTATTGACGTCTTTGAAACTAATCTTGTTCAGAAGGTAAAATAAAATTCCATTTGCAATCAATGGCTGTTGAACGGGGGTGGAGGAATTTTAAAAATATTTTTCTTTAATGTTTTTCGCAGCGAAAAATGAAGTAAACAAAATATTTCTATTAATCCGAGAGCTCTTGCATTGACTTTGCTTTTCAATTAGGAAATATAGAATTACATGGGATGAAGTGCTTTTTAGATTATCACTTTCAGAAGCGTCTGATACATTTGTTAAGACTAATCTAGTTTGCCATTTCTTCCGGTAGGTAATTTCTTTAGGAAATCTGTCATTTAAATCTTATGAGAGTTTGATAAATTACCGGAGCGGGAGGCAAATTAATTAGGTCGAAGTCTTAATAGATATGCTTACTGAGAACATATTATCTATATTCTTCTCCTATCTGCCTTTTCCCTTTACTATACCATCCTGGATAAGACGATAAAAATACACCCGCTTCCTGGGTAAGACAATAATCTACATCCGTGTCCTGGGTAAGACGATAAAATATATCCGCGTCCTGGGTAAGACGGTAATCTCCATCCGCGTCCTGCGTAAGACAATAAACTACATCCGTGTTCTAGGTAAGACGATAATCTACATCCGCGTCCTGGGTAGACAATAATCTACATCCGCGTCCTAGATAAAGAAGATAAACTATATACGAGTCCTGGGAAAGATGATAATTTCCATCCGCGTCCTGGGTAAGACGATGAACTACATCCGTGTTCTGGGTAAGACGATAATCTCCATCGGTGTCCTGGGTAAGACAATAATCTACATCCGCGTCCTAGGTAAGAAGATAAACTATATCCGCGTGCTGGGTAAAACGATAATCTCCATCCGCGTCCTGGGTAAGACAATAATCTCCATCCGCGTCCTCGGTAAGACGATAAGCTACATCCAAAATCAAGGCCTCTGATCAGGTGGTTTTGAGGAGCGCGGAACCACCTCTTAATTTCTGGTGTTCCCAGGTTCACCCTGACCCAGGATGGTAGCATCTTTCAGGGTTTCATCTATGGGAAAATAGTTACCACCCACAAAAAAGGGGTCAGAACACCATGAAAATATAAATATAGGTTTTAATACTAGCAAAAACTTTTTGAAAAATTGTTACCAGCAATACATTTTTGAAGAAAATATTACCAGCAATACGTTTAAAAATTATATATATATATATATATATATATATATATATATATATATATATATATATATATATATATATATATATATATATATATATATATATATAAAAGGCTCAAACACTAATATTTCATGGTTATAATTTATTTCATTGGAATGGTAATCAGACTTACAAATTAAAATTTGAATTTGGTCTGATGAATTGGATCGTGATTACGATTCCAATGTAATAAATTATAACCATGGAATATTAGTGTTGATCATTTCATATTATATTCTTACTCTGTTCTGCACATTGAGTTCTAACTTGATTCTATCCTCTTGGGATGTATTCATATATATATATATATATATATATATATATATATATATATACATAAATTAACAGCAATACATTTTGAACAAAAATCTTAACAGCAATAAAAATCTTGTCTGCATTAAATAAACCATTGAGGTGTTGATAAGCCGTAAACCAAACCAAACCAAACCTTTATTATATAGGCGATGTCTATTCCTTAGCGATATTTCTCTTTTGCCAAGCCGCCTCTCACCTCCTGTTCTAGTAGCCATTGACACACGCTTATTGCATAGATTGATCGTTGCCTTTGAATCATATACATAAAATTATCGTTATTTTTATTCTATTTATTCATATATGTGTTGTATTGACTTATTTCGAAATGGTAATCACGGTTAATTTAAACTGGCCATAAAATAAATCTAAAATATTTACAACCGTTGCTGATCGTTAGACAATTGATTGCTCAAGAAAATTGTGAATTAAAAACGGAGGAAAAAGGGGATGAAAATAAGGGTTAAAATTGTTCAGGAACAATTTAAAAGTAAATCCTGATAGAGTGTTGATTATATGGTTATTGTTACTGATTATAGATGTTCCCCTTAATTGCTTATCGCTGGAGACTGAAAGCAAGTTAGACTTATCATTACTTAAGAAGTCTATCAGTTGTTTAAGCACCGCTTCCTTCAGAATGGATATGATTTTCATTTGATTTCCAGTTCTTCAAAATTTGTGCTTAACTTGTGGCAACATTGGTGGATTGGGTGATGACTCCTTGGATGTCAAGATTATTTTATATTCAATATTTTTCTTTTTTAAATACTAACGTCTTCATTGTGTTTTTAAAGTAAGGTTTAACTTGTACAAGGCCCGTGAACTACAGGAGGATGAGGGTTACGTTAAGAGGTAGTGAGTATGGATAGGAAGGGAAGATAACGGTTAACTCTAGACTCGAACAGGTTAAGATTGTCGTAATCGAGGATCATCCTGCTGGGAAACATTTCCACAGGGCCGATGTAATACGGAGGGAATATAGGTGTTTTGTTAATATGTAAGTGGCATGACGGCTCCTAGCTGTGAAAGGTAGGCCCGGCGGAACCAAGGAATGTTTTCTCAGTAACAAAATTAATAGTGCTCGTGCATGAAATTTCATAGTTCCTTTATTTACTGAATGCGAAGTTTAGAGAAAATAATTAAAATTGCCTTTATGGAAGATCATAAGTGACCTATTTTTATTTCTTTATTTCTATGCTGTTATTTATACCAGTGAGCACTACCTTTGCTTTCCTTTGTTGCAAATACTTTCTTTCTCAGAGCTTTTTCGATTTGAGGGTACACACCAAATCATGTTTCCCAACTTCAGTAAATTTTAAAATTATTTTTATGACTTCTCATCCAAAATTCCTGTCATGTATTAATTAAAAAAAAGGCTGCAATTCTTCTAAAATCTTTAAAGATTATTATGATATACGTATGAAATTATGGTGAATGATGGAATTTTAGATTGAATGATTTCTTTTTTAAGGTTGATCAACGTTAAAGATTATTTTAATCTTAATCATATTTTTGGATTGTATGACTTTTTCTTTGAGATAATATTGATTTTTGGACACAAAATCTAACTGGAAAAAGAGGTGAATTTATATCGTTCTCAATTGTATTTTCGGGTAAGTGTTTATAAGGACTTCGACTGGAATTTGAAGATGGCTCTCCTATTTTTAATCCTGAGCCGTTATACATTACCACACAAGCTTAGAACAACTGATATACCCAGGCTCTCACCCATATACGTACTGATCAGGTTCGACATTACTTAATTTCAGTGATCGTACGAGAGCCATTTTTTAAACAGGGCATGGGCGTAAGCCCAATTTTAGATTTTTAGATTTCATTGTTCAATATGTATAAGTTGTCCGTTCGAGATATTAATCTCACTTAATATTAATACAGGTTGTCAATAAAGTCCATGTACACTTTAAAAAATTTATAACTTTATTTGTATTTGAGAAAGAAATAATTTGTAAAAAGGATTAGAAAGAAGTAAATCTATATTTGTTAAGGTTTTATTGAAATTTTATTTAAGTTTCCACATGTCATCCATCATTAACAATACAAAGGGTAATACGATTTTGCAGTTCACGGAAAATATTTGCCAACTGATTTACAGTAATGCCTGAAATCACAGTAGTTGTAACCTGCAAAAACTGCTTCTGCGACTTTACAATATCGATGCATGTTCTTCTTCCAATTGTATTGATGACGAAACTATTTTTATTCGGTCTGATATCAATGTCAGGTCCACTTAGAGTTTGGTTTCTTGGAGCAAGAATATATAAATGTCATAACTATCAACTACTCGGGTTTTATAATTCTTGCTTTTCTTCTTTAACGAATCCGCTAACTTTAAATATCCCGATGATAAAATGAGCAAACTCTCACTGACGCCTTTACAAACTTTTAAATAAGTCTTCATTTTAATTTAAAATCAAAATTTGTTTATCCGAACAACAAATATAATAATGCATTAATTTGCTTTTATTGCAACTGATTAGTTTCAAAAGTTATGTTTTATTCATAAAAATAAGGAAACCAGTCATAGAAAGAAGTTATGTAGGCTTAAATCTCTTTTATATGATGAAATATTTTGAGACTAGTGCGTGGTCAATGTTTAATGCCTTGAAAAAAGTTTTTGGTACATCCGTCTCCTTTAGGCTCCACGGGTAAGTTGATTTACTCGTTAGGTCTAGCTATATTTTAGGGCCTGCCATTTCTAATTTTATTTTGTGATCTTCTGAAACAGACAAATTTGCTATTAGACAGAGATCCATCTCCTTCTTCAGCGCAAGGCATTTTGTCTTTTGTTATTTCAAATTACCAGATAATGTTTTATTCACCATGACAGATTCTGGTTCCGGCATATACCACTGATGTACATAATTAAATCATATTCTGTTGAACAATTCCGAGTAGATCAACCTTCATCTATAATCATCGTTAGTTATGTTATCTTTTTATGCAAGCCTTCATTATTATTACAGTATTTACAATTACATCTCTATGTTTTTTATTTGTGTGTTTAACGGCATACAAACTCCTTATTGGTCATTTAATGACGACATATAATTTTCTTGGGTGGGGGTGAAGTAATTGTTATGGAAACTTACCCATAATAATAATGGACTATTCCGGACATTATAAATACTGCGCCTGAAGAGGGAGCAGAGAAAATTATTGTAAGAACATTGGAATAGTGATACTTGTCGAGACAACATAGTTCACTCTAACCAAATCTGATAGTCATTACTAATACTTCAACTTCTTTGTATATATTTCTGTTTGTAATATACCTGTGTTATTCCATACCTGTACTCGGGTTATTCTTCATTGGTACTACCTTGGACCATCACCGTGGTACAAGGAACTTGGACCATAACAAGTGGCGACGAGGAAACCCCTAAAAAGAAAAACGAACGATCTACGCGGAGGACAGACTTTTTTGCTATCCGTCGCACATAACAAGTGGCGAAGAGGAAACCCCAAGAAAAAAAAAAATCTCTACGCGGATGACATACCTTTTTATGTTATCCGTCGCGCATAACAGTGTCGACGAGTAAACTGTAAGAAACAAGTTCTACGTGGAGATTTCTAAAAAAACAAGTTCTACGCGAACACATAAAAATATTCCTTTTGGACATCAATTTTATTGTGGCAGCAAAGGAATTTTTTTGCGTACACAGGTTTCAGAATATCAGGTTACACTAAGGTAAAATACTTACACAAAATTATGTTAACATGGAAGATTTTAAGTCAACCATTGTGGAACTTATCAAAATCTAATTTGAACAGCAGCAAAAAAACGAACAGAAACATCTTGAATTACATGAATTAATGCTACGTGTAATGTCAAATAAAGGGCAAAATTCCGAGAATGAAACAGTTCTCTCACAAGACGCTATTTCGAGCACTATCGAAGATTTCACGTATGCACCCGACGAAGACAAACCTTTGCAACTTACTTCCGAAGGTACGAAGATCTATATGAATTTGACTGCACAGACTAGTCAGACGCACGAAAAGTACGTCTATTACTAAGGGAATTAGGCACATGCGAATATACCACATTCGTAGATTACATCATACCGAGGAAAACAAGTGAGTTAACTTTCAAAGAAGCCATAAAAATGTTAACAGAATTTTTCAGCCCTAATATCTCACTATTCCACAAAATATGGAAATGTCTGAACCTAACAAAAAAGGACAGCGAAGATTACATAACTTTCGTTTCCATTGTAAACAAATATTGTGATGACTTTAAATTATTGGAACTCAGCGCGGACAATTTCAAGTGTTTAATATACGTCCAAGGCCTGGTTTCAACCAAAGACGTGGAAATGAGACGCAGAATCCTTACAAAATTAGAGAGTGAAAAATATTTGACACTTCAAAAACAGGCCGAAGACTTCCAGAGATGCATCAGTGTGAAGAAAGACTCAAAAGATATAGAAGAAGCTGGCATCGCGCACATAGGTAAGGTACGAAGACAAACCAACTTTCCCTACTCAGAAACAAACCAAACCAATTTTCCCTCCTCAAAAACAGATAAAACAAATTTTCTACTTCTAAAAGTCAATATCAGAAAAAACTACCACCCAGTCCATGCTATCGCTGTGGGACTTGGCATTGGTATAAAGACTGTCCATACCGTTTTAAAACTTGTCTATCATGTAAAAAATAGGACATAAAAGTTCTCATTATTGAACTAGAAGAGAAAGCAAAAGCAGAATAAGAATCACGATGACTGACCAAACGGATGAGGCTAACATAAGGAAATACGTACAAGTAGAAATGCAAAACAGAAAAGTCAGACTACAGTTGGATTCTGGCTCGGACTTAACTATTATTAACGTTCAAACATGGAGAAAACTGAACAAACCTGCCATGTCAAAAACGGATAAAATTGCGAGATCGGTAACGGGGATAAAACAAATTGAGGGTGAAGTGATTACAAATGTGACATTTAATGGAATGACGAAAAAAGAAAAAAATGTATGTATTAAGAAATACAGAAAACTTATTCAGAACGAACTGGATACAACAATTCGAACTTTGGGATTTACCAACAAGTACGTACTGCCAAGAGAAACTAAAAACGAGTTTCCCCGAAGCATTTCTGGCAGGTCTCGAATGATGTAAAAAAATGGCAGCAAATATTCGAAATAAAACAAAACGTTCAACCTATCTTCAAGAAAAAAATGAGCGTACCCTTTGCGTCAATAGGAAAAATAGATCAAGAATTGGCTAGACTCGAAAACACTGGCATATTGACAAAAGTAGAATACAGTCAATGGGCCGCACCTACGGTTTACATAAAAACGAAATCAGGAGATATTCGAGGTTGCACTGATTTCCCAACGGGTTTCAACGCAGCGATAAAATATTACCACTGTCCTCTACCCAGTCCAGAAGATTTAATCAATAAATTAAATGGCGGAAAATTTTTTTAAAAAATAGATTTAAGTGAAGCGTACCTGCAAATTCCAGTCGATGAGGAAAGTTAAAATTACTGTGCATAAACACACACAAAGGTTTATACAAATAACAAAAATTACCATTTGGGATTAAGGTTGCACCAGCTATATTCAAACAGACAATGGATACTATGCTCGCCGGACTAGAGTACACGATTGCATACCTGGATGACGTATTCATAAATAGCGAAAGTGTTGAACAACACGTACAAGTGGTGTTTAAGAAAATACAAAGCTATGGGTTCAAGGTAAAAGAAAAATGCGATTTTTTCATGAAGGAAATTAAATACCTGGGCCATATCATCGATCAAGAAGGAAGACGACCAGACCCTGAAAGGGCAACGGCAATACAAAATTACAAAGTTTTCTAGGCTTAGTTAATTAATACCAGGAATTCATTCCTCACATGCATAAACTTCGTCCACCACTGAACGAACTTCTGAAGAAAGAAATAGTTTGGTTGTGGATAGATGAATGCCAGAAAACGTTTGACAAAATAATTAAGACGTCAACTTCGGATTTATTTTTGGCACACTACGAACCTAAATTAGAAATAATTGTAGCAAGTGACGCGAGTGCCTATGTTGTCAGGGCGTGTATACTGCATAAAATGCCGGATGGGACAATGAAACCTATCGCGCATGCTTCTCGAACCTTATTACCAGCAGAGAAAAATTCTCACAAATAGAGAAAGAAACTCTGAGAATTATTTTCACAGTCACAAGATTTCATAAATATATCTACGGTAGATTTTTTACCCTACAGGCGGATCACAAGCCGTTACTAACAATATTTGGTTCGAAAAAAGGTCTAGCGGTTTACAGTGGAAATAGGTTACTAAGATGGGGTACAAATCTTCTGAACTACAATTTCAGATTGGAGTATCTACTAACGAAAGAATTCGGGCATGAGGATGGTCTGTCGAGATTTTTGGAACAAAAACAGAGCCATTGGAAGATTCGCAGCCCTACGACATGAATATATATCAGGACAGTACTATGTTGTACAGTTCAAAACATCCCCGTCACACTACAAGAGATAAAAAATGAAGCAATATATGATGAATTCATAAAATAAACAAAAGCAAAAATAGCAGAAAAAAATAAGCAAATATCGGACAGATTTTCTTTATTCGATAATGTGCTACTTTATAACGAAAGGTTTGTAATTCCCAAAACACTACAAAAGCGAATAATAAAGGATTTACACAGGGCCCATCCAGGAATAATTAGAATGAAATAGCTGATGCGAAGCTAGGTATAGTGGAAGAACATGGACCAGGATATTACTCAGATGGTGGAAAAGTGCAAGGGTTGAAATTTGGCAGTCAAAGCACCGCCAATCATCTATAAGCCATGGCCAGAGACAGATCGTCCGTAGTCAAGAATACACGCAGATTATGTAGGACCAATAGATGGTTTCTACTATTTGATCATAGTGGATAGTTATAGTAAAAGGCTGGAGGTGTTTCGTTGCCAAAATCCTACTTCGGAAACTACCATAAATTGCCTCCACGAGCTGTTTGATCGGTTTGGAGTAGTGGAATGCCTAGTCTCAGATAATGGAACGCAATTCACAGCAGCGGACTTTATCAAGTCAAACATATATAATCCCCGCCATATCACCCAAGATCAAATGGACAAGCGGAGAGATTTGTTGACACACTCAAAGGTGCGTTACGAAAAGCATATGATGTGCCTACGGAAAAAGCATTACAACAATTACTTCATGTATATCGAATTATACCAAATTCATGCTACGCCATCGACATTAGCACCCGCATGTTCACTAGAAAAATAAGATCTGTATTTGATAAATTGCCACCAAGTCAAACGAAGCAAATAACACAGTCGTGTGTACCAAAAAGAAAATTCTACCCAGGAGAAAAAGGTTTTTTTAAAGCATATAAAAATAATACATCTTACTGGGAGCAAGGTACAATTGAAAAGCGAATCGGGAATATGGTTTACATAGTAGAGGGTCACAAATTCTCACGTAGAAGATACGTAAACCAAATAAGGAAGAGACTGTTACAGGATGCTAACGGTCCACCTCAGGAAGAAGTGATAGATACGACTTTCGATACATTTGATATAAAAAGGCCGTAAACAATGCGAGAACCACGAAAATCGTCCAGAAAAAGGAAGTTCACAGAACCTTTGGAAATAGATCCAAAGAAAAAAAGATATTAAAAATCCCTGCTACGCAAAAGCTACGGAAGCGGGGTATTATGGGAACTTACCCATAATAATAATGGACTATTCCGGACATTATAAATACTGCGCCTCAAGAGGGAGCAGAGAGGATTATTGTAAGAACATTGGAATAGTGATACTTGTCGAGACAACATAGTTCACTCTAACCAAATCTGATAGTCATTACTAATACTTCTACTTCTTTGTATATATTTCTGTTTGTAATATATCTGTGTTATTCCATACCTGTGTTCGAGTTATTCTTCATTGGTTCTACCTTGGAACATCACCGTGGTACAAGGAACTTGGAACATAACAGTAATAAACCTGTGATATATGATATTCTCCTTTCACAATTGAATATATGATAGATGATACTCAGCTTTGGAAGGATACACGTGTTTGTGTGGACATGATTATATGAGGCGGTGATATGTTTTGTTATATGCCAATAATTAGTAATTAATATTGCCAATATTATCTCAAAGTAATTATAACTTTAAAAAAATGCAAAATAATTGCCGTTTTTTGAAGCTATAATTTGGAATACAGTTTGTCTTTTTAAGGAATTGTAGGATATTATATGGATTAATATTATGAAGGAGGTTTTTCATGTTAGTTGTTTGGTTGGTTGATTTGGTTTAGCGGCATAGCAACACCTCTATGTGTTATTGAATGCCAAAATATAAATATTGTCAACGCAAATTATGGCTTCAACTAAATAAAGTGTGTTTCATTAAGACGGATCAAAATCAGCAGTAAATAAATCAGTGTTATTGGTGAAAATGTATTTATTTCTCTATTGGATCATGCTATTTAAGTCATGGCAATTATGTGTGCAAAATAATATCGGCCAAATGTCCGTCAAATCTGAAAGAAAAAGAAAAAATCCTTAGGCGCTTAAACTTAATACACATTAAAATCGTTCAAAGTTATTGCAACATGTTTTATATACTATAAATAGTTATTATTGATAATTTTACTATAAATATATGTTGTTGTTACTTTCTTTATATAAAAATATATTTTTATACTTTCACTAGCAGCATGGCCCAGCGTTGCCTGTGCTTGATTCAAAAATCGTACGACTCATACAGCAATCTCTATCACTTGACTTAAAGTATTATTGCCCTTCCTTGCCTTTAAAGGAGTGCCCTTTGCCGTGCTAATGTTGCTACATGCCTTACTTCTTGCCTATCTCACACTGCAAATTTTTTCTAAGCTCTATACTAAACATTAAAAAAAAGAACTAAACAAAATGAACACAAAACGATCAGCTTTAAAAAAGGACTCGTAACTGGAAAAACCGAATGAAAAAAGAATGTTAACAACAAACATATTTTCACACCCAACCCAGTTCTGCGGAATCAGAATCAACGTTGAGTTTAAGCAAGCGAATGACCCAATTGGTGTAATGTGTCATGAAGATTTAAATTTTTCCCACTTGTGACGAATGCAGCTATCGATATTTTTTCCATGCTAGCATGCTAGTTAAATGCATGACAGAAAACTTAAAAAGCATTTCCATCTCTCCCTCCCCTCTCTAATTTCGACCATATATGTCACACAATCTCTCACCAATCTTTATATCACCTTACATTAACTTAATACTACACCTCAAAAGTATAAAAAATCATATGTGAATTTAAATTCATTTTTTTACCACCCTTGGAAGTGTGGTCTGAAGAGTCAGGGAAAAGGAAATTCCCTGGGGAAATAAATTATAACCAATGGACCCTTAAAGTTGTCTGTTTTCATTAAATTAAATTAATCGCTCTGATTTAACGTTGAGCTCTCAGGATTTCACCCTCCCTGGGATTATTCATACGGATTACCAAGATTTTCATTTGATATATATTTTTATATATATATATATATATATATATATATATATATATATATATATATATATATATATATATGTTAGTGATGCATTTTGCGTAGTCTAAAAAAATTAATCCAAACCAATAAATAAGTAAATAAATTAAGTAAATAACAAACGACGAAACGACACATAAACTAACGTAAACGCAATAAAGGCAAGTAACAATTCAATAAGCAATCATAATTATTAATACTTAACAAACAACACTATAAACAACCTCAACGTGAATCGTGATCCACAGTTTTTCCAACTCATTAGACCCACGAATAATATGAAATATCACCATTACGCCAATTAAAACAAGAGTTAGAAGAATATTATAGGCTACCCTCAATGCATCAATGACCTCTCTATATATAACCTGACATTTGTGTACAGGCATGAAACAAGCATTCGGCGTGTTTTAATATTCGAACGGATAATTCCTCGGAGGATATAAATACAAGAGAACTCGATTGATAGAGATCACATTCATTTGCACGTTCTTGTGAGCGATGGCATATTTTCCACGCTGAAGCCTCTTTCACGATGACACTACGTTGCATGTCTATCGCTAAAATATTACAATTTCCAGAGCATAATAATAATAATAATAATAATAATAATAATAATAATAATAATAATAATACCTGTTACAATTGTCTGGGACTACACAATAAACACTGACAGAACAATCAAAGCCAACCGCCCAGACATTGTTATTAAAGATCACAAAAAAAAATGCCTCTTTATTGATATGGCAGTCACTGCAGACTGCAATATATCTTTGAAGATATTCGAAAAACTGTCAAAATACAAGGACCTTGAAATAGAAATCTCAAAAATGTGGCACATGGGAACATCAACAATTCCTGTTGTAGTTGGTGGAGCCCTTGGACTGTTGGAAAAGATTCCAGTAGGCTGATTGAAGGGATCCTTGGAATTCCATGCCTGAAAGAGATACAAAAAATTGTTCTGACAAGTACAGTCCACACTTTAGGAAGGGCTTTATCTATGTAATTATTATTTTTTTATTTAAAAAAAAATTTTTTTTTACAGTGGAAAGTGTCATGATACCATTTCTAACCTTAGGTCCCTGCGCGGGACCAGGAAAGAAATGTGTAAACGCCAGATATCAAAGCAAATAATAATAATAATAATAATAATAATAATAATAATAACAATAATAATAAGAAGAAGACGACAGAGATTTTAATTATCCATTTACGAACTTCTACATGTACGCTGAGAACTAAGACTATATTGCCGAAGTAAACCTTTCTAACAAATTTTATAACATTTCCATAATCCATAGCTTTTTCCTTAAGTTTGGTATTTGAATGTCTATTCGCCTCTTGATTTTCTAAAGTCAATTGCGCATCCACCTATTGTATCTGACAATATTATAGTGATTCCTATTATTAATTGTACCAGTGACGGCTACTAAAAATCAACAGCCACTGTATAAACCCATTTACATGGTTCCAAATGTTAAGAAATATCTACCACTACCCGCCTTTTCCTTCTCACCGACTTCTTCTCCAAGCCTCCAACTCCTTTTATATCCCCCTCCTATGTTCCCATCACCTCAATGTCTCCACTGACCATCAGACTTTCCATAATCTATAACTATGTCCTTATGTTTGGTATTGCATTTGATATATTATTGTGATTTCTAATTATTTGTACGAGTGACCACCTCCTAATAATCAACCCACAGTTTAAATCCCCTTACATACTTTCAAAAATTAAGAATTATCTGAGCAGGGCAGTCTGCTAAGGCTATCACTACCCCGCCTTTCTCTTTTCACCCTCCTCTACTTCAACCCTTCGACTCCTTCTATAAATGATTCCACTGTCTGTAAGTCTTCGGTCAAAATGCAAATGCTTTTACCATACTAACACTGACTCTTATTTTATTTAGATTAAGATCAATTTAATTAAATTAATTTGAATCGACTTGATTTACCCTGCATAAAAACAACAAATGTTATCGGCCAAAGTAACATACAAACCAATATTAAAATCTAAAAAGTGTAGAGTAAATTCTTGATTGAGGAAACCGACTACTACTAACCACTAATCTCTAAACACTATTTTTACCAACCCCTCCCTCTCACCTTCCTTCCCCACTGAAATGTCCGTCCGGTGTAATTTTTCTATTCGCCGACCAGATTTTCGTTTGGATCAGATGAACATCACGGTGTTCATTAAATAAAAATTATATACGAAATGGATAATACAAGTCTCCGTCTTATTATTATAATCATATATATATATATATAGGATAGGTTATTCCTTATCAACTGCAACGCTCTATCTCCGATATTGGATACTCTTCTGTAGATCTATAAAATTTCATACAATATTGTTATACCCAAATTTTGGAAGCCCGGAGATCGCTTTATTTCCACGAATCTACGGAAATGGAAAAATTCAACATCAACCCGAAGAGGAATTCCCCTCCCAATACGGACACTTTACAAATTGAAATTAATAAAAACAAATAAAGAGATGGAATTCACATTTAATCTTAAATCAAGATTGTACCCGAAACACCAGGCAAACAGATAACTTATGGGTTATTTATCTCACCTATATAAGGTATTACAGTCAGAAGAGTAGATATAACGAATCGCTTGATCATTTTCTTTGGAAATGAAAACATCAGCAAAGCCTCCGACCTGGCATTTGATACTTGCCATCAAAAGCGTTATCATGTAAATCCTTGACTTCAAGTATGGACACGCCACGCCCCAGATTAAAAGGTCACTAGGGCGTACACGAGAGTCTCTATATAAGCCCATCGTTTGGGAAGAGTTATGAAGAATGATAAAGGACATTGAATACCAAAGACCAACACAGACAGGGAAATTTAATAAAATAATAATGTATTCCGGTATAAGCATTCTTCTATCAACCATATCCGTTTAATCTACAGTGCGTGTGTCATACATTGTCATCTAAATTACTCACAAATGAAACTAACACTGACAACTCATTTTAACAGACATATTTACCAAAATTAAATAAAAATATCTTGAAATACTAAAGAGTAAATTAGTTCAATAATATCGCCATTGGCTTCAACTACAGCCACCAAATGATTTCAGAATCTCTTGCAACTCTTCTGGACGGTCTCCTTGGTTAAGTTGGTGAGTGCTTCCATAATCCTTGCCATCTTTCGTGTTACATGGAGTTTTGTTGGTCTCTCACCCCTACAGATAATAATGGATTCGCGGTTTGTGTGTCATGGTGCAGAGTCCTGTTGCCAGACAGTTTTGGTGTCCAGATAACCCTTTACATCTGGGAAGCTCACTTCCCAGATTATTTTGTAGGGGGCACTTGATCGAGAGATCAACAAAACTGCAACTTTTCTGGGTGGTCTCCTTGTTTAAATTAGCTAAATTCTTTTCTTTTTTTATACATTTTTCTGTTTTGTTTCTATTCCTTTAACACAAACACACACACACATACAGACACACATATATATACATATAAATATATATATATATGTGTGTGTATTTGTGTATGTGTGTGTAGGTGTGTGTGTGTGTGCGTGCGTGTGTGTGTGTGTGTTATCGTATAAAACCATAGAAAAATAACACGGACGATGATATAGGTTAAATAGTATATTCCCGGAAACGAAGTACAAAGGTAAATGTGGACTGTAGAGTACTTTCTTTCAATGGTGTCCCGACTCACACATTCACTCACTCTGTGCCTACTACTCGGTCACCCTCACTTGGTGACTCGCACTTGGTGACTGACACTTGGTGACTCCTTACTCAGAGTTGGTAGGTGTGGAAGAGTCCATTTGTAGGTAGGTCCCCACAGCAATATGAAAGTCAAAAGGTGAGAGAGGACGAAGTTTATCTAGAATAAGTTAGAAAAATGATCTTGGAATAATAATAATAATAATAATAATAATAATAATAATAATAATAATAATAATAATAATAATAATAATAATAATAATATATATACACCCACACACCCACACCCACACAAACACACACCTACATCTAAATGTAAAAGACAATAGGAAAACTGTAAAAGTTGTCGACGCGTTTCGTCCAATGTGGGCTTTTTCAAGGCAAAAACGTAATGAATTTATTAAACAAAATAACAATAATAACAAAACAAAATGTCCTTAGCAACTGGAAGAATTTAGAGAACGCTATTTTCATACTGTCAACTGAAAATTACGTCAATTACAGTTTTCCTATTGTCTTTCCCATGTATAAATATTGTCTTTTTATACAGGTTAACTCTGAGAATATTTTCGCACACACAAAAACACACACACACACACATATATATATATACATACACACACACACACACACACATATATATATATATATATATATATATATATATATATATATATAAATATATATATATATATATACAGACACACATAGATATATATTTGAAATTAATATCATTTTTGTTTATGATCGATTTCACCAAGATACTTTGTTAAGCTTGAGAGTAATTATACATTCTTATTGTTCAAAGTAATGTCCAATTTGTTGAGTTTGAGAAACTATGAGATGATGAAAGATGGCATAAACTTGTCATCAATAGTGATCACTCGAAACACCATGATGTTGACTGGATATTTGGCTTTCATCTCTCTTGCTACATCTTAGGGGGTACAACAACCTCTGCACTGTCCTCAGATTGACACCCAAATACACTCAAATATTCGTATTGGTGTTTCTGGTGCGAATGCCAAGCAGTACAGTATGTCGTTTCCAAATTTCTGCTTGCTAATTGCATACTAGTGCTTTTTTCTCAAAGTGTGTATCTATTAAATAAGCCTGATATCTACGGCTTTTCATCTATCTATCTATCTATCTATCTATCTATCTATCTATCTATCTATCTATCTATCTATCTATCTATCTATGGCTTTTCATCTATCTATCTATCTATCTATCTATCTATCTTTTTATGGCTTTTCATCTATCTATCTATCTATCTATCTCTCGATGGCTTTTCATCTATCTATCTATCTATCTATCTATCGATGGCTTTTCATCTATCTATCTATCTATCTATCTATCTATCTATCTATCTATCTATCTATCTATCTATCTATGGCTTTTCATCTATCTATCTATCTATCTATCTATCTATCTATCTATCTATGGCTTTTCATCTATCTATCTATCTATCTATCGATGGCTTTTCATCTATCTATCTATCTATCTATCTATCTATCTATCTATCTATCTATCTATCTATCTGTCTATGGCTTTTCATCTATTTATCTATCTATGTATCTATCTATCTATCTATCTATCTATCTATCTATCTATGGCTTTTCATCTATTTATCTATCTATTTATTTATCTATCTATCTATCTATCTATGGCTTTTCATCTATCTATCTATCTATCTATCTATCTATCTATCTCTCTATCTATCTATCTATGGCTTTTCATCTATCTATCTATCTCTCTATCTATCTATCTATCTATCTATGGCTTTTCATCTATCTATCTAGCTATCTATCTATCTAAAGTTTACCCACACAAATATGAACATGAATATATTTTAATGTAAATCATTGCATAATAACATTTTATATTATATATATATATGTGTGTGTGTGTGCGTGTGTGTGCGTGTGTGTGTATTTGTATATATATATGTGTGTGTGTGTATCTGTGTATACATACATAAATACTTATATATATACACTTATGTTCTAATACCCTTAGGCAAGGTATGAATCCTCTTCCTCCCCCTCCACCAGAAACGGGTAAATAGCACGACATACTGGGTTCTATAGACCTGGGTGGCAACCGTTTTAGGAGTAGTTAACTGAATTCGAAACCGGCCTGGAGAGGGTTTATGCTCAGTCTTGCCCAAGAAACATCACTTCTATGGTGGCTGCAGTACACATGGTGTCTCTACGACCCTACCTGTCACGGGAGAATATATATATATATATATATATATATATATATATATATATATATATATATATATATATATATATATATATATATATATATATGGAGAGAGAGAGAGAGAGAGAGAGAGACAGAGAAAGTGAGTGCTACAGATAGATTGATAGATACATAGATAGGTACGTGCAGTGGAGTAAGAGATTATAGTAAGAGTATAGATTGACAGATAGATTATGTCGTGTGCATGGCTGCAATATTTTATATACATTAGACAATTTTTTAGTTGATCGGAAGCTGTGCATTTTATATGACACACCGACACATGCTAGCTCCTCCGAACTGATGGGAATAGAATCGTGAAAGACAAAAAAAAAAAAAAGATTGCCTATACAACGACAGAGATAACAGAAAAAGAAAGTTGTTTTTTTTCTCCTATGCACATGCTTTCACGGAGAGGAAGAGTGGCAGCAAAAGAAGACAAAGAATTGCGTAGCGAGGTTGATAGGTATGAAAAGAGTTACAGGGAGAGAGTGAAGGAGAGTAGAGATTAACAACAATTCGACGCAGAAGAAAATTCCCTGGCAAAGATATTTTTTCCCGCTCTGCTCGACCTCTCTGGGATAAAGTCGAACATCAATCAAATTACACACGCTTACTTTTTTTCTCTCTGTCCGTGATTCACCTTCAATCGAAATTTTGATATCTGCAGATATTTCTCAATCAGATTTGATTCGCTTAGATTACATTAAAAAAAAAGAAATCCTTCAGATAAGGAGACGCAAACCTCATGCATAGCGAGAGAATTGTACTTCATGTTTTACTTCCGTACAAAACAGTTTGAAACCCTGAGGTAAAGGTTTACCTATAAAAATCTAAATGATGTATCATGTAAAAGGAAAAATCAATCAGGAACAAAGAAAAGAGTACTTATCTGTTACGTAATATATGTCCTCCTATATACCAGTGAATGCGAAACAATCTCCCTACAGATGAAAAAGAGACTTGAAGCAACAGAAAGATTCTACAGAAGCATGCTGATGATACTATGGATCGAACATGTGAGCAACGATGAAAATGGAAAGAAAAGTTACGCTTATACTTAGTCCGAAAGAAGCAGTTGAAATCTCTAGCGTACATAATAATGAAAGAGTCTTTGAAAAAATTAATATTTATATGACAACTTAAAGTCAAGAAGAGCGGGTGAAAACAACGCATAACCTTTTTTTTTTATCCTTTCCCCCCAAGCAATGTAGAAATGCCACTAGCGGGTTAGATTTTTGAAGATTTTAGTTATCAGAGAAGCATGTATACGGAAGAGATTTCCACAGGTAGGAATTACCTACCTAGAAAGCTTGATGAAATGGATGGTGGAACAAGGTTTAGGGGAGATAACAAAAAGACAAAAATTATTAAGCTACAAAGGAGAGCCATGATCGTCAAGGTCGTAACTGGACACAGCCCATATATGAAGAACAAAACATTTTTGAATTGGACATAGTCCGACAATTTATTAAAGACATTTTTGATATGTTTAACGTTCTTTTTATAGATACAAGTATTTAAGCAAATGCTCTGTTTATAATAAACAGTATTAAATAACATTTACCGGCCTGAATGTCCGAGAAAGTTTCATAGAAAACTTTCGTTCTATGAAACTTTCTCGGACATTCAGGCCGGTAAATGTTATTTAATACTGTTTATTATAAACAGAGCATTTGCTTAAATACTTGTATCTATAAAAAGAACGTTAAACATATCAAAAATGTCTTTAATAAGAAGAACAATGTTTACCAAAGAGGAATTGGTAAATCAAAATGGAATTATCCTGGTTATCTTTAGTTGATTCTAGTTCCTTTGAGAAAGGTGTCAATCCATAACATGCCACACAGAGAAGTTGGACCAAAAGTCTTTTCACTGACATACCATGATGTTAATGCATTAAACAATTGTCCCATCTTTTCTACTTTTAGTTTTCTACTTAGTTTAACACGGCCAAAAACGTAATTGAGGAGATGCGGGGCTTTTGTGCTGTAAATTAACGATACGCCCTTTTCAGCTGGTGTTTAACACGGATTCGTTTTAACACTGAAGAAAAGGACATTGTAGGAGAGTTATAACACCCAGCAAATAATTATAAACCCTTTAACATTTGCATATACAAAAATACTCGTCAAAATGAGAAACAGCAAATCGTGGAATCAAAACATGTAGTATTTATTATCTGGTTATGTGGCTTTGGAGCAACGAAATACAGTAATACTGCGTAAAACTTAAATTTCCGGGTTAAAAGTAGATAAAATATGTATCGGAATCCGACAGCAGGTTAAGATAAGAAATAAGCAAATTGTCTACAGTCTTTCATGTATCCTTTTATAGATGTGTGTAATGAGTGTTTATATAATTTAGTTAGAAATTACAAGAAGCATCTGGGGTCTTCATACTTCGAATTTTTGTTGTTACTATTTTGGCCGGAAAAGGGAAAAGGATATGAGATTTTCGTTGACGCACATGCTAACGAACTGTCCGTGTGAATTTATTGTCGGATAGTGAGAATATCACGTGCTTGTGTGTAGAGGAAAAAAATGGGCCCGATTCTATTTGGTTTAGAATGGGGGAGTTAATAATAATTATAATTGTCATAATCATTTTATTATAATTATTTTTTACACTATGACTAATTCTTATTTATTTACTTTTTTATAGACACGACGTAGAGACAATATAATTAATTTTTTATTTACATATATTTTTATAGATACACCGTGATACATAATTGTGTAAAATAAAAATATGTCAACCCGTTTGATGTATGTTAATTTTGATTTCCACATAGCATAACAGATATTCTAACAAAACATTACTGTAGCAGGTTCACTCGCCATCAGATTTAGAGAAGCCCACGTGCTTCTTTAATATTCAATATGGGTAAAAAATCCATCAGAAGTCGCATGAAATATTTTTTCAATTATAGTTGATTTAATGTGGAACTTCAATAGCCGAAACATTAAATCTGGTGAAACGTTCATATCAATTACGTTTAAATGAACATTCCTTAACCCTTAGAGATTAATATTCACGGCTACGAAGTACAAATGTTCGCAATTTCAACGTCTTTTCACAGCAACTTGGCTTCCAATGGACTACAGGGCTTCCGATGAACAGAGCACAGGCCACAG
>OZ038481.1:129762037-129789537 GCA_964036315.1 Acanthosepion esculentum | reverse complement strand
ATCTGGTCGAACCATATGCCCTATAGTGTATATAATTTAAAATTGATATTTCAGTGTATTTTTCGATACGATTCGTGTGTGTATTGTGAAATTTAAATGCTGTTCCGGTTAAACTGAAAATGGAGGAAATTGGGATGCATTTATATAATTTGATGCTCTATTTTTAGAAGACAAAAAGAACGCAGTAGAAATAGGAAAAATATATGTAGCCTTAATATGAATTTTGAGAGAATGGCTGGTAAGTGTTTCATTAGATTCAGAAGTGGAAATTATCATATGAACATTTCGGTAGGTCGGCGGTCTTTGCTAATAACCAGATCGCAAGGTCAGATCAAATAACACGGATATCGCCAGCATAATACACATTTCTCTTAAGAGCGTTCTAAGGTATTTGTAAACGCCTGAATACGTGTCTCCTTATGATATTTAGGGGTCTCATGTTTTAACCATCTAATATTCTCTACACAAACCTAACAATAAAATGACCATTTTTAAAAAAAAAAAAAAGGTTCGGCAGGTGATGAAAAATGGTTTGTATACACCAATTTGGAGGGATCAAGATCCTGATGAAAATGAAATGAACCACTGTTAAAAACCCCACCAGCTATGCTGCAAGGAAAAACCTGATACAATGTATCTGTTGCAATTGAAAGGATATTGTATATGACAAGATCCTGTCGCCAAGTCAAAAATTAGTTTCAGTAATATTCTTAATATCTTGGAGGATGGAATGATGAAGCTGGTCCAATCATGACTAAATATATTGGAATAAATCTATGTAAATCAATCTAACTTATCTTTTTGAAATACACTTAAAAACACTGCAAAATTTTCTTACAATCCAGCAGAAATTATAATTTGTTTGACTAACCTTTGATTTTGATTACGTCTTCCATCATGGATGTTGCAAAATATCTTATTTTACAGTGCTGTTGGATAAAAGTGACTCACCTGATTTTTTAAAATAAATGTTCTCTTCTCCGATGAAACGAAAGTTGAGCTAAATTCAAAGGATAAGCGGTCTAAAATCCAAAGAAGAAGCCTTGAAAGCTCTTTGAATTTAGCAGTAAGTACTGTCAAGCATCGGTTCAGTATAATGTTCTGGAGATGCTTTCATTACCTAGAACTGGTTTCTTAAAATCTATTGAAAAGACCCTCAGGAGCGAGCAGTACAAGAGAATTTTAGACTCTTGTCTGCTCCCTTCTGCTGAAATGGTGCAAATCGACCCCACCAATCTCATTTTTATGCAGGATAATGCTCCCTGTCACAAATCAAATTTGATGAAGGAATACTTTGATGAGAAGCAGGTGAGTGTTATGACATGGCCGCCCAAATCTCTTGACCTCAACCCCATAGAAAACTTATGGAGCATTATAAGGTATAGGCTCTCGAGAAAGCAGTTGAGCAACAAAGAGGATTTGATTGTGAATTTCATATCCGAATGGAATTCAATGCTTGCAGATGAGATTTGCCAGAACCTAATCAAGTCAATGCCAAAAAGGGTTGAAAAGGTTATTCAAAATAAAGGTGGACCCATAGATTATTAAATATTTCGAACTATATTACCTATTATAAATAAATTATACCTCTATTATTCTTTATTTAAAGCTGTTCGGTCATGCTAATATTGATTACTAGTTGCAGGAAATAAGTGAGTCATTTTTTCACTAAATCTCGTTTATATCCAAAATTATAATTATCAATAGAATAGCTTAGGGTGAGTAAACTTTTTACTAGGTGGTCGGGAAGGGGTCTTTATATTAGTAAGATTAAATATTAGTTTGACCCCAAAACAATAGGCGAAAAATCTTTAAGTAAAAAAAAAAATCATGTGAGTCACTTTTCTTAATTGAATTGAATACAGAAGATGAAATAAATATTTTTGTACTATGAATTTAGAGCTTATGAGCTGAGTCGTTCCATAAGATGCATGCTAATTTGCAATAAGAGTCACTATATAGCAACACATTTTAGACCGTCAGAGATTAAAACTCAATGACAAATACAAACAATTGAACTGAGTACTCCAATTCATCCTCCTACATTTGATAATTCTTTTATCTGCTGTACTTATTCAGGGCGTGTTCGATCGTGGCTCTCCACAACTGTCATTGTTTAGCTCTAACCACTTACCCCGCTCTGTTATCAATTCACCCGAACTAGGGGGTGAATCTTTGCATCTGCAACTCTTACTTTCAGTATAATCTGATCGTGTTCCAATGTTTAGAGCCTCTTTATGCGGAAGGAAGTTTCTCGGGTTGATTTAAACTATAAATGTTCGAGGTCCTATTTTCCTTAAACATCATCCTTACTCTGATATTTAGCAGATCGCTGTCTCATCATTCTGTGGAAATATATCTTTGTCTCTTGACCCTCTTCTGCGACAGTAATGAAAGCATTGGAATCAAATGACATAGCATTTCGGTACTCTTTTTTTATACTTTATATAATTTCAGAAAGGCATCTTTTCTTGTTTTGATGCACTTTCTAAATTTTGTGTTAGATTTCTATGCGTCTGTTACAACAGAACCGAATTTTTTGTCGGTGCCTGTTTGATTTTGGTGTCTTCACCGGTTTATCTCTCACCTTCGGCTGTCTCTTTTGCTAACGATAATACATAATGCATTTAAATAATTAATAGCACTAAATAAATAGGATTGCAACCTTCAATTAATTTTACATATTCTTAGTCTATGAATTGTGACACGTCAGCGTAACATTAAATACAGGGTGCCTCACAAAAAACAGGAGATTTGGTACTGTTTATTTAATTGCTGGAACTTTTGTTACAGTTATTTGAAACAAAAGCAATGGATAGAAATTTAGTAGCTTAAAACAGAACAAAAACACAAATGTTTGATGTGGTATTCACGCTAAAACAGTTATATTTCTTATACGTTAGTTAATTTTTTTTCATCACATAATAAATGATAAATATAAAATATTTATATATAAATATATTCATGGTAAAAACTAAGTCTTTTTTCGGCTGCATGATATGCGATAACTTAAGTTGTTCTTCTCTGTACGATAAGCTGTACTTTTCAGGACGAACTCAATCTTTTCTCGCTACATATTAGGCAATGTATATTTAAATTTAATTTCTTTCATCACAGAGTAAATGATATCAATTTCCTGTTTGTTTATAGGACACACTGTATAATGAAGACATCAGTCCGCAAAAGATATCTGAAATGCGTTACAGAATAATTTGTGATAGCAGCAACGGTACAAAAAGTATGTGAAGGCACAAATTGTTAAATAATATGTGCCTGTAAAAAAAACACACAAAGCGAAACATAAATATTTGACTAGAAAATACAGACCACTGATATAGAATGAATAAAGACCGATGAAAAAAAAGTGGCATCGAAATCCGAAGGCAGACTATGATAAAAATATTCATTCTCAAAGTTAAACTATGTAGTAAGAAAAAAGGAAATTACGTTAGAAACAAGGCAACATAGCTGAATTACGATGTAATAACATTCCTCCTATAATGCAGTGAATGCTGGACAATTTGGACGTCGGATGACACTTGTTCGCACGTAATGAACACTAATTGTATGTTGTGAACATACGAATGCATATAAAAACCACAACATATATAATTAGGCCGTTAGGATTTAGAACATCGAAGTCATACAGTGAGAAAAACTGGGATAACGCCTCGTATTCCATTGTTTCAGAAGTTCTCTTTGCTTGCCACTGCAATGTATTGCCTGTCTGAATGTTATGGTGAAACACACCTAATCTATAGATAATAGACTCTCCCACCTAATATAAGTAGGAGTCAGTAAGGGTCGAGTGGGAGTCGAATACGAAAGTAGTCAGCTACAACATCTTTGGCGACGAGGATTTGCACTCATACGGAGGAAGAAAAAATTCGTTCGTCACAATATCTTTGGCGACGAAATTCGCACTCATACGGAGGAAGAAAAAATTTGCTCACCACAATAACGTGGGCGACAAAGTCTCGGATTCACACTTTTAAAAACTGAAGTAGAATAACGTGATGAAAAACACCCATAATACAAAAGCTTCTACTGAAAAAGAAAAATCATGTGTAAGTAAAATATAATAATAATAATCATGATAATAGTAATAATAATAATAATAATATATTTTTTATTCGGTTGAGATAGGTGTAGATGAAACTCTACAGCCATAATCAAGGCTAGTCCATCTTTTGAAGACAAACTCTAAAGTAACCAGGAGTAAATCGTTTAAATCAACTGCCATTGTAGTGCAAGATGATAGTCAGGTGTAGATGACATTACATGATATGCTAGGTATTTAGTTTTTACACCAGCTTTCCTGGTGCATAATACGCATGCCAGTGGACACAGTCCAGGCAAACTATCAGTAAACCTGACACCCCTGCTCTCTCTAGGAATGGCGAACCGTATTAATAATAATAAGGAAACGACAGACCATCTAATCTCAGGATGTTCTGTACTTGCGCCAAATGAATATTAAAAAAAATCACGATAGAGTGAGGCAATATTTACATTGGACAATATGCAAACAGTTTGGAAAAGTTTTTAACAGTCACTTGCATTAACCTCAACCCCCACGAATTACAAAAATAAAATGCATCACGATTATAAGGGATTACGCCATTTTTACAGACAGGAAGATTGACGCAAATAAGCCGGACATAATTGTTAAAACGAAATGAAAAGAAATAATAATAATAATAATAATAATAAAAAAACTTGACTACAAATTGATATGGTTTGCTCGGCGGACTGTGATGGCAACTAAAGAATTTCAAAATCTATAGAAGTATAAAACTTGAAAATCGAAATAGAAAAATGTAGAAACTGAAAAGAAGAATAGGACCAGTTATTGTTGGTAGAGTTGGAATGAAAAAAAAGGAACACAACAAATACATTAAAAGTTCCCGGAAATCTCAGTTTAAGAGAAATAAAAAAAATGTTTTCATATGTACAGCCCACACACTAAGAAGAATTTTGTTCATGTAACGCTAGTGATGTTATGGGAGTCAGAAAAATAAATCATGTAATGTAGCCATAGCAAGACACCAATACCGGCCTTAGGTCTACCTGTAGACTTGGTAGGTAGTGTGACTATAGCAGAAATCGAAAGAAAATAATAATAATAATGATAATCTACATGGACGATATCAAACTCGTTGCCAAAGACGACAATAAGTTGAAGGGCCTCCTCAATATTTTAAAATGCTTCAGTGACGATATAGGTATGGATTTTGAATTAGATATATGTGCAAAAGTACAATTCAAGAAAAGGAGAATTACAGAAACACCATCAATAGATTTAGACTTTGTCACAAAGATTAGGAAACTGGAACACGATGAAGCCTTTAAGTACCTAGGAATTAGCGAAGAAGCTGGTATACAACATCCGCAAATGAAGGAGAAGGTAAGAAAGCAGTACGACAGGCGTGTGCGTCTGGTATTAAATACCGAGCTGAACTAAAATATAGGATATCAACCATAAACACCTGTGGTGCAATACAGCTTTAACATCCTCAATTTGACAATAGCTGATATCAAACGAATGGACGTCAAAACGAGGAAGACTTTCACTTGCTACCGCATGCAGTGTCCCAAAGCTCATGTTGATCGTCTGTATGTGGCCAGATCCGAAGGAGACAGAGGATTAGTTCAACTGGAACTGTCCTACAAAACGTCAACAATTGGCCTTCAAAGATACCTGGAAACTACAGGATGTTGATATGCGTCAAAGAACATGAATGTAGTAAGCGTCTTTATTCTGTAATAAAATAAGCTAACAAGTTCAAAATGGAGTTTCAAATGGGTGCAGAAATACAAGTAACGCACAATACTTCAACTGAAGCTGCAAAATGCTTAAAAAGGGAGCAAAGACAAATGCAACCCACCAGATAGAGAAACAATGGCAAGATAAACCGCTTCATGGCCAATACTCTGCCCGTACCAAACAAGCTGACGTAGAAAAAACCATACATAACAGTGGAGACGTAGTGCAGAGATAAAATCTGAAACTGAAGGTTTCATCCTTGTTGCACAGGACCAATGCTTGTTGATTATGATTTATCATGCACAAATACTAAAATATTGTGTTAGCCAAAAATGCAGATTCTGCGATATGTATCAAGAAAAATTGATCATCTTGTATCAGGTTGAACGGTATTGGCACCAACTGAGTATAAAACCCGGCATGACAGAGTGGGCCAATATCTGCACTGGAAAATTTGCAACTTCAAACGAAGGAAACTGAAAGATACTAGTATGAACACCATCCAGACCCGGTTACGGAGATAGGACCTGTTACAATTTTATGGGACTACACAATACACACAGACAGAGAAATCTAAGCTAACCGCCAAGACATTGTGTTTAGAGACCGCAAACACAAAATGTACCTCCTTATTGATATGGCAGTCCCTGCAGACTGCAATGTATCTGTGAAGATCTTCAAAATCTATCAAAATACAAGGACATTGAAAATCTCAGAAATGTGGCACATGGGAACATCAATAATCTCTGTTGTAGTTGGGGCCTACGGATGTTTGGAAAAGATTCCAGTAGACTAATTGAAGGATTCCTGGAAGTCCATGCCTTAAAGAAATACAATAAAAATTGTTCTCACCAATAAAGCCGTCGACTTACGAAGGGCGTAATGTATGTAAAATATGTTTGTGTGTTTTTTTTAACTGGTCAGTGGAAAATAACATGGTGCCATTTCTAACCTTTGGTCTCTGGGCGGGACCCGGAAAGAACTGTCTACACACCAGAAATCAAAGGAATAATGATAATAATAATAAAAATAATAATAATATTAATAATAAATTCATAGACTGATAGACTGGTATTGTGAATAATTCTGATAGATTTGTCTCCACAGCCAACTGCAATACGTCTTTGAAAACCTTTGAGAAACTAAGTAAATGCTAGGACATCAATACAGCAACATTACTTTTAGTTATTAGGTTCTCTGAAGTGAGGAGATAAATAGATGGATGAAATGTTTTGAGGCCCTAGGATATTTTAATTCCCAAAGTTGTTATATATGCCGTTGGTTTCACTCCCTTGCAGTGACCATAATGATAGTTCTTCTACTTGAATGGCACCTTGTCTGGTGGCATCGTCACTTTTAAAATTTTTTCTTGTCTCAAGAAAGCTGTACTTGACAGTTGGCGGCACAGCACAAAGTAAAAGCAAAACGTAATAATAATAATAATAATAATAATAATAAGATTTCAGTAGGCTGATTGAAGGGATCCCTGGAATTCCATGCCTCAAAGAGATACAAAATATTGTTCTGACAAGTACATCCCACACTTTACGAAGGGCTTTATCTATGCAATTATGTTTTTATTTTATTTTCAGTGGAAAGTGTCATTATGCCATTTCTAACCTTAGGTCCCTGGGCGGGACCCGGAAAGAAATGTGTAAACGCCAGATATCAAAGGAAATAATAAAAATAATAATAATTGAAAATTAGTTTAACCTTTGCATGTTTTGTTCCGGGGAATATATATAGGCTACAGTAAATATCAAATTCAGTATTACACATTTGTCTGTCAGTTGCCTTACTACAACCATTTGGGTGGGTCCCCTAGATTTTGACGGATTTTGCATTCCTGTTCATGAGCGTGGGTAGTGGCAATCGCATGAGATACTTAGAAACACCTACAGCCGGGGACCATCTAAGAAAACTGGGGTTTAGTCAACCTGAAGGCATTTCTAACTGGGCCTCATCTGCAAGTGTACGCGATGATTAAATCAGAACATGTCAACGTATTTGTCAGTAAGGTACATGACTTTTATACGTTGCTCAAAGTGAAGGGCATCATCGTTATATTGGGCTGAGTAAATTTGTACTGTTGACTTCGTTGACGTGTTTTGCTCTCGCGCAACAACAACAACAACAACAACAATAATAATAATAATAATAATAATAATAATAATAATAATAATAATATTAATAAAATGAAAGGCAGAGGCAAATGTTGACCAACAGAAAACACATCATTGGCAGAGGAGCATCGGTTTGAAAGCTGAGACAAGAAGCCTAATTATTGCAGCTCAGGACCAAAGCAAAGCAACCAGATCTTGTCACTGTCACATAATCAAAGATGGAAATAACCAGCAATCGATGAAACTGTCAACCATATCATCTCAGGATGTCCGGAACTAGCAAAAAAAATGAATATACCCACAGAAATAACAATGTAACGACATATTGTACTGGAAGATAAAAAAGCAAAAAATTGAAACTGATAGATGGCATAGGCACCAACTAGACAGTTAGACAAAATAACGATGTAACTATCCTCTGGGACATGCCAATTCAAACAGTCAGGGAAAGAAAAGCCAACGCGTATACTATCAAGAAAAAAAGTATTCAGGATGTGTATGCTTATTGACCTAGCAGTGACATATGAGAGAAACACCATCATAAAATTGTCGAGAAATTGTCCAAATACAAGGACCTGAAGATCGGGATGAACAGGATGTGAGAACGAAGACTGAAACTGTACCAACAGTAATCGGAGCTCTGGGCGTCATGAGAAAATGAATGGACAATTTTACTAACAGTGTCTTAGGTAACATCAACATACAAGTTGCCCAGAATTTCGCCCTATTAGTAACATCCAATATACGAAGGAAAGTGCTATCAATTAAATGACAAGTCTCCTATAGCGTTTAAGGACCATAATTTGGACCCGGCTCTGCAGGATACGAAACAGGAAAGATAACTTACACAAATAATACAAATTATAATAATAAAAGTAGAACAGGTATATATAAAAAGAGTTGACTTCTGGTGAAGCAAGACTGACGTCTATCAGAGCCCGTGTATAATATTTAATTGAGATGAAATGAAGGTGAAATTTTGGTAATATCATAAGTGTTAAATATTATTATCACAACGAAGACTTCATTTAAAATTGCTGGTCTAATTATTACGACTGTTGGTACTGCTACTTGCAGTCTAACTAATAAATAATTATTATCGTAATAATTATAGCAATTACTGTAGTTGTCCGTAAGCAAAACGAACTGAATTGTTTCAAAAGAACTTTGATGATAATTAGAATGACAGAAATGCAATTTCCAAATGTAAATGATACTGATGATAATTATTTTAAAAGCTAAGATCGGGAAAATAAAACATTCCTTTCATTATTTTTTTATATTTAAGCATTTAGTTGTTTATTTATTCATTCATTTCAATTTTTTGAAGACACGTGTGGCTAGAATCAATCAGTAGAATATGTCCTATCGATCGCCTTTTCACGTTTTCGATGTAACTAGCGCACGTGATCCGATTAGGAAGGATGGGGTTTGTAAAAAGTAGGAAGAGTCGAAGGAGGAGGAGGTAAGCTAGAGAAAAAGAGCGGGAAGGAAGGATGTTTTAAGAAAGAAATGCGAATGACGGTGACGATGGAGAGGCATGTAAGTAGGCACTTGCACTCGGAAATTTTCCATTCGATATACAACAATTCCAATGAGAATAGTCACTTCTATTTATCTTGTAAGTGAGTGTTCGTGTGCCTGCATGGGAGATGTCATGTAAGTAATTGACTGATTGATCGCTCATTCGAATATCGCCAATTTTACAAGAATAGGAATGTAATAGCTCTCTGGTGAATAAAGAAATTAAAAATGTCTCGTGCCACTTGAGTGTCAAGTGTGTTTCGAAATTCGGTGTTCGCCAGTCAACACTGAGATGAACTTGAAAATCAAACTTAAACAGACAGAAACATTCCCATACGATGCGTCAAAGGGGATTGGCGAAATAGATCGATGCTGATATTCGTCGACTGATAGATAACTGTTATGGTCCAAGGTTAGGACCAAGGAAGAGCAACACGAACACAAGAGTAGAAATAACAAAGATATATTAAACGAAATAATAATACACGATGTGGAAGGTATGTCTGTCACTCTGGTTTGGAGTGAATTAATATTGGCTCGACTCGATTCCGTCTCGATATTTAACAACCCTCCCACGTGTGTCGCATGTGGCACAAGGCCAGCTTAATGTAGGCTCGGCCAAAAATATGCCCATTTAGAACCCGTATAAAAGCTTCGTCCGGGTTCCTTTCTGCTTTGGCAGAGAGTTCGACAGAAGTCGCACACAGTCAGAGACTGCTCCCGAATCGATTCCGTCTCGATATTTAACAACCCTCCTACGCGGGTCGAGTGTGGCACAAGGACGATTTAATGTGGGCTCCCCGATCCCGTAGGCCCGGCCAAAAATATGCCCATTTAGAACCCGTATAAACGGGTTCAGGGACTGTCTACCTCCCTGGAGAAAACTTTGCCCTTCGGCAAAGCCTCTTCCAAAGCAGAGAGTTCGACAGAAGACGCAAACGATCAGAGACTGCTCACGACTCGATTCCATTTCCTCCCTCTCTCTTGAGAGGCGCAGTATTCATAGTGAAACTGTCGTTATAGGTAAGGACCCATAACAATAATGTGGAATAAAAAAAGGAATCGAATTTTAGATAGGTGCAGAGATAAACAATACGAAAGGGATGGCGAAATGACAGTAGTCACAAATATGTAAAAGACAAAAGGATGGAAATACACATTAAAAATTAAAAGTAGAGCGATAAGGAGAGAGGGTGGGGGCAAAGAGCGAGATAAACAGTAGTTCAAATAGATAGGTAGGGGTGAACAGACTGTTCCGAGGACAAGGCGTCTATATTAGAGGATGCCCGCAACCATTAAAAATGAAGAAGTGACAGAGGCCATGGTAAGATCTAGGTTAGATAAAAATATACGTTAAATGTATTATTGGCAAACAAAGGACCACAAGCGGCAGATGATAAATACCCTGGTTGATCGTGCTTGGAGTTAAATTTTGGTTCTAGAGGCACCGACAGATTGTAGCCCGACGATGAAACCGGAGGATCATGGGTATTGCCGAAGTCGGTAGGCCGTCTGTGCGTTTAGTTGGTATTAGTTGGTGCTCGTATTCTAGGGTAGGCGGTTGAAACCACTGTGATCCACGAGATCATAGGATGCAGCGGAGTGAAGCCTGAATCGTACAGTGGATGAGTAAAAGACTAAAGGGACAGTTGAACATTGCCTATAATGTAGCGAGAAAAGACTGAGTTTGTCCTGAAAAGGACAGTTTGCTACTGCATAAAATGTAGCTGAGAAAATACTGACATTTATTCTGAAAAGGATAGCATATTCTACTGCGAAGAATAACTTCAGTTATTGTATATTACGCGCTTTTACCGATTTCCACACAGAGGAGTGTTTTGGTTAGCAAAGTCGATTTTACGGTTTTTAAACTACAATTTTCTATGGCGAAATCGGTAAAAGCACGTTAGGCTATATGACGGTTCCGTATAGGATACAAGTTCGATTCCTGTCGGAGGACGCACTGGGACATTCAGGCTGGTAAATGTTGTTAATACTGTTTTTTTTTTATAAACAGAGCATTTACTTAAATATTTGTATCTATAAATAGAATGTATAAATATAAAAATGATTTAATATATATATATATATATATATATATATATATATATATATGGGGAGGATGTGTCGGTTTGTAAACAGTGACTATTACGGCTAATAATGCAAGACTCTTCGGTAAATCGAATCGAGTTCTCTCAGTCAGTGTGTGTTTATCTAAATATAAATACGCTTAAATTCACCTTCTTCTCTGTCGTGCGCCAACGGCTTCAGGTTAAAATTTCCGACTGACGCGTATTCAGCCGGTTTTCGATTCTAGCCAGAGGCAACCGGACGTCTAGCCACACTGATGAGCTGTGATACAGCGAAACTGTCTGTCTGTGGATGACTATATATATATATATATATATATATATATATATATATATATATTACAATGAATTTATAATCTTAATATTACCATCAATCTCATTAGCTGACGACTTAATCTATCCCGTCCATACAATCGTATGGTTTGCGGATGAGGAGCAATAGATACATTTCATGGAGCTTTTTTTGAAAAATTAGAATCCAAACTATTTATATGAGCGTGCCATAATTGCTGCCTTTTGCCAAACATTTAATGACAGTCCGATTATGCCGGAACTATTTACCAATGCTTTTAAAATATATCCAGGAAAGGAATTTTTCAATACCTTTTAATGTTTAACTAGAGTCCCGGCTTCAAAAGTTTCAATAGTGAGATGAAATCAAAGAAAAGAATTGAAACAGTGTATTGGGAATCAATAAAGTGGACGTAAAGAATTCACAACTGAACGAGAGATCAATTCACTTCTTAATTAATCCTTTTCCCTTTACATCTTTTAGGCATTCAATGGGATATACGATTCATTGATCGCTCCTCTTATTACGTAAATCCTTTTTAGTCAATATTATTTGTAACATTTTTGTGTTAAGTTTAACTCTGAAACAGCAATTACTTTCCGAAGAGAAAGATTACCAACTGAGTGACAAAGATGGCGACGACAAAATCCTATTTCAAGACCAAGTTTAAACAAGGCAATCAGCACATAGACAAAGTTGTCTGAGTGCCCCACATGAATGGCTAGAACAAATAAGACTGTAGTATAAGAAACGTAGGAGAAAATGAACTAGGTAATTAAAAGGTTCACCATGGTCAGTAAATGATTTTTGCTAAATGCAGATAAATATTTTATTTATATCGATTAAGCGATGTAATTACTAACTTAAGTTGACTTATCTCCATTTCTACTACATATGGGACAGGAAATATATAAATATATACACATTGATAATTATTATAAGATTTGATGATTTCACTCTTTGATTTCTTTCTTTCATTGAATCAAAAGAATAATTAACAATAATATTTATTTAAATCTACCACACGAACACATGAAGGAATCAAGGTAAAATGCTTTCAGTTGTTTAAGACAAAGCTTATCCAGTATAACAAGTGGGTATATCCAGTATAACTCTTTTGCAAATCAGTATTTGAAAGATATCATCGACTATTGACATCATTGTGAATTATACAGCACTCAAATACGGACACGAAATAAATAAAGCAAATACCATATTTTGAATACATAAATTAAATACAAAGGAATTTTTTTATAGACAGTTAAACAATAAGTTAAATTAAATTATAAAATGAGATAATGTTGTCAAGGCAAATTCCCAACCATTCCTGAAAATCTCTTATGTTATCGAATCTGCTTTTCTTCAATAAAATTCTTTGAATTCTGAAGTGTTTCCGCTTTTTTGTTAAAAAATACTACTTAATATGGCCCCAAACAAAATAATATCCCCTTGAGTGATATCAAGGGAACTGTGCTGACGCTTTCTTTTAATTTATCGGTTTAGTAAATAATAATAATAATAATAATAATAATAATAATAATAATAATAATAATAATAATAATAAATATCCCAGTAATCTGCGTTTACGTTTAATATAAAATAATGATCACAACTTTAAATAAAAATTAATATTTTTTTGTTTTTATTTATTTTAAAATAATAATCCCATTTATTTGAAATGCAATATATATTTTTAAAATATAAAAAAAAAACCTGTAATCGCAGTGTCATATATGGATTGCGCCAACTTTGCGCTAACTTGATTTTTTAATAAAATATTAATTTTGTAACGGTCAGTCTATACTCAGCACCTGAAGACTGTGTTGTGCATGAAACTCCGAGTCGTGCTACTCTTTAGGGATAATATGTATATTTATTAATATATACTTAATAGTTCTGTTATATCGAACACTGTTTTATTTACACTAGCATTCTATGTGCGATATATAATATGCATATGCAGTGTGCGATGGGTAAATTATCGCCATTTTATATTTTTAATTTCGCGCCTGCTCGTTTTTTTTTTATTATGGTTTTCTCGACTGCACATTATAGTATGTCAAATGGTCAGTGTTTGTGAGAGAAAGAACTCCATGGCGCAATTCACTCAGAAATTTGGAAAAAAATGATATAATTCTTGGCATTCGCACGTAAAGCTACAATACGAACATTTCAGAGTGTTTGCGTTTCAATGAGAAGAAAATGCAGATAATCGGGAAAAAAGTTAGATGTGTCGAATGGTGTTTCGAGTGATCGCTAGTGATGGCGACGTTATGCCTTTATTCATCTTCCCACAAGGCTACACACTCAATATGTAGGCCTATATCAAGTGCCTTGAGGAGGTAATGTTGGCCTGGATCAAGAGATTAGCTGCTGGAAGACCCTGTGTCTAAGAAGGATAATAATCTCACCTCAATAATCAAATGGGAAATCATATACAGGTCCAGAACCCCCAACAAGTTGCGGGACAGATGCGTTCTGTGTATACAGGAAAAAGTCGCGATAATCAAGTTCACAAATTCTAACCAATTATTAAACCAACGAAATGAGCTTATCTTCAAATGTAGGCATAAAGACAAACTTGAAATCAACTAAAAATGCTAAGGATGATACGGGGAGTGGTGGTTCGTTGATAAGGATAGTAGTACATATGGGGGTACAATCATGTTTCGATATATAGATATGGACACATATGTATGTGCCTAAGTGCGTACGTGATAGTAAGTATTACACGATCTGGTTACTTTTTGCGTACTTCTACATACATGGTGGGATTTAAGACTGTCTTGCCGCGGTCCACCTTACCAATGTTTCCGAACTAACACATTTTATAGCATTTTCATAATATATTTTTTTTCTTAAGTTTGTGATTTGTTTTTGAATGTCTATTCGCCTCTTAATTCTCTAAAGCTATTTGCTGTATCCACCAATTGTATCTGACAATATTATAATGATCTTATTATTTTTTGTACTAATGACTACTCCATAACTATCAACCCACTTTATAACCCATTTCCAAAACTTAAGAAATATCTGGGCCGGTGAGGCTACGAAGCTACCACTACCCCGCCGTTTCTTTCTCACCCTCTTCTTCCCCAGGCCTCCCACTCCTTCTATATTCCCTTCTTATGTCCCCCTCAACGCAATGTCTCCACTGACTATTAAACATTCCATAAACCATAGATTTTCCTTGTGTTTGGTATGTGTTTTTGAATGTCTATTAATTCTCCAAATTAATTTACGGTATCCACCTATCGCATCTAACAATATTATTGTGATTTCAAATTCAACCCATTGTAAAAACCCATTTACATATGTCCAAAAATTAAGGACGCTATCACTATCCCGCCTTTTCCTTCTAACCCTCTTCTTCTCCAGGCCTAATAATATTGCTGATTGATTCAAGGTATGATTGACTCTTTGTAATGTAAATATATGCTGCCGATTTTGTTATGTTCATAAAAACAAATGATCCAGCAGTAAAAAAATAATTGAAACAGCAGCAACGAATTCCTGAGGAAAAAAAACCTATAAAGTAAGACACATCACTCTGTTACTTGAACTATATACTTAGTTCATATCATATTAACTGAAAAACACATATACAAGAAAATACGTGATTTACCAAATTACAAAATACATGCAAAATTCTCAGTTTAAATATTTAAAATTTAGCGTTGCCATTTGCATGCTCCAACACCATATAACAGTTAACAAATAGCTCATACTTAAAAACATCTTTCGGTCGGATAAACACATAAAAATCGTCTCCCAGTTTTGATTCTGATGGATAATAAAGCCTGATGATGAACGACGTGAAGCATTCGAAAGTACTAGCAGAAATAAAAAATAAAAAATACACCATATCCATTTTATTTATTTATGAGGATCTCATCACTCGGAGGATTATCAGTAGTGGAATGCTTATGTTTATGTCTACTAGCGAAGTGATTTCGTCAATAATCGCATTCATATTGCTGATTGATTCAAGGCATGATTGACTCTTTGTAATATATATATATATATATGCATGTTTCATTAAAAACGACAGACAAGGTTCTACGGTTAAGCTTTTTATTTAATTTTTCTTGTGTTCGAACAAGAGCTTTCTTTTCTGGGAAAGAGTGTGTAAAAAGTGTCACATCTTTATTAGAACCCATTTAAGCACACACACAAACTTACCAGACCCCATTAGAAACATACTAGTAGAAAACAGAAATATATTAACTGCATCCACCTGTAAAAAATTTTAGAAATAATGGAGGTTTTAATAATAAAAAAACAAAAAGCCAACTCTTAACAATATTAACTACGAACAAGGCCAAAATGTGTTAACCGTGTTCGGAAATTAAAAACATCCCTACTACCTATTAAGACATACACATAATGCACACATTCAATTAAGCTGAAAAATCGAATCATCCTTGATAATGGCTAAAGGTATAGCCGAAAGCGCTCGGAAATATAAAACATTTGGACGGTTTTTACACACCTTTTGTCCAGAAAAGAAAGCTCTTGTCAGAACACAAGAAAAATTAAATAAAAAGCGTAAGTGTAGTACCTTGTCTGTCGTTTTTAATGAAACATGCATAAACGAAGGATTGCTGCCTAAATACACAACTATATATATATATATATATATATATATATATATATATATATATATATATATCAAGGTAATTTAGTTTTAAACTAAAATGAGAATCTTAGGAAATGAAGTAAAGATATTATAAGGATGATTATTTGATCAAACATATCTTGGGGGAGGGGGAGTGAGATATAAAAACCTTACACGGAAGGACGGAATGTAGATTTTTCACTGATTATTATTTTACCTTACAAATCCTAACATTCATCAGCATTAACGTTGGTAAATATATCAATCTGTGACACTGTCTTTACATCTCCTATCGCCATGAGAGCAGTGTATTCAAATCAGCCGCGTTTATCTTATTCTATGACTCATAAACTTGTCCTTGTGTCCAAGCTATAGAATAAATATTAACGTTATTGTATAAAGTTATCTTTATATTCTAAATACTCTTTCAAAAGACTTTTGTAAAAAAAAAAAAAAACTTTTGGTATCAATCTCAATAACGCTTTTCAAAGAATTCTTTTGATGTCTTTGAGATAAAATCTTTTGATTCAAAGATTCAATCTATTTTTATTCAATTCTTTCTGATCTTTTTACTCATTTACTGCTCTTTTATTTCTCCTCAGAATTCTCTCGGGGAAAATACAGGATTTAAATAAAAAGAACTTTTATTATGAGAGCATTAATACTTAGTAAACTTTAATCAGAACTAATCTCGCCCCTTTTATCGATTGGAAACATTACGCCTGCGTCTTACAGTTCACAGACCCTGAACGAGAACAAAGACTACAGCACACTGAGTAAGTATATTGAAAAATATATAGAAATGTATATAGGCAGCTGGCTCAGCGTTACACTAAGTTGCCATATATGTATCGTCACCCTAAGATAGACGAAGTTGGTATTCGTTGAGACTTAAAGCAACCTGCAGGGGCTCTGAATGCGACCTGATGAGCAGATCCCTAGTGTATATAGGCTACGCACCAACAGGCAATTCCTGTTCGTGAAATCGATCCGATTTGTCCATTTCAATTGGATTGTATGCATAGAAGTGATGAGCCTGTTTAAGGGAGTTCTTAAGGACGAAACAATATCGGTGGTTTCAAACCTATTGGAGAACTAATTAGCGTTCCGTGGCATAATTATGATAAGTCTGATATATATATATATATATATATATATATATATATATATATATATATATATATATATATATATATATATAAGATCCGAAGAGGATAGTATCCAGAGATAACTCAATGTCCTGGACAGAGAAGGATATAATATAAAAGGCTCAAAAACTAATATTCCATGGTTATAATTTATTACATTGGAATCGTAAGGATCAAATATAGAGACCTGGTGCACTACGGGCCACAAGCTCTCCAAACGACCCTTCGTAGGTTTTTGAATTCAGAGTTGTCCTTCTCATAGACCAGTTGCCATCCAAGGCTAGAGAACACATTCTGCCCTGCTATTTACCCATAGCTGGACTGAAGAGCATTCATACCATTTCCAAGGTTATTAGCACGTAAGTGAATGTAATGGATTCGACTGGAATTCGAACTCCACTTTCCGATTCCTCAATCTAAGCTGATATCCATTATTTACCATGCCTCCTATAATATATATATATATATATATATATATATATATATATAGGTTTTACTTATGGTTTCGAATTTCTCTCCACTGATACCAAAATCATATTCACGGAATACTTGATACCAACAAAAAATGATAATATCGTTCGAACAGTTTAGAAAAAAAAACTACCCTGCAAACATAGGGCCCTCCATCGCCCAGTACGGGAGATTTCCCAGTGTTTGAATCCCATATGTCAAGGACAAAAGTTTTTCCTGTACATCCAACACCATGGCGATATTGACAAACGGCTCCACACTATGAAGAAATCTCTACCGAGCCAAGCCCAACACAGAGGAGAAAATGACCAAGAACTCTTGCAGTTGTCGCAAAGTGTATAAAGCTAAACCTAGTTGCTTCCTCAAAAGAAGTTTGATGAAATATCTAAAAGTAATAATTCAGTGTAAGACTATGAAATCCGATATGGCTGATCATATATGAACGGAAGAAAATATAGCCACCAATAGCTGATAAACTAAATAAAAATACTACACCGAGAATAACATTAGATTGTCAGACGTTTGAAAAATCTGGGGGCATATGCTTGTCTGTAATACTATTCTCAGTATTCCTAGCATATGAATAAATACGGTGGAAACAGTGTTAGTAAAGGAGAACTAAAATATATACATTGACATGGTCAGTGGAACAAGAACAATTGACCCCTGTAGATTAAATAAATTGTCCACTTAAAAATTCGCTGAAGGTTATACTGATCAGCAAACCCCTGATGAAGTCTGGTATGCAAAACCGCCGAAAGGTTATGATAATATCAACAAAGATGGAGACAATAGTCCGTGTGTAAATAATATAAACAATAATAAATATTAATCTCAGAACTTCAGGCTGATGTATTGTCTTCATATTTTTATTTGTTTCTAGTAGACATCTTTCACAAAAAGTACAATACATTGTTGAATATTTTGTTTAGTTGTGTTTACGTCGTCTCTGGTGAGCCAATTTAAGAAAAAAGGAGTCTGTGTTGAAAAATCGCTGAATTGTATACTAAATATATAACAACATTCATTTTATAACAGTCTAGAAACAAGTTCTAGGAAGAACAATACTAGACTAATGACATGTTTTCATCAACTTACAGTTGGCTAGTTTTAACCTTAAGTGCTATGCTAACAGTTTCTTTTCTCGCTCGTCCCTATGGTGGAACTCACTTCCGGTTCCATACTTTCATGCGAAATTTTAAGTTTTAAATTTTATCTGTCTATATTTCTGAGATGAGGTATTATTTATATTATTTACATTATTCGGACTATTGTCCTCATCATTGTCGCCATATTTATTACAAAGTTTCGGCCGTCGAATATCTGATATATTTCTGAGGTGAGGTATTATGTAAATTATTTACATTATTCGGACTATTGTCCTCATCATTGTCGCCATATTTATTACAGAGTTTCGGCCTTAGATTATCTGTCTATATTTCTGAGATGAGGTATTATGTTTATGATATATATATATATATGATATCTCCTGTTAATTTTTCCTTTGAAAGTTCTCCACTGCCTTAACCGGGTATTGAACTCACACTCTTTGGGTCCTGTCACTGGATCTAACCAACACCTTTATCCACTGTGCCATGTGTCCTTGAGGAGATAACTGATAACTGACATCCATTAAACATTGCACGTGGAACTGGAACAGTCTACCCTAGTGAGCGAAATAAAGGGTTCAGTTCAACATTCCAACCTGAAGAAGGCCGGAACGTACAACAGCCGAAACGTTGTAATAAATATGGCAACAAAGATGAGGACAATAGTCCGAATAATGTAAATAATGTTCTAAAATGTCAATCATAATCGACTGTCCTCCTGATTATTCTTTTTTTATTCTCGCTCATTTGTAAAGGTTTTACTTTCTAATTTTTCCTCACCACGTAAGCCATTGTGACTTAGTGGCTTTTGCTAACTTGCTTGTGGCGAACTGGATCAAAAACAATAATAACAAAACCAAAATACATCTAATTTTACAAAATTTGTTAGGGGGAAATCCAGTTTGTTTTAATTCTATATCCAAGTATCGGACTACTTTAGGATTAATATCAATCTCTATTTCAAAACCACTACAAAATAGCAACGTCACCCCATATATGAAACACAAAAAAATGTTGAAATACGTGAATGCTGGATTCAGATATAATTAAGCATATCTCTAAAGGAATCGACTGCAGACTAGCATGAAATTCTTCATGCAAGAATATTTTGAGGAAAATCAGAAGGTATACAAAAGAGATTTAATAGACGAGTGGCACAAAACTAAACCTGATTTTCAACCCCAAAAAACATCAAAGGACGGGGCACATCAAAAGGGAAAGAAATATAATTTGGTTGAACCTTTCTTCCACATTAATTTGGAAGTAAAATCAAACATAGGGAATTTTTTTTTAATTGCTTGATAAGCCCTTCCCTAGAAATTCTGAATTGCATAAAATCGTCAATAAATCTTTTCACCGTGAAAATAAGCTAGAGTTGTACAGGCAAGTTGGAAACTACTATAAGAAAAACAGGACGCCAGTAATTTCAATAAAAAAACGATATAAACAATAAAATGTGCAACTGCAGAGATAAAAGCAATTGTCCACTGGAATGTGCTTTTAAAACAGAAGGTTTGGTCTACAAAGCAATTGCGGAGAACGAAAATGGTGAAAGTAGAGTATATGTGGAATGTACTGAAAGTAATTTTAAATGAAGGAAGTACAATCGCCAGTCATCATACAAACTTGAAAAATATAGGAACTGTACAAAACTAGCCAGCCATGTATGTGAAATGAAAGAAAAAAACCGGAAGAAGTCTAAGTGTGCAACGGAGCATTTTGAGGAAAGCCAAACCTTATAACATTGGTAATAATATGTGTAGATTGTGCTAGGAGGAAAGGTTGGCAATAAAGTTGCATCCAGACCAACATAACCTGTTAAACGAGATGTCTGAAGTGATGCCAGAAGCACATAAGTAAATACATTTTCGGTTCATAGGATCCTGGATGAAAATACGTGTATTTTTCATGCTTCCCTTCCATTCCATACACTCCTGCTTTACTTCTCCCTTACCATTAATATATTTTCTTCCTCACCCTACCTTATTTTACCTCTACACTTGTTTTACCCCTTCACAATCTGTTCTTTCCTCTGCCTCCCTTACATTTCCTCTACTCAAGATACCCCTGATTACTAAAAATTTCTTTTCTTCACCCCGTTACATCTCTTATACTCTTAATTTACCTAGCCTCATATTATCAAATTCCTCTAACACTGTTAAATTTCCTCCAATAATGATTTGTCCTTCCCTTCATTATTATTATTATATTATTAATATATCTTATATTAATATTATTATCATCACTTAAATTCTCTTTAAAATTGCCTGTCTTATCAGTTTCGAATATTAATTAATTATTATTAATAATAATTTTCCTACAATCTAATACTTAATTTTCCCCTTAGTTTAACTTAGATTTAATCCAATATTGATTAACTATCTCCCATTATTTTTATTATTATTATTATTAATATATTATAATTTATAAATATTTTATCCCTAACTTAGTCTCCCTAACATTGCCTCTCTCCTTAGTTTCAAAAATATTAATTATTATAAATATTAATTTCCCTCTTTCTAATCTTTATTTCATTTCCCCCCTTTTTTCTCCCAAGTTACATTCCCACTACCATTTGCTTAACTTAAATTACCTCCAATATTGATTTGCCCCTCACCTCAATTATTATTATTTTACTATTATTGATATATGATTATTATATCTATATCATTATAAATATTATTATCATTATATATATTATTATATATATAATTATAAATATTATTAATATTTTTCTCCCTACATTACATACTCTCTAACATTGGCTCTCTCATAAGTTTCAAAAATATTAATTATTATTGATATTAATTTCCTTCCTTCTAATATTTAATATTCTTTTTCAATATACCTTTTTGCTAATGTAATTCTTTTTTAATATAAAATTTATTAATATTAGTTTTCTCTCCCATTCCCTAACATTCCCACTATTCTTACATTATATATATTTATGTGTGTGTGTGTGTGTGTGTGTGTGTGTGTGTATGTGCGTGTGTGGGTGGATGTGTGCCTGTGTGGGTGTGTGTGTGTGTGTGTGTGTCCATGAGAATCAGCTGTTGGTCGGAAAAATCTATATTTATTAGTGTATATATATATATATATATATATATATATATATATATATATATATGTATATATATATATATATATATATATTTGTCATTCCCAGACAGACTGTTTCGCTCTTTCACAGCTCATCAGTGTGGCTAGACGTCCGGTTGCCTCCTCTCTCTCTCTCTCTCTCTCTCTCTCTATATATATATATATATATATATATATATATATATATATATATACATATATATATATATTTGTGTGTTTTGTTTTGTTAAATGATGAGGACAAATACTGTCTATCAATCTTTATCCTTAAATCTTATTTTGTTATTATCGGTATTATTGACAAAGTTAATATTAGCTTTTATATTACTTTATTTTTTCAAAAACAAAACAACTTCTCCACCAACTTGAAAGATTTAATAAAAATGATTATAGACAAAACTTTTCCATATTATTTAACAAAACGTGTTTAAGATAATACTTGCTGGCGAAATACACTTTGTACTATATTTATGGGAAAATGTGCTCAATATCAGTGATAGGGAGTATGCAAATATAAGCATTTGAAGTCAACACTCAGAGACAACACATGTGGCCTGACTGATGATTGCGTCTAGCATGAAATAGTCTGACGCCTCTGAGGGTTGACTTCAATGTTTACTTTTATATATATATATATATATATATATATATATATATATATATATATATATATTATTGATTAATAATTAGGGGTTTTATATGAATTATTTATTCTCATAAAATATATATTGAGCTTCAAAACACTATTTTCCACATAGCAATGTTATTCGAACAAATTCAAACACGCATTCACAGACTTTTCTAAATAGTGACTTGCCACACATAATGCCTTCGTCACTTCTGAAGAATCCTACCCAATTCTTAATTGTGTTAACATACACTGTTTGCTCTCTGGAAATGTTCAGCAATCACGGATAAATATCAATGATTTCAATTTTATAAAATGGATGATTTTCAGGCCACACAATTACTTCATGCCGTCTTTCAATTCAGCTTACTATCGTTAAAAGGAAAAATATGATTTTCTGGTGGGAATGCTTCAATTCTACTGCCAAGCAAGGGACATCTATCTGTCACATCGTGAACCTACACCATGCAATAGAAAATATTACGTTAGGGACGACTCACACACACACACACACACACACACATACACACACACACACACATATATATATATATATATATTAAGACATTTTTATGTTTATACATTCTTATTATAGATACAAATATTTAAGTAAATGTTCTGTTTTATAACAAGCAGTATTAATAACATTTACTGGGAGGATCGTTCGATTTTACTGCTTTTAAACTTCAATTTTCCATGAATCTCTCACGTGCATTCATATCTGTTCAAAGAGACGTCAGGCTGTATGACGGTTCAGTATAGGATGCAGGTTCGATTCCTGTCGAAGAGCGAATATTTTCTATGAAAATTTCTCGGACATTCAGGACAGTAAATTTTGTTAATACTTTTTATTATAAACAGAGCATTTACTTAAATATTTGTATCTATAAAAAGAACGTATATATATAAAATAATGCCTTAAAATGTCTTATATAATTGCCAGACTTTGTCTATTTAATAATATATATATATATATATATATATATATATATATATATATATATATATATATGTGTGTGTGTGTGTGTGTGTACTGATAGATATATATGTATATTTCTTACTAAAAATGGTATTTGTAAATACACATAATTACGTTCACACTCGGCTTTTAAAGAGTGAGAATTACCTCTACAGACTTTCTAGAGGCTTAATAGGCAAATTAAAGCAAGCAAGTCTATTCAAACATGAATATTCAAGTAAAATTTGGCGTATTTTGAAATAATATCGGAAAATATTGATTCTTACTATGTATTTTTATCCGCCAGTATTTCCTACTGTTATAATCGTAAATTTGTATGTACACATGTTTAAGTGGAGACCATGTATGTATTTTTTCTCAAATGTAGGCATTTAACTCAAAGATAGGTGCCCACAACATAGGTTTGGTGTAGCGTGTACATGTAATCGTGTAACACCCTCACCGTTCGTTCAAGACTTCCAACACTGCGGTTGGTCACCGAAGTGACCGCTTCAATCCAGAGCTAACCTTATCCCACGTTGTGATATAATTTTGATCATAAGGCAGCCAATATCAAATCGTCGAAGTTATCTTCGTGCTGGGAGGGTCCAAGCAGGGCGATGGCTTACAGGGAAATAAATAACACTCGAATAAATTGAACAAAAAAGTAATTACAGTTTTTATATCAGTCCTCCGTACAATAAATGGTTTATATTAGAGTTCGCATGCAATTAATTATCAGCCCAACCGGCGTTTAAATCGGATGCGATATTGTTGTTGACCTGGTAAAGTTTAGTTTGCTGTTTTGTTAAAGTTCGGCACAAAGCTGAATACGGAGTCTTTCGTCGGAGAGACAATCACGTTGGCCTCTCTCCTGTCTCTGGTCTTGTCTCCGCCTCTTCTGATTCTCTTCCCTTTTTGACTCAATTTGCTTCGAGCAATCGAATTTATGGTCATTCATCCAAACTGACATGGGATGGAGTATGTCGAGGTAGGAGCATTTGGGTGAATCACCTCCGGCTTACTTTTGAGAATTTCCCCTCTCCAGACACCCTTTTATTGTTCTCCATCACCGACCGCTTCAGTCAGCTTCGGAGGTTCACCCATCCTTCTTGATGTCTTATCTGCTCCTACAACCTCGTCTATATTCGGTACAGAAAAACCCGGTTCCAAATTCATTTGTTTCCAAAATCTAGTATTTTATGTCCAGCCCACTTTTTCCCCAAAAAAATCTGGGTCACTTTTCCATAGTTCAAAATGCTTGACATACGATTCCAGTCGTTTATGTGTGAATTAAATCTTCTGTTCTTCCCTCAGCATTTTGGTATTAACCCTTCTCGATTCAATGTCTCTCACTATATAACAGACTCTTATGTTTTACCAAAACTTTCTTATGTTTTACAAAGTCAACGACAAATAGTATCACATATATACCACTAAATAATGTTTTGTGTAGCAGACCACACACACACACACACACACACACACACACACACACACACACACATATATATATATATATATATATATATATATATATATATATATATATATATCTAAGTGAACATAGAAGTCAACACTTAGAGACGACAGTCTGTTTCATGCTAGATGCAATCGTCAGGCCACGAGTGCTATTATTTTTCTCGGCTATTTATATATACGGGTCAGTGGTGCATTGTGGCTAGTCTATTTTGGCGGTTATTTTACAGGAAGTCGTATATTTGTTTATTTATTTATTTGGGTTACATTATTTTGCTTGTTGTTCATTTATTTTTATTTTTATTTTTTATCTTATATATTTATTTATTTTGATCGGTGTTTTTATTAACGTAGTATAAAATTCTTTATATAGCTTATTTATTATTTTTGTTTGGGAAGATAAGTCAAGTTGAAACGACTCCAGTGTTGATATATGTATGTATATATATATATATATATATATATATATATATATATATATATATATATATATATATATGTATGTATGTATGTATGTATGTATGTATATATATGTGAAAATACAGCAGCGGATATAGTAAGATTTACAAAAGGTGGTGACTCTGATATAATTTAGATTTACATCACTATTTAGACCATTCTAACATTACCTCACTATATCAGAAATGTCTACTTCTTTCTTTTACGCTCCCGGTGTATCAGTATTTTATAGATGCGGGACTCTATTAAATTTTATACTTTTTTATATATATTTTATATTTCTTCGTTTCTTTTGCAATCAATCCGTGTTTCTTGAGGTACGCCATTCTAAATTTGATATTCCAATTTGATAGGAAATACATTCGTCATCCAGCCATGCCTGATTTATTCTTCTTACATATCTTCATCCTCTATCAGTTCATTTGAATGTCTCGAATCACAAATTCGTTATCTTGTATGAAAACAAAGAAATGATATAAAATATTCTCTGCGGTCGTGTTCAATAATATTTGTATATTTGCCACATCCTGGACAGAGTTCATTATGTTTACGCTTACTTGCACAAGCTCTCCTCATTTTGCACCCTATATCCACTTTCCCACAGATGCAATGTCGCAAATCTGTCGCTAGTCTATCACTCCCTTCATGGCTAACGTTCCGACGATCTTCATTCGTTATTGATAACAGCTCAGTTCTTTACATCCAAAGCCACCTTGCTACGTCCACAGGCTTGAATCACGCCATCCGCATCGTAATTCTTTGACATAAAGGACATTGCGCTCCAAAACGTTTTACCCCAGAAATATGTTGAAAAGACTCCAGTGTTGATGCTTTTCATAAAAATGCAATCTTAAAATTTCATGTCCAGGGTGAATCCTCATCTATCCATCATCTTCTACCAATCTCACATCTTCCTCCTCTGTTCGCATTGCTCAACTCAGCACAAGCACACGTTCGGAGAATAGAAAAAAAGTTATTATGAAGATTTTCCGATCGAATCTATAAAACTTTGAAAAGCCGCATTTGAAAGCTGGGCTTCTGTCTATGATCGAACTCCGAGTGATGTAGCGATTAAACAATTCTCTTTATACACTATTTACATTATTCGGACTATTTTCCTCAACTTTGTCGCCATATTTATTACAATTTTTCGGACGTTGTACGCTCCGGCCTTCTTCAGGTGTTTGGAATGTCGAACTGACCCATTTATTTCGCTCACTGCCATGTTTAATGGATGTCAGTTATCAGTTAACTGATAACGGGCACGCATGAAACATGGAACGTGGAACTAAAAGTCTACCCCAGTGAGCGAAAAAAAGGGTTCAGTTCGACATTCCAACAACCTGAAGAAGGCCGGAGCGTACAACAGCTGAAACGTTGTAATAAATATCGCGACAAAGTTGAGGACAATAGTCCGAATAATGCAAATAGTGTACATAATATCTAATCTCAGAAATATAGACAAATTCTCTTTATCTCAGCGAAACCGAGTAGATTGCTATTATTTAAGAAACATACCCTCAGCATATATAAGTGATCCTGTGTCATGGATCCTATATAATGACGGATTTATGATTTTAGATGGTATAGTGTTCTCAAGGTAGAGAAAAACGTATTGTTCAAGATTGAGAATCTATTTTAGGTTGAAAGTTATTTTATGTTAAATAAGTTCGGCAAAGTGCACTTAACGTAACACAAGGTCTACAAGAATTCAGAGTGAAAATAAGACCTTAAGC
>OZ038481.1:129700560-129761837 GCA_964036315.1 Acanthosepion esculentum | reverse complement strand
TCTGAAATGAAATTGACTTATCAATATATTACAGAATTCAGTTTTACAGTCCGAAAAAAAATCAAGGACTGAAATCCTGATTAAGGCGCGAATCTCGAAACAGACGGAGAGTCATAAATACCGTATTTCATAAGAGACACAGTCAGGCATACATGAGGCAGATATATTTTCTCAGGGAATATTTGATACAATTATGTAAATGTAAGTAAAAGTACATAGAATATTAAGTAAAATGATATTAGTTCGATTTCATGACTTCATTCTTGGAGTAATTAAATGCAGCCGAGGAGCATTATTCTAATTCTTGTTTCTCTTGAAAATTTTGTCTGTGGAACTCTCTGCTGGCTTCTTGCTTTCCGGTAAACTACGGTTTTGAAAGATTAACTGTAACGTCAGTGGACATCTTCTCTGGAGAATCCCAAATCCTGTTGCTATATTGACATTTCCCTATTACTAAAGTTTTCTCATTTTCTTTCACTATCAGTAAACATTGGCAAATTTATCGCCTGCTTCGGATGGTGTAATTAAAAGAAAAATGCATACGATAATTTAACAAATACTTAAGAAAATATTTACGATAAAAGACATAACTTAATATTAATGTCATTCTTAACATTATTTTGATGTTTAACCAATACTTAATGATTTATAATCATGTGTGTTTCATTCTGGGTTCAATAGTGTACAAAGGATCGGAACCGGGCATTTTAAACATCTAACATTATCTGTCTATATTTCTGAGATGAGGTATTATGTACACTATTTACATTATTCGGACTATTTTCCCCATCTTTGTTGCCATATTTATTACAGTGTTTCGGCCGTTGTACGCTCCGGCCTTCTTCAGGTGGATGGAATGTCGAACTGAACCCTTTATTTTCGCTCACTGTTCTAGTTCCATGTACCATGTCTAATGCATGTCAGTTGTCAGTTGTCAGTTATCTCCCGTTAATTCCCCCCTCCAAGTTCTCCACTGCTTTTAACCGGCTATTGAAATCACACTGTTTGGGTCCTGTCACTGGATCTAACCTACGCCTTTATCCACTGTGCCAAGTGTAATTCTTCTGGGTTCATTAGTGTACAAATGATTCACACTGGAGATTTTAATCTTTTAACATTATTTTGATTTGAAATCAAAATATATTTAATTCTATGACCAATATGGTTTTACATTTGTACACGATATTCATTGTAGCCGAATACCTAATCTTTCAGAAAATCCATATATATTACCTATAGTACGTTTGGAATAACAGGTATACTTCGCGATACCGTTGTATTTTCAAACAAAATTTATTTTCATTCTAGTTTTTTATTGAGTGAATCAATATATTAAGGTGGCTATTTTTTTCTCTATTCTTTTTCTTAGAAAATGATCAAATGCATTAATAGGTTATTGACTAATTTAAAAATTGATTAGTTTATGTTTATTAAGACATTATATAAATGAAGAGTGTATCATAGTGATTATTGATTTATTCTATAAAATTACAGCGTTTTTTCCCATGATTACAAATCAGTATTAATCTTAAGATATTATTTCTATCGGGATCAGAGGATTTGCTTAATGCACAGCAGGTAAAAAAGAAAGAAGTTAATAAGAAAAAAAAGAAAGGAAAACGTAAAAGGAAAACCCGATAGAGCAATGTTCAGATTAGATCAGAGAAAAGAGGCGTGCCAGAGGAAATACTGCACCCAAATGGAATTCGATAACTTAAAGTACTCTGTAATCACATTAGCCAGCCATTCTTTTTTCCTAATAGATCTTGGCTTTCTGATCTGCAGAGATTACCTTCTCTGTCATGTTTATCCTACAGACCATAGGTTTCTTTTCCATAATGCTTATGTATGCTAAGGTTAATATTTTCTTGGCTCATCTTTCAAGTTTAGCCGAGCTTTGAGATTATATAAGCTAAACCTGATTAGTGTTAATATGGAAGTGCATAAAGGGTATGAAAAAACAAAAGGAAAAGCGAAGTATGGTAGAAAAGTGTTGTTATCGCGTCATTTGTACCAAAATCCATCAGATTCTAATGGCAAATATTTCTATGGAATAAAAGAAAATGATTTACTTCCTTTAGCATCCCGTATCTTTTTTTATTCTGCAATATTCGCAGAGATCAGAACCAAAACCTTTATTCAATACCTATTATAAAGACTGGCCTAATTTTGCTGATCAGATGACGAGCTTTGATTATGATTTCTTATTGATTGAATAGTTGGGGTTTATCAGCTCTTCGTGGTTATTTAAAACCGAAAATATATTCGGATTTTATGCAGTTGGTTTCAGTAACCTGTGTTCCCAAGTCGTCGCCTATCTATGTACTGGTTGGTCTTAACTTTAGTCATCGAACGAGCATCGGTGTTTTCAAGGTGATTTGAATGTGGGTCTTTTAATTAGAAAAGAACTAAATTCTCCAAAGCTCCTGGCCAGTGTTTCTAAACCTTTTTAAGCAACGTCACACTTAGGAGCAAATGAAAACATTGCGGCGCGATTAGCAAATTTTTGGAAGGGTATACATTTAAATGTTACGAAATAAAGTCATAGATATTAAGAGATACACACAGATATGAACTTGATTTATTTCAATGCTTCTATTCAATTATCTGTGCAGCTCATTTAGTGAGAAACAAAGGCCTGTTTCTTCGCAATTTCATCAATGTTGGTCGACGAATAGTGAAAAGCATTTTTTGACAAAAAAGCTTAATACTTATTAATTTATTCAACTACTAACGCTGTCCTATTACTACTTCCTGACACACGCATATATATGTATGCCGTGGCAATATTTTGCGTCACAGGTTCTCGTAGCACACTAGTCTGCTGCGGTTCAGTGGTTGTGAATCAATGCATTAATCTATAACCGAGAAGTTTGTGTTTATGGGTAGGCGTTGTACTCGATGGTCGGATGTTTAATCCTGGTGTCAGGTAATGTGTAAGTGCGGCACGAGAAAGACGAATTTCCGAATATGAGTTATCTTCTCTTGGTGTAGGCCTTTGTGTTGAGGTTGAAACCTTGTGAGAAGATGAATGGAGACATAACGTCAGTAGCACTCTTGGTAACTCCAGACACCTTCGTAATCACCATTAAACTTATTCAGCTCTTTCCGGATCATCTGCACTTTCCTCACATTGACACCCGAAGACTCTGAAATGTTCTTATTGGAGCTTCCCGTGCCAAGCAGTATACCATTCCGTTTCCAAATTTCTGGGGGAGTGAATTGCGTTATGGAGCTCGTTTCCTCACAGACGGTGACCCCATGATCTACTATACTGTGCAGTCGACAAAATCATGAACGAACAACGCACATGCGAGAAATTAAAAATATAAAATTGCGACAAGGTACCCATCGAACCTGTATGCACGGCCGTAATTTTCGACGGATTTGCACCAAAATTTACATGCACATGCTGCAAGTTATCTAAAAAGCCAAGACGGACTTTGCATTTCCCAACTCCCATCGATAGTGGAAATAATCGATTTTTTCATGCTTCTACGGCAGTTTTCATGTAGTTTGCGGCCATTTTCTACTGGCCTGAGTGTGGGCCTATAGCTGGCTACCACAAATAGGCAGGACGATTCTGTATTTGTTATTTGAAATACCCGCTAATATTGGGGTCTTGTTTCATTAGTCGCTCAAAGATATCCAGTTAAACGTTTCAGTATAATTTCGCACATACGCGGAAGCACATTTTAATGGCTGTTGTTCCCAGGTCCACGCTTATGCGGGTTTGTAGTAACCGTTACGGTCCGAGATAATGGCAAATAGTTAGCCCCTAAACAAAAACAAAATATTATCACTATCGAAAAAGGCAGGATGTGTGTGTCTGTGTCTGGCCGCAATTGTCGACGGATTTGCACCAAAATTTACATGCACATGCTCCAAGTTAGCTGGAAGGCCAAGACCGACGTTGCATGTCCCAACTCCCATCGATAGTGGAAATAATCGATTTTTTCATGCTTCTACGGCAGTTTTCATGTAGTTTTCAGCCATTTTCTACTGGCCAGAGTGAGAGACTATAGCTGGCTGCCACGAATAGGCAGGAAGATTCTATTGGCCAGCGTGAGAGCCAACAGCTGACTGACACGAATGTTAACTAGCATGCTAGCATGCAAAAAAATCGATAACTGCAATCGTCACAAGTGGGAAAAATTTAAATCTGCATGGCGCTTTACTCCAATTGGCTCATTCGCTTGCTTAAACACAACGTTGATTCTGATTCCGCACTGGGTTGGGTGTGAAAAATCTTTGTTGTTAACATTCTTTTTTCATTAGTTTTTTTCAATTACGAGTCCTTTTTAAAGCTGATCGTTTTGTGTTCATTTTGTTTAGTTCTTTTTTCGTAACAGATTTAATGTTTAGTATAGAGCTTAGAAAAATTCGCAGTGTGAGATAGGCAAGAAGTAAGGCATGTAGCAACATCAGCACGGCAAAGGGCACTCCTTTAAAGGCAAGGAAGGGCCAAAATATTTTAAGTCAAGTGATAGCGATTGCTGCATGAGTCGTACGATTTTTGAATCAAGCACGGGCAACGCCGGGCCACGCTGCTAGTTTAAAATAAACATTGAACAAGTCCGATAAATGTCATCTCCGAACGCTGAACGATAAAGTCAGCAAAATGAATCTCACAACAATTTGACATCTTTCAGCAACTATATATATTTCATTTTTTACTCATTCTTCTAATCGAGCTCTGATAAATCATGAATAATGCACAGATAGATTTGAATTAAACTGAGCGAAAATCGGAATTGCTTCGCCGTGAGGTTTGATAATCGTTGCAGCCTCGAGACAATAACGACACCTTTCAAGAATGTGTCATTCTTTTCTATGCTGTGTTTCTTTCGAATGTGTACGAGAATGCTATCACTAAAATTCCTGTCTTTTGATGTGTCAAGTAATGTTTGGCAAGTAATGTTCGCTTAACCTGCAGCCTATCACCCATTGATACAAACTCCTAAACTAGCCTACTTAATATTTCACGCTACTTGTCTTGCCTTCAATATGTCTTTTCAATGTTAAATACTACAAGCCGTCATTCCTCAATCTGTTTTCCGGAAACTTCATACATGTTTGATTATAATTATAACTTTATTTGTAGTTCGATTATGTTTATAGATTTATAAATCCCAACTAATAGAATTTAACATTATACGTGGGGCAAGTTAATACATACATAATACGAATTTAATGAGAGATTTTTGTTCAATAAAGTTAAGTCTAATAAACTGAGTATAACAATAACTATCTTAAAATATAGTTATTGTCATAGTCAATATATTAGATTATTTACATTATTCAGACTATTGTCCTCATCTTTGTTCACAGATTTTTTACAACGTTTCGGCCGCTGTACGCTTCGGCCGTCTTCAAGTGGTTAGAATGTCGAACTTTATCCACTGTGCCATGTGTCCATACATATGTGTATGAATTTCCGGTTGTTATAAACCTAATGTCTTCAGCAACCAGTTGATACGAGTGCTCATATTGAAATTTTTGATGTTATCATTGCAATATGAGCACTGGTAAAATATGTGAATAAAGGCGTTGGTTAGATCCGGTGACAGGACCCAAAGATTGTGAGTTCAATACCCGGTTGGAGAACTTAGAGAAGGGAATTAACAGGAGATAAATTATCCATTCCATTAAACACACACACACACACACACACACACACACATATATATATATATATATATATATATATATATATATATATATATATATATATATATATATATATATATATATATCATAAAGAAACAATTTATACAAATAATTAAATACCAATGTTAATGTGATTAATGGCGAAATCACTTCGGTAACACAACTTAAGATACATTAATTTACTATCAATTCCTTGAATAATACGATCCTTGTATTCGAAATTTTGTCAGATGGAAGACACATATCAATACTTTCAACAATTTCTAATTGTCATCTTAGGGCGCAATTTTCCTATATACAAGTAAACACTTGAAGAAAATATGTGTAGACCGAAAGATTTTTTTGAATTATGCTATTTATTGACAGTTGATTATATGTGTTGGAGCGTGCGATGCCGTGACGCAAGAGTTCAGGCTCACAACGATGAAGTGAGAATTTTGTTTGAAAGGTAGAAAACCACGAAAATTTCTTGTCCTATGTATTTATCTGTTAAAGTGAATGGACTTAGTATAATCCATACATACTCGGCATGTGTCTTCCATCTGACAACAACACGAATATAAGGATCTTAATATTTAAGTAATTGATTGTAAGTTAATATTTCATTGAGTTCTGTTAGCAAAGTGATTTCGACATTAATCACATTAACATTGCTATTTAATACTTTGCATAAATTGTTTCGTTATGATATAAATTATAAGCTGCACACTCTAATAAATTTACGACATCAGATCCGCAGCATAGTAATAATCAGAATCTTAAATTCTATGGATGACCATTAGGATATTTTTACTCTACTAATTAGATTAGGCTAAGTCCATTTCACTTTAGCAGATAAATACATATTACAAGAAATTTCATGGATTTATAACTTTTCAAAAATTAAAACAAAATTCTCTCTTGATGGATTTGAACAAGAACTCTATCGTCTCTGCATTGCACGCTTGAAAACATATTCAACTGTCAATAAATGGCATAATTTGTCTCAGTGTCCACATTTATAGTTATATGCACTCTATTCATAATATTATGCATTTTACCACTATAAATATAGCATGACTTAAGAATGTCATATATATATATATAATAATGGACTCCCACCATCGATTTCGATGTATGAGGATCTGATAGCTTAGTTGATTCAGTTATGAAATTTTGTGCGATAATCTTAAGTGACATTCAAGACCCGCTAGTGATTTACAAAGGAGGCCACATGTGGAGCAAGAGTGCGGATTGTGGGATGAGATCACTGTTAGATTGGCTGGCCTTTTAGTTCTTGTTCTCGCTTCTTGGAGATGATTCAGACAAGCAGATTGAAAACTTCTGAGTCCACTAAAACACGTTGATCTCCATTCTACCGTCTCCAAGGCTAAGCGCTGAAGGGTGTTATGTGGTATATTGACAGCTAAGTTGCTTTTCAGGTTGTCTTTGTATCTTACCCATGGACGTCCTAGATTCCTGTAGACCTGATCTAACTGGCTGTGCATTAGGATATTGTATATCCTGTCATCAGACATTCTCAAGACATGACCAGTCCACCGTAACTGAGACTGTATGAGAAAAGTCTCAATTCCTCCAATATTACACCTGTTAAACAGGTCTTCGTTAGATGTCCCATCTTGAAGGTTAACTCCACAGATTGCCCACAGAGAGCTTATATATATATATATATATATATATATATATATATATATATATATATATATATATATATATATATCGTGATGAACAAAGTGGAAATGTAAAAATTACACACGAAGATATTAAAATTATCAAGCACTGCCGTAAATATTTGTTGTTCCACAATAATGAACTATGGGTAAAAAAAACAATATGTAGTTATGATGGATCAAGGACCCATGAATTAGTATGTATACTCATCCTCTCATATCTAGCCAAGATTCTAGAGAAAAAAGACACGGGCCTATATAGAGATGACGGACTTATGATAAGAGAACCCAATGACACCAAATTAGATAGATTTAGGGAGAATAGTAAACGCCCTAAAAACAATTGGATTTAAAATAGAAATAAATGCAGGTGCAAGAACAGGAAACTTCTTAGACGTAACTCTCATCCTGAACAAAAATACATACGAATCGTACAAAAGTGTTAATGACACCCCAACTTACGTACACACATCCTCCAACCGTCCACCCTTAATCATCAAGCAAATACCCGTATCAATCAACCGCAGGTTAACTGAAAACTCATTAAGCATAGACATTTTCAATAACAAGAAAACGCTATATGACGACGCACTAAAAAGGTGGATACACACAACAACTACAATACACACCTCCACAACCGAAACACAAAACCAGAAAAATATATATTATTTGGTTTAACCCACCATACAAAAGCATCGTCAAAACAAACATAGGAAGGACATTTCTAAACTTTAAAGAATAGAACTTCCCTGCAGCTAACTGCTTAGCAAAAATATTCAACAAAAATAACGTACAAATTAGATACAGATGCGCAAAAAATATGACAAAAATAATAAAAACCAAAATAAAAAAGTAACAAACTGCAATAATTCAATCAAGGAACCTCAATATAACTGCAGAAATATAACAACATGTCCACTCCAAGGGAACTGCCAACAAACGAATATAATATCTAAAACCAAGGTAAGTACAATCAACAGCAAAATGTAAAACATCGGTGCCATTGAGGGATCATTCAAGGAAAGAAAACACAAGCACGACCTCTATTCTCCGACAGAAAAAATACTCAAACTGTATTGCACTATTCACATACATATGACAACTAAAAGACAGAAATATCACACCAAGAATAAGCGAGAAAATATTAAAAATCGCACCTGCCTACAACGATATAACAGCCTACTTTGTCTACACGAAAATGTAGCAATAATTTCCCACACTCAACTAAAGAAATTACTAAACATAAGATAAGAAATAATTTCTAAATGCAGACATGAAAAGAAATACCTATTATCAAAATTTATGCCAAACGGATAAAAAAAATACCAACACTGCTATATAAATCAGCATTGAATCACTATGAACACGAAAATAGAAACCACTGACACACTAAATTATTTTCTAATTAAAACTACCATCATAATTATTGTTATTACCATTCCGCTAACATTACTACAATCACTGCTATCATTTTACCATAACTATTTTCTGCTACAATTTTTATTGTCATCACCCCCACCATTACTACCGCACCACGATTACCATTGCCGCATTAGTCCATAATTATTACCGCACTACAATTATCATTACCACATCAGTCCTCAATTTTACATCCTTACCCACCTCAGCAAAATTAATATCACCGCATAAATAGTAATAAGTATTACAAATTAGATTTTCTACATAAGCGCAATCACCAAAAAACAAGCAAATAACTGGCTTTTATATAATAACAAAACAACATTAAAAATTTTAAAATAATAACAATTTTACCTACAATAGTCTTACACAGGCCCCATCTTAAGATAAAAAAACTGACAGATATAAGGTCTGTGAACGCGCGTATATACGTTTAGGTTTGTTTGAACTGCAATGTGTGAACGTGCGTCTATGTATGTCAGCGTACGTATGAGTGACGAAAAAATTTGCTCCCACTTCCATAAAATACCGATAAACGCAACGATAAATAAATGCAAAATTGAAAAAGATCATCAATGTGTTTGATGATCTCAGAGAGCGTGAAACACAGGGTCAAAAACTCGCATCAGTTCCATTAAATATGTTAGCTGTATCACTGATATTGAGCGCTTTCCAATAAGTACTACGCATATATAATATATAAATAATATATATAAAAATTGTATATATATATATATATATATATACATTATATATATATATATACACATATTATATATATATATATATATATATATATATATATATATATTGGCTCCTGAAAAATTAATTTCGGTTGAGCTCTTTGGTTTGAGGTGTGAGTTTGTAAACAGTGACTATTTAAGCTAATATAGCATGACTCTTCGGCAGAATTGAGTCACTGTCAGTCACTGTGTGTTTATCTAAATCTAAAAATAAACACGCTAAAATTCACCTTCATCCCTGTCGTGAGCCGACGGCTTAGTGTTAGAAGTTCCGACTGAGCCAATTCAGTCGGGTTTCGATCCTAGCTAGAGCCAACGGGACGTCTAATCACATTGATGAGCTGTGAAACAGCGAAACAGTCGGTTTGTGAATGACAAAAATATATATATGCCATATGATCATATGGATACATGGTATATATATATATATATATATATATATATATATATATATATATATATATATATATATATGCATACATATATATAGTCATTTCTTAAATATATGTATATATATTAGTTATTTCAATAAATTTATACCCCAAGGTGTCGCTTTTCTTTTGTTTTTTTTCTTTTTTCCTTGTTGTCTTGGTTGTCGGCTATATATACGCCGTTTGCTTTTGCCTCTTTAGCCAGCTGACCCTGACGATCTGCCTAAGTGGCTCACTAGGTTTGACTAGGTCTGCTCTACGTTTGTATCGAGCTCTTTAGTTAGTTGTTTACTCGTATCGGGTTTTTTTCTTTGGGCCTTGAACCTGTATCTGTGCGATTATTTTCGACAGACTTTCATGTTCCTGGCTCTTTCTTTTTTAAAACCTTTTTTCCCTTCGAGATTGATTTGGCTATTGTTAAATCAAGAATTCGAAGGTTTTTCAACACGAGTATAGTTATCTATATGTATATATATATATATATATATAATATGGATAAAACAACTGAAAAGTTGCAAATTAAAAGAAAAAATTGGGTGTTTTTTTTTGCGAAAGAATTTATTTATATGTTTTTATATATTTTACATTTCAGTTATTCAATTAATTTCTGAAGAAGGACCGAGGTGGTCTGAAATATCAAATAAATAATAACATATAAATAAATACTTTCGCAAAAAAAACACCCAATTTTTTTCTTTTAATTTGCAACTTTTCATTTATTTTATCCATATTATATACATATCAAGAAAGTATACGTGGCTTCTCATTATGCTATATATATATATATATATATATATATATATATATATATATATATATATATATATATATATATATATATCTTCGTTGATTTAGTTTTCTTTTATTTAATTATATGTTATTATTTTAATTATGCGATTGCTCTGTATTTATTATTGCAGATCAAGAACCTTTTTATGAAAAACCTTCCAGCCGTCTTCACTTCCTACCTTCTTTCTATATCTTGACGTCTTGTTTTTTCTATATTTATTTAAACTTACTTTCCACGACACACATAGAGAAAGTTCTAAAGAACAAATTTTCTTTCTATAGATGTTGTCATGACATCAAAGCTGGTGTTAGGCGCCAAACATAACCAAGTGCATCGAATGACTTGCAAATTACTTCATCTGCCCTGGAAGAGCACAGATGAAATTATTATTTCCAGACGACGTTGGATCAACCTACGCAAAAGTATGGTGTCTCAATGCACTTACAAGTCTCTACTGCTAACGGACATTTTCTTTACTACTTTGGTAAATTTTTGGTACTTTAGAAGCGGTGAAATGCTAGAAAGAGCTTCAGCTTTGCCTCTGGCCAAAACTAAACTTAATTCTCTACTGTCTATATGGCAGCGATTCTACAAATTTGAAAACCGTAAAATCCCAAATTTCGGAAAAGTGACAACTTCCACTTGTTTCGCACAAGAGGAAATGCAAGTATACGCACATATACAAACTACACACACGCACGTGTGTGTGGGGTGTATGTGTGCGAATAAAGGATGCTCTATAGGTGTAAAAGTGAAAGAAAGGATAAAAGAACGAAAGAAATGAAGAGAAAAATAAATAATAACAGGCGAAACAAAGGAAAGAAAGAAAGAAATGCATGAATAGCATAGATTAATGCTAAGATAGTCAGTTTGATTTCATGAGGAAATTCGCTACGGACGAATCGAGATTTGCATTCGCTTTTGCCTGAATGAAAGAATTTATCATTTCACAATATGCACATGAATTGAGATAAATTCAAATTTGCACACATGATACCGGAGGTCTTTGCCTGATTATATGGAATCTATCTATCTATCTATCTATTCTTTCTTTCTTTCTTTCATTCTTTCTTACTATCTATCTATCTATCTATCTATCTATTCTTTCTTTCTATCTATTCTTTCTATCTATCTATCTATCTATCTATCTATCTATCTATCTATCTATCTCTCTATCTATCTATCTATTCTTTCTATCTATCTATCTATCTATCTATCTATCTATCTATCTATCTATCTATTCTTTCTTTCTATCTATCTATCTATCTATCTATCTATCTATCTATCTATCTATCTATCTATGTGTGTTTTATGACACAAATGAAATATTTTCATCAGTATTAATAAAATTTGCAATCCAATCCTTACTTTGACAACTGAATGCTAGCATGCCACAGTCAACTCAGTCATTTCCTTCGTATTTCATTGTTAACGGGGAAACTCCACTTAGCCATCTTATTCCCAAGGCTTGTTACATTGTGAATCAAACTTCCGAAAGGATGCTTTCCCTGATCCCAACAACTTTAACCTTTTCAAGCTTATATATTGAACAATTACTTGAAAATACATATTCAATTTTTTACTGATTACAAATAAAGATTTTATAATCCCAGTTTATTTATTTGCATTGGCAATAACTCTTTCTCTTATTTTATCGCTCATGACGTTTTACTTGGCAACTATGAATAAGAAACCTTTTTTGTAGTTGTTCGAAAGGCTGATTTGCTGACGGATTTGAAGAATAAATTGACATGAAATGAACTTATTTATGATATATCTTAATAGATAAGTGAGATTAAACGTAATTCAAGTATCTGCAGGATTGGCTTTCATTTTAACTGCAACGTTAAATTAATTATATTTTAACCATTTTCTACTCATACGTTCATAATTATATTTCATTACTAACTTGATAAATGTTGGACGAACCTATATTAATTGTCGAAGAGATTATGGTATTCTCAGAGAATCTTACTAAATTAATACTTTAACAAAGTGGAAAGTTTCTGTTTTTTAATCCTTTTATCCCTACACCCTTGTGCAAATTAATTGAAACAACCACGTTCGTTTCCTTTCTTTCACCATGCGGTCAATTTTAGACCCACTGGTGTGAAAGGGGGTAATTGATTTCTATTCTTCCTCAGATTTGGTCATTTGCAGTGATTTGCAGTAATATGAATCTCTTTTCGGTGTGTAAGATGAATTTCTTTTGTTTTGAAATTATAGCGTCATCCGCGATTGCATCAGATTTTATCGCGTCTTGATAGTATTGTCTCGACTGTCGATTAGTTGTCCTACAGGCCATTGTCTGCAGTGGATGTTACTCCAAGGAAGCGTAGAAAAATTGTAACGCTGTACGAATAAATTGGCAAGCATTAGTGAGCAAATAAAAGTACTATAGAATGACCCGGAATCTCTCCTGATTTAGATCCAGTCTGTGGTCGATCTGCAAGGAACGACTTAGTGGTATGAACATACGGAGTACTAACATTGCACTGGGTCATATTTCATTGGGAAAATATGAAAAAATAAATGATAGCGAAATTATTCATTTTGATTCAATTAATTTGAACAAGGGTGTAGGAATTCGACAATGCCACTAAGACCGAATGTGTTACTTGACTGAAAGAATATGAGAAAATTTTAGCAAAGAGAAAGGACAATAAAAAACAAGATTCGAAACCACAGAAGCTGATGGCTGATGTTGGATGTTAATATTTGAAATTTTTATGGAAATGACAGAGGGAAGCCACAATACAACGATTGAAATCATGACTGAAGTAGATATATCATCTCAAGATAGAGATCTATTTGAATTTTGACAAGAATCTCAAAATATATAGCAGAAGCATCAGCTCTGATATGATAGCAATATTCAATGCATGAACGAATTGTAGAATTAGAAAGTTGCAAGGTGATACAGTCTCTGCATAGTGAACCAACTTTCATATTAATATAATAATTTTGCTTCATCCAATGAGTGGCTCTACTAGAGTTTGGCTTCAATCTGATGGAAAGATGGACTTCTAAGATGACTAATGACTAACAGACAGCAGTTTCGTTTTGGAGGCATTACAATTTAGCAGCCATTTCTTGCCTCATTTAACAAATGATTCAAGTTAATTTTCGATGTCATCTGCCAGTTTTACTTTAACTGACCTATTGGTGAGATATTACTTTGAAAATTGTCTTACATACACAAACATGCACATACACACACGCACACATATATGTGCATTGGCGGTAGGTCCGATGCTGCAATCTGAACACGGATTGGAATGGCAAAAGATGCATTCCAAAAACTGGGCAGAGTACTGCGAGAAAGGATGATTTCCTTCGTGACAAATAAAAGAGTAATCAACTGCTACATGACATTTGTCCTTCTATACGACAGGGAACGTTGCACGGTCTCCGCAATGATGAATAATACTCTCGAGGCACAGAAGATGTGGTTCTACAGAAGGATGCTAAGGATATCATGGAGCGAGCGTGTGAGAAACGATGAGGTCTCAGAGAGGATGCAAACAAGGAGGAAGCTTATACTTAAGATAAGGAAGAGGGAGATGAAATTTCTGGGACACGTAATGAGAAAGGAGGGCCTGGAGAATCTGATACTCACAGGCTGAATAGAGGGAAAAAAGAAACAAGGGAAAATAACAGATGACATACCTGGCGGGCTGAAGCAAGTGGATAGCACGAAACTTATTGAGAGATATAAGGGATAGGGAGAAGTGGAGAATCATGATCGCCTACGTCTTGAAATGACCCAGCACATAAAAAGGTAAAATGAAGTATTATCGACATTTTTATAACCTGAAGAAAAAATAATATTTTTATTTAAAAAAGGAAAAACAAACTGCAATTTTTATTAACAAATAACTCGCCGACAAAACGCCTGTTAATTATGCACCAACCAAATAGTATTTCCTTTGATTTCTGTTGTATAGTCATTTCGTTCCAGGTCCTCATCAGAGATATAAGGTCAGAAATGGCTTCATGATATTTTGACTGATTATATTATTATTATTATTGTTGTTGTTGTTGTTATTCAAATTAAATATATTATATATATATATATATACATACATATATATATATATATATATATATATATATATATATATATATATATATATATATATATATATATATATATATATATATATATAACCTTCCCTGTGTTAAACGATATTTTATTTAATATTGGTAAATTCTTTTGCATAATGATAGGGTCTAGGACATTATTTGCTACACTGACTACACTCAATTCTTCATAATAATAGGGACAGTCCAAATATACTCGATGGAAAACAGAGCAAAACATGAAGTTCAGAAAATGTTTTCACACTCTTGATACTGGTGGGTTATGTTTTCAAAAGATTCACTTAATTTATTTAAAACAAAGTTGGTAATATTGAAATAATCCGACCGTCTCTTCATCGGAAGAAATAAAGAAGTTAGCCATTACTAGTGTCTTCCTATTTGCTACTAAAAGACATTGGTCTATGTGAGTTAAGTTATTCAAAAATTGGAAAATACATTAAGAATTAAACAGGTAAGCCTTGTCGATTGAATGTAACAAGATGATTCTTTGAATGTAAATATATATAATTCTAACGTTAACCTATACGTAGAATATTGCTGCTGCTTCTGGTCTGCTGTTTCTGCTAAGTATTTAGAGATTCTTGATGAAATTCAAAGAATAATCTGCAATGTTGTTGATCCTGACATAGCATCTCGGCTTCAGTTACTTACCATCGTAACATAACTTCCCTCTACCTAGATTTTATAAATTTAAACGCACAACTAGTTTGGTGCAAAGTCTCATAATTTTACAGTTAAAATAGCTAGATGTAACCGTAAGTATATGCAAATAGTTTTTCTCTCGCTTTTCTCACTTGTGGAACTCATTTCCGTCTCCTTGTTTCCTTATCAAGTTTTATTTCCAAAAACCTTAGCTTCTGCCTTTTTAATCCTCGTTTTTTTTATTGTTTTCTATTCTTAATCATATTTTTTTTCTTATTGTATCTCACACTGAGCAACCTCTTGCGTCTTAGTGAAATTATTGCTTTACTTGTGTGACAAAAAAAGTAATCTTTATGTCTAATAATTGAGTGTTGCATGCCTTTTTCAAAAGTATTTTATTAGCTTACTTCGTGTAAGGAAGACATTCTCCCCAGATGAGTTTTGTCATATATTCAATAATAATAATAATAATAATAATAATAATAATAATAATAATAATAATAATAATAATAATAATTACGAAATTAACTCGTTACAGAATAAATTTTGTTTAATATTCTAGCTCTTTCTACCTAATCTATCTTGATTACTAATGGTAATGGCGAATTGTACAAATTACGCAAACTCTTCTCTAAAAAGATCATGAGTTAAATATTTTAGGCATGCAAGTTTATTTGGAATTAACTAAACCCAAGAAGATAAGAAAGATTATTAAATCCAGAATCCTTGGCCCAAAGTGACTATGTACGCCACAACTTTTATAGTCGTTACAAATTTATAATCGGTTTCTGTTAGTCTATCAATAGTTTAACAGTCTACAATTCCTTCATGTGAAAAAGTGCTACGCAAATAAAAACTGCTTAGCTTGGCTGTTTTCCTAGAACTAATCGATATCTTATTGATCACATTCCAACAAAGAAGTGTCACCGCTTAAAATCTATTTACAATAGACACATTCAAAGAAATTCGTTTTCGATTTTAGTGCTTTACTCTTTTTCGTTGTGAATAATAAAATGGTATTTACCTTTTTGCTTGTGGTGAAATATACTCGAACCTGTCGAGATGAAAGGCAATCGATAATTTAATATCTTTTGTCTCCTTCGGAGATCGCTCGTCTGGTGATCGGCACCATTTTACGCGACACAAGTACACTTAGATTATTGACATATTTCTGAATTGTAGGTTCATCTATCAAGATTTTCATATGGAAAAGTTTTTAGACTGTTTTGAGAAAAAGAAAAAAAATCATTTTTTATACGATGCTGTTTTTCTACGAAGCATTTATTTTTTTGACTAATGTAATATTTCTACTTTATATTCTGTAGTAGAAACATACTACTAATTTAAAACAACGTCCGCTGTGAAAGATCTTCAAAGATTAAAATAATCCCAGCTAAACAACATCATTTATGAAAGCTTTTAAGTTGTGCCTATAGGAAATAAAGCATTCATATGACAATGGATCAGTCAAAGCCTCCTTATTTGACCATTCTTCAAGTAGCAGAATTGCTTGACAAATTTTACTGGAAACTTTTTAAAGCCATTATCATCGTCATTATGATCAAAGGAACCATCGATCTAATGTATAACTATAAAGATGTTAATATGTGTAGGTGTGAGTGTACTTGTGTGTGCGTGTGTGCGCGCTCGTGTAAGTGTGTGTTAATATGTGATGAATTATCTAGATACGTTACAAATCCAGACCAGATAAAAGCCAGGCTACCGAATCCTCGAGGGAAGACTGCAAGCAAGTGGTTACACGTTTAATATTTTTGGAAGTCAGATATAATGGAACCATTCTAACCAACATGTACGTTCATTTGGCTTCGTTTTCGACTATGATCGCCGTTTCGTCATTTTTGGAAGATATTTTTCACAGAATTTTCTATCTATCTATCTATCTATCTATCTATCTATCTATCTATCTATCTATTCCATTCTGTTTCTATCTATGTATAAATCTATCGATATATCTATCTATCGCAATATATCGATCGATCTATCTATCGCAATTTATTCATAGCCATCTATTCCATTCTGAATTTCTTTCTTTCTTTATTTCTATCTATCTATCTATCTATCTATCTATCTATCTATCTATCTATCTATCTATCTATCTATCTATCTCTATCTATCTATCTATCTATATATCTATATTCCATTCTGTTTATATCTATGTATATATATATATCGATCTATCTATCGCAATTTATTCATATCTATCTATTCCATTCCGCTTTTCTTTCTTTCTTTCTTTCTTTCTTTCTTTCTTTCTTTCTATCTATCCCATTCTTTCCCTTACTTTCTTTCATTATTTCTTTCTTTTTTCTATCTATCTATCTATCTATCTATCTATCTATCTATCTATCTATGTGAGTATCTGATTATATACATAAGGATGGTTTTGTTTTGGTAAAAACAGTTTATAAATAAATATATTATATAGGCACTTACAGGTATATATATATATATATATATATATATATATATATATATATATATATATATATATATATATATATATATATATATATATATATATATATATATATTTATACATATATAACTAGGAATATATTAAGCTTAGTTTATTCTTCAACAGTTTTGGATAATGAAAATAGAATTGGAGAAGTATCCAACGCACATATTCAAAGCGGAGACAGATTGTCTGTTTTTCTGCCTACACAGAATATAAGATTTTGAAATACCATATACATTTCTTGTGGCTAAAGGAAATACAGAAATACTAAAGAGATTCTCTATGTGTCTTACTCTTCAAACATACATACATATATATATATATATATATATATATATATATATATATATATATATATATATATATATATTATATATTAAGGCATCATTCTGGGATTATATTTATCAAAATAAATATTATATTTTCAAAAAACTATGTATAAGCAAAACTAAAATGTCTTACGTTTTGTCAGTTTTGTAAAATTTAAGGTTGATAAATATACACTACGCTTACGGAATGTCAAGGTAAATTGTGGATGACGTAAAATGATGTAATTTAATGTCTAATAAACAAAGGTGAGCCGATGTCTTTTTAATTATTTCATATTGCAGATATTATTTAGATTATTTTAGTTTGAGATGTAATATATGTATTTGTTGTGGTAGGATCCACTTAATTTGCATAGTGGAGTACCGACCATATAAATATGGTTGGTACCGGGAAGAGGGGGGAGCGAATCAAGAGATTCAACCAGAGACTCTGCCCGACTGCGACTCAGTCAACACATTCTCAAGGAACGGTCTTCCCAGGAATATACAAAAGACTATATGTAAATATTGTGTACACTTTCTTGTTTCAATACATTTTGTTCTAAGTACATTTTGTGTTGCATTATTATTCCATGCATTAGCAAAGTTTCAACAGTATTATGAATATAAATTAATTTATTTGTCATTCAAGGGTTGCTGGTGTTTCTCATGATTAAAGAAAAAAGAAAATGAGTGAAAATGAAAAAGCCGTTAATATTTATTCTGTGCCTTTTCTTTATAATTTTTAGTTCATGTCAAAATCTGTCTATATTTCTGAGATGAGGTATTATGTACACTATTTATATTATTCGGACTGTTGTCCTCATCATTGTCGCCGTATTTATTACAACGTTTCGGCTCTTCAGTATCTGTCTATATTTCTGAGATGAGGTATTATGTATTGCATTTTTTGCTGTTATCATTTCAAGTTTTTACCAGAGCTCATATTTCAATTTTTGTTGTTATTATCGCTTTTCTCTGGCATTCCTTATTACTGGCTCCCATATTGTATTCATGGCTATGCTTGGTCGGTTCAGGAGATTGTTTGTGATCTAGCATATGTGCTGATTCCTTAAGTATACTAATTTTCCAATGGTGTTCTTTGTCTATGAACTCAACCTGATCCCACAAAGGGCGGTGATTTCCATTTTCTCTCCATATATGGTCAAAAGTTGTTAATATATTTTCCCATTTTTTTTGTATCGATTTAAAAGTCAATCCTCATTTCATTTTGAGAATGGCTCGAATGCAAGCAATTCATATAGCCTTTTCTGAATGGTGATCCATGGCAAATCTTTATTTATTTTATGTTTTTTGGTTTATCCATGTATATTTTGTGCCGAAAAAAAAAAAAAAAAAAAACATCCGCGTTGTTTGTTTTAAAAATTTATTGAATGCCCTGTATAGTAGGGTACATTGTGCACCGTCTGTGAGAAAAAGTGTACCATGACGCAATTCACTCCGACAGAAATTTGGTGACAGAATGTTTGGGTGTCAATATTTGAATCACCTTCAAGAAGCGAGAGCAAGATCTAAAGTGTCAGCAAATCTAACAGTGATCTCATCCTACAATCTTCACTCTTGCTCCATATGCAGCCGCCTTTGTAAATCACTAGCGTGTCTTAAGTGCCACTTAAGATTATCGCACACAATTTCATAATTGAATCAATTAAGTTGACAGATACTCATACGTCGAAACCGACGGGAGATACCATTAGTATATATATATATATATATATATATATATATATATATATATATATATATATATATATATATATATATAAGAAAATTTAATATTTCTTTAACCGATAGTTTTAGTGGGTACATTCTATAATTTTTTAACCCTGAAAATTTCAAGAATTAAAATTTGGTCAACCATCCTCGAAACCTAGATGTTCTATTTATAAAAAAAACATGTTTCCCAAAGGAATTGCTCCCGTGTTGCGTTTGTTACCCCAAAGAAATGTTTTTAATTGAATTCTACCCATACCATAGACGTGAAGCGTCGTGTCTTTTCTACTAACGTTTTCATGGCAACTGTTCTGATGAGGTATTTTCCCTGATACCCCGACTACATGAATTTAAGCGTGCATCTAGGTCCCACCCTTTTATTATTGAAATATTTAAATGCAGCCACCACTTCTATCACCAGCAGTTTCTTTTCTCGCGCTTCCGGACAGTGGAACTCCCTTCCTCTTACATGCTTCCCTGATAAATACAATCTTCAAACTTTTAAATGCATCCTCAATCGCCATTTTCTTTTGCCTTGATCCTCGTTCTTCTTTTATCCTTTCATTATTCCCCCTCTATACACAGTCTTTTATCTCACTTTCACCCTCTGTAACTCTCTGCGCGATAGTGGATCTCTCGCCTTGCTTGGGGTGAAATGCTTAAAAAAAATCTCTTGTTCCGAAATTATTGTTACCGAAATTATTGGTAATCATGGGACTAACGTAATTTTCATAGTTTCTGCCTTTTGCATATACGGATTAAATAACACTTGGCGCATTTCACAGATAATAAATAAGTCGATAAATTTTCAAGATGTGTCTTTAACATCGTGCAAACTGTTGAGTTAAAATGACATTTAGATTTGCTTTTTGACTTACTTGCTAGATTTGTTTGCTCAATAACGAGTCGTCGAAATATGAATTCAAGGAGGTATAAAAACTTGTTTCCTGTGATACAACTTGTATTATGTGGCTCACGATTCTGATGTAAAAAGACGTGAAGTGAATATTGAACAAAAGTTAAAAAGAACTTTATTTGGACATTAAACAAGAAGCCATTAGTGATCAGAAAAAAAACCAGGAGTACCAACAAGTATCCGTGAGAAGAGTGGCCAAATCAAACAATTGCAAGAACATTATCGTAACCATTTTCGAATATCCTGCTTTCCAGAAAGATTCTTTTCCACAGATTTTAATGACTTGGAAAATGTGAAACAGTTACATAAGCAAATATTAGTATATTCATAAATAAAAGTTTAATTATCACGCTAATTAATTAATAAATAAATAAGATTTTAATTATCATGCAAATTAATAAATAACGTTTTCGTGATAATCAATCAAAACACCTTCGTAATCTCTTTCTCTCAAATATATATATATATATATATATTTATATATATATATATTTACACACACACACACACACACACACACACACACACACACACACATATATATATATATATATATATATATATGGTATTTATTTTTACCCACAATATATTCAGTCATATGAGATCAAAAGGTTACATTTCTGACTGGTATCTCACTCTATCTATCTATCTATCTATCTATCTATCTATCTATCTATCTACTCAAAAACATTTTAAGGTTGTAAATTCGTACGCATTTACCCAATAAAAATATCGGTTTAACTTATTAGAAATTATCTTCAAATGTATATATTTGATATTTATTTTTATCCATAGTATATTCTTTCATTTCAGATAAAAAGTCACATTTCTGACTGGTATCTATCTATCTATCTATCTATCTATATATCTTTGTACTGAAAATATCAGAGTTTTATATTCATACACAGGTACCCAGTAAAAATATCGTTTATAGTAATAAGAATTTATTTTCATATATATATATATATATATATATATATATATATATATATATATATATATATATATATATGATATATATATGATATATATTTTTACCCACAGTATATTCTTTCATATGAGCTAAAATGTCACATTTCTGTTTGGTTTCTGTTTACTTATATTTGTGGGTGGAATTGAAGGAGGATCCAGGAATTATTGAATAGAGAATATTTTCATCAATGAATTAGATTATGCCTCCTGTGAGGGCCTATTTTATTATATCAAACTTATCAACAGCAGATCTGGCACTAGAATTAAATAGTATTATGCTCCATCCAAATACTTGAAAAAGTAATCAATATTTTAGTAGATGTAAATATTCCCTATTTTTGTATTTGTATTAATAGACAATATTCGAAAATAACTTGATATATGATCGTCTCTTTCTCATGAAACTCCTGCACGTGGAAATTAAATATAAACTACGCACACTATTGTCCCCACATGTTAGTTAACTTACTGCACATAGGAATAATTCTGATGGAAAGGCGAGGGATATTTCTTCTATATGCCGTAACCCTTTTAAGCTTTTAGCAACGTTTGTCTTTCTATATCTCCAATTACCTGTTCTGGCATACATTTGCACGATTCCGTTAAGTTGGTTACTCGTCTTTCCTCCCATACCCTCTTGTATTCACTATACCCTGTGAGTGTCAAAGTTTTAAAGCCTTCTTTCCTCATTATGCTTGCTATGAATTTGAACCTTTCATATCTGATGCTAAATATAACTGTCGTTTGTGCTTCCATTTCCCTGAAGTTTCCACTTTGCTTCTATGTTCTGTCTATGGAATTCATAGCGTCCTTCTGTAGAACCCGTTCTCAATTCTACTCTTTATCCATGAGACAGATGCTATAGCGAAGGATTAATATATGACAAAATAGTTCAGCATTTATTGTCTCGAAAATTAAGCTCTTTCATATTAAACATATATGCGGACATTTTCCCTAATTTTCCTCGTTGTTCATATGCTCCGTCCATCATCGAGTCTGAATCCCTCTGTCGGACAATACCTTTGTCCTCTCAATTTTCCGTAATATTACTCTCATAAAGTTGATCAGACTCTAATAAGCTTAACTGAAGGATACAAATTTATTAATATCGTCTTCAGCCTTAGGAGTTTGGTCGACATGACCTCTAGCGATAAAACTGTTAATAGATTATTAGAAATAAATAATATTATTCACAGTTTGAAGATAATTTCGTATTTTCTCGTAAAGTTTGAGTTCACTGTTTCATTTACTCAATTAATAAAAAGAATAATCAGTTTAGATAAGCTGCTTTCGTAACAAACAGGCACAGAGGATTAGCATCGAGCGACATGTTTTCATTGCAAATAGATTAAAACATTTGTTTATTCGCAGAAATTTTAAAAATCGATAATACCAATAATAATTACACAAGGAACCCGTGAAAATTCCACGAATTTCAGCAGCTAAGATTATTGATTATTGTACACATTTACATTTCTCAAAATATTTGCTGTATCTTCTTATTCAATTCCTTCTCCTTTTCAATATTCCTAGTGGACTATTAGAAATATTGCACAGACCTGTATTAGTTGCATATGCAGAATCAATACAAATGTCTAACGATTTTCAACTGTATCCTCTCATTTAGAGGGATATTACCCTGTCTCTGTATGAAGAATTCTAATGTATCAAGAATGTAATACTTACTATACATTTCATATATTGCTCATTGTTTCTTGAGAACATTTTTAACTTTGTCAGTATAATAAAAAAAAATATATATTTTAAGTTATGGGTAAAGAGTTTGTGTAAAGATAAAAGTGAATATTGAGTTCAACACAAAATGGCGACATTCCATTTCATGTTTAAATGCAAACATCAGACCGGAAGATTGCATTCATGCAAGAAAGAGACTGTCAACACCCGGTCTGGAGGTTAGTATCCAGGAATATATACATATATATATATATATATATATATATATATATATATATATATATATATATATATATATATATATATATATATATATGTGTGTGTGTGTGTGTGTGTGTGTGTGTGTGTGTGTGTGTGTGTGTGCGTGCGCGCGCGTGTGAGTGTGTGTGTGTGTGTGTGTGCGTGTGTGTGAGTGTGCGTGTGCGTGTATATGTCAATGTATATCATAAAAACTGTAAACATCAGGTGAAAAATAGAAGCATATATATATGTATATATATATGTATACAAATATATATACATATACACACACACACACACACACACACACATATATATATATATATATATATATATATATATATATGCTTCTATTTTCAGCTGATTTTTACAGTTTTTACTATATATATATTTTTTTAAGTTTTTATGATATAGTATTTGATTGTAACTGGTAAGGATTTGTCGGATTCTTGTGTTTTATTGTTGTGTTGTTTGTGTATATGTGTTTCACTTGAAAGTTCATTGTATAAATGTCGACAATATAATCTTTGTGTAATCAATGTATGTGCTTTTTGAATTATTATTATAGTCATTGTCCAATTAGAAAAGAAAGTTCATACATGATATTGAACTGTTGTGTAATATGCATTTTTATCGTTAGTGCTGATAATTGTGATGCATATATATATATATATATATATATATATATATATATATATATGTATATATATATATAGTGAGAGAGAGAGACAGAGAGCAGTGCTCTCGGCAAATATTTCTGGCCATTAAAGAATGATGATATCTTACTATCAATCAACTGGGAAATTAAATCTAGAGCTAAACCTTATAACGGTAAAGGAAATAAATGTAACTTATGTCTTGATGAAAAATTAAGACAATTAAATAACCATAGCTTATTAAACAAGATAAATAAATTGATAGTTTCATGTAGGCGTAATATCTGCTTAAATACCTTGATCCAGGTTATTTTTTAAATTTAATTTTCAATGTAAATTATCGTTTATTTTTAATGGAATATATATATATATATATATATATATATATATATATATATATATATATATATATATATATATATATATATATATATGCAAGTATTTATTTTAGACGTTATTGTTCCGATCGTGATATGACGTTTGGACCCCACGAATGTAGATTTATCAACACAATCATGATATAAATTTAATATTTACACATAGGAAGTGCTACAAAGCAATCAGCCTCATCCCGCCACCTGATGCATTCATTTGCGAATCAATTATTAATACTTCTCAGACTGCGTAAGGGTTAATCCTATCCCTACCCCTTACGCTGTCTAGGAATAAGTCATAATTCATAGGCAAATGAATGCTTCGTTTGGCTGGAAAGCGCTTGGATGGGGTGGGTCATTGCTCTTGAATAAAGGCGGTTGTCCAGGGAATGCAATAGGTGGAATTCTGTTGACGCAAGGTCCGTGAGTTGGGGTATGTGAGATCTCACAGCGTCATCCAGTCCAGTAGCCGTATGGTATCTCTGGCGACCCTCGCCACATGAGGCCTGATATTCTGATGAAGGAATAGTAAACCCTTGAGTTGGATTCTTCTGCTTCAGTGTAGTTGTCCGCATTCCAATTGCTGTGAGCACAGGTCGGCAGTGATGGTTTGAGACGTGGTAGCAGCTCATACAGTACCACGTGTCGTCTAGTTCAACTGATACAAAGGATAATGTTGCGTAGGTGTAGAGGTGAAGTTATAGGTGTGAGGCAAAGTGTTCCGTTGTGAAAACCAATGTCCGGTAAGCATCGGAGTGCAATACATGACCTACTTTTTGTCAATAGTAATATTCATTTAATATTTATTTAATAATTCATCATGAATAGAATTTCGGTTTGATTTGGTTTCTTTTACGGCATATCAACCTTAATGGATTATTTAATGCCGACAAGATTTTATTGATGGTAATATTTTTTCCAAATATGTATTGCTTAAAATTTTTTTCCCAAAAATTATTGTTGGTAATAATGTAATGCTGGGAATAATTTCGTCTTCCAAAATTTATTGTTGGAAATAATGTTTTAGAAAAATGTTTTGCTAGTATTAAAACCTATTTTTGCACGTTTTGACCCTAGTTTTGGGATTAACTATTTGCCTATAGACTGGACCCTAACAAGTGCTACCACCGCGGGTCAAGATGCGCCTGGGAACACCATCAATTAAGAGGTGGTTCCGCGATCCTCAAAAACCTCTTAATCAGAGGCCTTGCTGTCGGATGTTGTTTCTCGTCTTACCCAGGACGCGGATATAGTTTATCTTAATGCTCATAAGGGGAATAGGATTTCACTAGGCTGCAAATTATTTTCTAAATATTGTTTGAGGCGCAATTTGCCTTACATTTAGTGGCACAAAAAAATGAAACAAAGGTCAGTTTCAAAACCCATCTCTGGATGTATTTTATTTAGTAGAGCAATATTGCCATTTTATTCTTTTGTTAAGCACAGTCATTAAGGAGGCACAGTGGAGTAATAGCGGCTCGGATTGAGGAATCGGAGAGCCGAGTTCGAATTCGAGTCGAATCCATTACATTCACTTACGCGTTATTACCTTGGGAAAGTTATGAATCATCTTCTAATATGAGTACATTCTATAGCCTTGGATGGCAGCTGGTCTACTGCGGGAAAAAAACCTGCTTCGATAGTCATGTATCGAAAGATACATGATCGCCTAAGCGAGTATCCCGCATGGCACATAATGGGTACATAGCTGGACAGACCGGGTTCTATAGCCTTGGATGGCAACTGGTCTACCGCAGAAAGAAATGGCAACCTACTGCGGGAAAAATATCAGTCTCGACAGTCATGTATCGAAAGATACATGATCGCCTGGCACATAACTGACTGAGGTTCAGTCGCACTCCTAATTTCCGTTGATTCTCAATGTCCTTTTTAATACCTTAGTCTTCATCTCTACTGAACTTCCCGTTGAGCCGAGTTCGAATCTCACTCAGGTCCGTTGCGTTCACTAACGCGTAGATAGCCTTAGTTGAGGTTTGACTTCCTGTCATACCCCTAGCTATGGGTTAAATAGTATATTATGTATGTGTAATAAATCTTTTATATTCACTCGCAAAAAACAGAACTATTGTTACAATACAAACATACATTTCAACATTAAATAAGTCAGAAAGTGTTGATAAGTCGTAAAAAAGCAATCGTAAACTTTCACTTATCATCGATTCTTTCATTTATTTCTCTCCATATTTTATTGCTTCCCTCACCAACACATCTCTACGGATGCCATGTATACGTGAAAGTGAACAAAATCGGAAACAAAGCAAACTATCAGGTAAAGAGATATTAACATAACGTACAATCTATATTCAATTGTATAATGAAAGCTTTGCAATTAATCAGTCATATATTCTTTTAAGTTTTCTATTTAATCAAATCACAAAGCGCAACTCTATCACTTGATCAAATCTAGCAGCAAAAATTGACCTTCATTTTAGATTTCATTCTTTTGTCTTAAGTTAATGAAAAGCTTTTAAATCGATTGTTCCAAGTGGTGAGGTTTACGAAACACAGTGTACAAGCTTTCGCATTCCTGCACACCTTAAGAAGTATTTTCGCCGGAAGAGGCTTTGATATTCGCAGAGATAATGTAAATATGGTGGAAACAACATTAGCTGGGACATCATGCAGAAACACCTTTGAAACACAATAGATTATACACACACACACACACACACACACACACACACACACACACACACACATATATATATATATATATATATATATATGTACTGAACCAATTTATATATGTAGTATACATATATTAATTGTTTCAGTATATATATATATATATATATATATATATATATATATATATATATATATATATATATATATATATGAGGAAAAATATGGAAAATACAAAGCAAAATCCGAATATGCAAGTTTACTGTTTTAATTTAGTTTTAAATCAGTAAACTTGCATATTCGGATTTTGCTTTGTCTTTTCCATATTTTCATCATACCGTCGGATCTACATCCACATATTTGCTGATATATGGTGTGATATTTGAATGTAATATTAGAGATCTTGCTCTATCATATATTGTAAACACATCCATGTAAATTTCATGCAAATACGTTCTTTTACATGTGCAGTCACTCATACAGGTACACATGTACCGATATACATGGGTAATTTCATGTATTAACATCTACATATATCTTTTTAACATTCAGATATCACTCCATATTAACTTAAAACTAAATTTTAAATAATAGAAATTACCAATCTGAAAATAATCGCTAATTGAACTCATGAATAAAATTCAAACTGATAGAGATATCACCTTAATAGTCAATTACAACTAGAAGTAAACTTATATTTGAAAATAAAATTTTTAGTGTTTTTAGTAAATTCTATGAATATTTTTCTAATCGACTATTTCATATTAACCTCCCAAAATTTTTGTAATAAAGTTTAAAAAAAAATTAATTAAGTTCCTTAGACTGTTTAAACATTCAAACATATATAAAAAATTATAATATTTATGAACTCTCAAAGTAAAGCAAAAAACAGCGTACATTCCAAAGAAAGCTAATGACACTTTGTCACAACTTCTTTCTCTCTCTTTGTCTTTATCCCTTTTTGTCCTATCCCCCTCCCATATCAATATATAACTTCCGTTAACAGATTTAATGTGTCAATGTCCGGATTTCCTCTAAAAATTTAAATTTGAAAGAATAGAAATGTTACATCTAACTCAATCATGTCTCTCTACCCCCTTCGCTCCCTCACTTCGTTTATTTACTTATTACTGCCCGTCATGAATGTGTAAATTTCTTTTCATTTTTCGTTTCAAACTTTGGAAATAAAATCTGATGTTCCGCTGTTCTTTAAAAGGGCTGTGGTGAAATAATTTATTATATGGAACCTTAAAGTAATCTGTTTTTATTTAAATTATTAGCTCTGATTTACATTGAGCTCTCTGGATTTTATCCTCCTTGGGTTTACCCATACGGATTACTTAGTTTTTCGTAAACTATATATATATATATATATATATATATATATATATATATATATATATATATATATATATGAAAACTTTCTCAGAGTTAACCTGTAGAAAAAGTCAGTATTTATAAATGTAAAAGACAACAGGAAAACTGTAATGCTAGCTGACGCGTTTCGTCCGATGTGGACTTTTTCAAGGCTAAAACGAAATAAATTTATAAAACAAAGTAACTAATAATAACAAAACAAAATATCCTTAGCAACTAGTAAAATTTAGAGAACGCTATTTTCATACTGTTAACTGAAAATTACGTCAATTACTGTCACGTGTGGAGATATTATCTTTATTGTTGTGTCGACGGATTCAACTGTTTTCTTTTGATTTCTATTTGTAATTCTGTTAAGAAAGGTGAAATAGGATAAAAGCCTGAGCGGAGATTAATGTTTGGGTAATATTCAATGGCAGCACTCTCGAGGATTTTCCTTTTGAGTGAGTTATTTTCTTTTCTTTATTAGTGTAGCATTTTTAAAATCAAAATTGTGGTTGAATTTATTTCTATATATGACTAGTGCATTAGCTAAGTTGTTTTTTGTGAGGTCTCTTTTGTGACCATAAATGCGTTTTTTTTTAGATTTCTATTTGTTTCTCCAATGTATTGGGAGGAACAGTTTTGGCAATTTATTTTATAAATGGCTACTTCAGAACTAGTATTTCTATTAGTGTTTGAGGATCTGAGTATATCCATAATGGTTTTGGAAGTATTTGTGACTATTTTAAGATTATTTAGATGGAATATATTGTTCTGGATAGTGGACATGACAGAGTTGCTCGCTAGTATTATGTATCTGTTTTCATATAATTTATTATTGCGGATTATGTTATTATTTTTGTTTCGTTTGTATATTTTGTATGTCTTTCTTCTTCCGTTAAGGATGAAATGATATGGGTATTGTAGGTTTTTGAATGTGTTTTCTATGTATGTTTCTTCTTTAAGTAAATATTGGGGACTACAGATTCTTAATGCTCTTAGATAGAAACATATAATAATTCCAGATTTAATTTTTGAAGAGTGCTTTGAGTAGAAACTGATCAGATCATTTTTGTTTGTAGCCTTTCTGTAAACGTCAAAATTGAGTTCGTTATGATTTTTATGCAATATGATGTCTAGGAACGGAAGAGTGTAGTTGGTTTCAGTTTCAAAAGTGAAGTCTATTATAGGTTCAATATATACATATATCTAGACAGTGAGTAAACATATCGAGGCGAAACACATCGAGGCTACAGTCTGTTTCATGCTAAGCAATTGTCAGGTGACGTTCGTTTTTATTTTTGGTCGACTATTTAATTTACGATTGCGTTTAGCATGAAATAGACCATCGTCTCCAGAAGTTGACTTCAATGTCGACTGTTATAATTCCATAGGCTATATCCTTGATCCTGAGCATAAATATAGCTTGCCTTAAAACTACATTATCTTAGTGACTTTATCGCCTTGCTTTCGGTGAAATGATTTAAAACCAACTATCCCATCAGAAAAATAATATCTTTCCTGGGATTTACAGAAGTTCGGAACATATGAAGCGATATGATCATCAACGTACTGGAACGTCACGGCACATATCTACGTTAATTTTTTTCTCATATAATTGAAATAAAAATGTACTCTGTATTCACTAAAGTAAAGTAATATTGATACATTAATAATCGCTTTTTTACCTTCATCAAAGGTAAAATCATTGAGAATATCGGATATTAAACAGGCTGCCCTGCAGAACAGGAGATAGATTATGCGGAATATGATAACATACCTAAAAGCCTATAGGGTTAGGGATTCTTATTGCGCTTGTACGTTTTGAGCAAGTTAAAACAATTTCAGTACACATTTTGGTTGTAAACCGTGGAGGAAAATATACAACAGAGAAATGTATTCAAGTAAATTCAATATTTATATATTATATTATAGATATTAGCCAGTAATCATTATTACTTTCCTCTGTCAATTAATAAACATTTAAACTATTTGAAACACGAGAACCTTTCGACGCATCCATTTTAGCTAATCATTTTCTCTGTGGTAAATCAATTTTTCAATAGCACATGATCAACGCAAGTACACTCACACACACTCACGCACACACACAGCATATATATATATATGTATATATATATATATATAATATTATTTTATCATAATATTTTACATCGCTACATAAAAATTTCCATGTTTCGGGACTTTGAAAATGTCCCTCATCAGGCGATGTTATATAACATATGATAAAAATGATTTACTTGTGAAAACAATTATGTAGCTTATTTGAGAATTTAAAATTAGAGGGGAAACCAAAAATGAAAAGTTAAAAACGACAATTGTGGGTATGTTTTTAACCAATCAGAAGACTGATTCGAACTGGAATAGAAAAAAGGAAAAATAAAATAAAAAATGAGGTTAAAAGCTGAATGTTGATTGGTTATTTCATTATGTCTAAAAGAATTGGTACATTAGACACATCCAGAGCAGACACTGTTGTTAATGTAAGGTTAAAATATAATATAGCAGACACAGAGTTATTGATTTCAAACATTTTTATAAACTTCTTTTTAATACACCAGTACGTATATATTTTGCACTACATTGTACTGAGCAGATTTAAAAAAAGTAAATGCTAAAAACTGTGGATTCTTAACCTGTCTGTTCTTTCTCTTTATATATATATATATATATATATATATATATATATATATATATATATATATATATATATATATATATATATCTATGTGTGTGTGTTTGCGTGTGCGTATGTGTGTGTATTTAGTCAGCATATCTTCATTCCAGCATGTTTTGTTGAATACTGTAGACAAATTATGTCTGTTTATTTTTTCTTTTAACCCTCTCAAATTCCCGGATCAGTTTCTCAGTACCGCTCCAAAACTGATTAAAAACATTAATAATAAAAATATAAATTAACATACCTCTTTTACATATACTTAACGTCAGTTTTTAAATTCACTATACCAGAGCGCGTTTCATGCGCATTTACAAAAACATTCACAACTATCAGTTACATTAATTATTTCTTTTAGCAATTAACCACTGAAGATGATCTTGGATGTGATTTAAAATACTTAGGAAAATAAAAGAAATAACCAAAACAACGGCGTTTTCCTTAATCAGCTCTGTAAGAGCACTAAGAAATTAATCCGTGAATTTGAGAGGATGAGATTGAAAATAAAAACACATAATATGGTTGATTATTCAACCAAACAAGTGTTTGAATAGCGGGCATTTCGTTTGATCTTATCAACAGAATCTGCTAGCTTACGAAGCTAAATCAAATTGAATATCGAACCTGAAATGACAGATCTAAAAACAAGGCACGTCTTTTCAGGTCGCAAGTGAACTTGACTCTCCAAAGATTTCTTTATTTTCTGTGAATTGCCATTACTACATGCGAAAAACAGTGGATTTTGTAACCGTTTTTTCTTTACGGCTTGGAATTAATAGGTGCCCTTCTTTTAGATTTCTTCTTTGGATTAATGATCCCAGTTCACTTTGCTATTTCATCTATAGCTGAATATTGATGTATCTTTCTGAAACAAATCATCAATATCGGAAAACCTGGCAAAAATAAATATATCCAAATTGTCTGTTTTAAAGTTATCTGCATGGTTAAACTTATTGAAATAGACTTAAGTTTGATTTGTGGTTTTTACGTTACAGTCCACACCAATTCACTTTCATTATAACCCTGCTAACTGGATACATGCCATCATGCGGTCTAATCCACATAAGAATTCGGTCTGTTGATTTGAAACAGCTTCCGACGTGTCTTCTCTAAGAAGGCGACACAAAGATACACTTCCATGATTTAAAGTATATGTTCATTGTACAAGTCGAGGTTCAGTGAACGATAACCTTGAGTCAAAAATGGTAGCATTTTTGTTTGATTATTCCGAAATCCAGAGGTAAGTTTTGTACAAGCTACAGTGTGTTGACTGGTCGATTGTTATTGACTTTGAATGTGATCTAAAGCCTTCTTTTGCTGGGTGTTTACCAACTATGTCAGTCTCTGGCTGTAGGCAGATGTATTTTTCACGAAAAACAGTGCGAATTGATATGCTACAGGTACACACTTGCAACTATTGCCGAATAAAAAATGAAATTTCAAGATAATGTGCTCGACTTACTTGAGGAAAAGTCGTAGTCAAATTATTTTACAATCTCTCCAAACCCCATGATAGCCACAGTTACACTTATGTAACTAGATTATGTACTTACATATTACGTCAATATCTCTCCATGACTTGATTTGTATATCTGAATAGTTGCTGTCTGTAACATTTTTATCTATCTATCTATCTATCTATCTATCTATCTATCTATCTATCTATCTATCTATGCATGCATGCATGCATGTATATATCTATATAAAATTCGTTTTCTAGCCATAAAACCATAGGTCAAAACCCACCATGTGGAAGATAACTTCCCAATGGTAATTTTCAGACATAATAAAAGTTTTAGATTTAATTTTTTAAAGAATTCATGCCATGTTAAAAGAAAGAAGATATCTTCAATATATACATACATACATATATATATATATATATATATATATATATATATATATATATATATATATATATATATATGTATATGTATATATATATATATATATATATACATACATACCTACATATATATGTATATATATATATATATATACATACATATATATGTATATATATATATATATACATACATATATATGTATGTATATATATATATATATATATATATATATATATATATATATATATATATATATATCGCACATACATCGCTGGCGTTAATGAAACAGTGCTCAATGTAATAGAGTTATTAAATATATATTAATAAATATACATATTATCCCTCACCGGTAGCACGACTCGGAGTTTCATGCACAACGCAGTCTTCAGGTGGTGAGTATCGACTTATTGTTGTGGAATTTAAATTTTAATAAAAATATTTGGCGAAGTTCATATATTTTACGAGGATAGCACTTTTCATTTTAAAAATATATGTTGCATTTAAAATAAACGGTATATATATATATATATAGAGAGAGAGATAGGTAGATAGATAGATAGAGAGAGAGAGAGATATAGAGAGATAGAGAGAGAATGGACTGTAACACTTTCTCAAACGTGAACGTTGGCGAGGAGAAGGAAACAATCAAAGTAAAAACGACTGAGGAGGGAAAATTGGAACATGATTAAAATAGATTTTAATTTTAAATTAATTAACTACTAAAAATAAAATTCAAAGTTTCCAAAAAGTAGAAAATGGAAAATGTTACTCATATTCCCTCAGCCAAACGTAAGGAACGAATAAAGTGTTCTCTTTGTTTACATATATATGGTTTTTATATGATTTCTTCCTTTTCACGCCGGTTAAGGCCAACAATGTCTTCCGTCTCTTTCGACCGAGAGAGGATTCGATTTTGTTTAACAACGCAAGCTTGTACTTATGTCTGCTGGGTTTAGAGATGTTCTTCAATGAGTATTTAGTGTTGAAATCTTACATGGTAACATGTATTAAGAGTAAAAGAACAAAACAAATAAATATGTCGTGCAGCATTCAAACCATAAAATAAAGATGGAGAACAAACTTGTATAGCAAAAAAGTACTCAATTGTAGGCAAGAGAAAAAGATTTTGTGCATTTCTCTCTCCATTTTGAACCGTATCGATGATCTTATTGAGTTCAAATGGTTCAAGAGTAGCGTTGTTTTTATTTTAAATCCTGTTAAAATGATACTGCCTTTGTGTATCCGTCTTCCGTCAGGTAGTAAGTATCTCAATTTTAAGTTGCACACACGTTCTGATGTTGTGTGATTTTCTGGATATTCATGAAATAATAGCATTTTGACGTTACACTGGGAACAAAACCTAATTAAAACGAAGATAAACTTTACCGCAAGTTGACAACAAACATAAGTAAAAACAGAAAGAAAGCTCTTTGTGTAAAAAATATGGTCTTATTCACAGAAGAAAAATACGCCAACATGACAAAACGCCTACAACTTCATACCGATTTACTAAGAATTAAATAATTTTGATATGTTAACCAGTTTCTCACGAGCAAACTCTGTTCACAATAACGCAGAAACCTAATCAGGTAGACGGAGTTAGATCCAATAGTTACCAAACTTCTGCAATTCATTGTTTGAGTAGGAGCTACTATTACTATATTATCGGATTCAACATAGTGAGAGTTCTATACCCAACTCTCAGTTAGTCGTCCCATTGGCCAGGAAGTAAATTATTAAGGAAAAACGAATCTGAAATGCCTTGTATACAAACATGGATTTTGTAATCCTTATTTTTAACTGGGTCATGAATTTTGAATAATTTAGCCACAGATTGTGAATATAAAATTATCCAAGTAAAGAACATTAATTTAAATCTAACAACATTATCGTTGAAATTATTTGTTAATGACGTCATTCTTTCTCCATATGTGATTGGATACAAAAATTAATAAAGATATACCATAACTTCTTCTCCACATGTTACAAGAACTAGACAAATACCTACAGTAAATTCTATTGTAAAACGGGGATAATTTACAGAAGGTCCAAATCCCGGAATAATATCAATTTCCTAATGTTTGAATGGATAATTCCCTTCAAGCCGTTTTAAAATCTGACGGTAACTATAACTCTGCGGTGATTATCGTATTGTTAATAGTAATACAAAATGTATGGTTATTCTATGCTAACTAGCAATTTATTCACAACTACACGTTCTACAAGCATTCGTCTTTATTTTACTAATAGACTTTGCATCAGTTTATTACAAGGTAGAATAATATTCTCATGGTGTACGTAAATCATTAGTGTCAACACATTTAGGCTGTTTTAATATAAGTAAATATATAGCGACAATAATTAAATATATGGGGACAATATTTGAACATTCGTATCTTTAGAAGTTTTTCTTTTACATCATGATCATGGCGTATCACGAAAAATGGTTTAGATGGTGTATTTAATTTTTTAGCTGAAATCCATACGAATATTATTTACATGGTTCGGATTATTGTCCTCATCTTTGTCGCTATATTTATTACAACGTTTCGGCCGTTGTACTCTGCGGCCTTCTTCAGGTGGTTGGAATATCGAACTAAGCCTGTTATTCGCTCATTGGGGTAGACTGTTCTAGTTTCGCGTGCCATGTTTAATGGATGTCAGTTATCTCCTGTCAATTTCCCTCTGAAAGTTCTCCACTGCTTTAACCGGGTATTGAACTCACTCTTTGGGTCCTGTCACTGGATCTAAACAACGCCTTTAACCACTGTCCTTGTGAACACATGGCACAGTGGATAAAGGCGTTGGAGAACTTTCAGTGGGAAATTAACAGGAGATAACTGATAATTGACATCCATTAAAAATGGCACGTAGATCTAGAACAGTCTACCCCAGTGAGCGAAATAAAGGTTTCAGTTCGGCCATTCCAACCAGCTGAAGAAGGCCGGAGCGTACAACGGACGAAACGTTGTAATAAATATGGCGACGAAGATGAGGACAATAGTCCGAATAATGTAAATAATGAACATAATACCTCATCTCAGACTTATAGACAGATCCATACGAGTGTTTCTTTTTAATGGCAATGATCCTATTAAAGAAATAGTGAGTTACAATGAAAGTGCGAATGGATTTTTACTCTGTGATACAAAGTCTGATGAATGGAAGTAGGTGAAAAAAACAAACTTTATATCATTTGATAAACTATGTAAAATAATTGCCGAAAGAATCTATCTAGATAAGAATAGTGTAGCCCTTGCTGCAGTATTGAACATCTCGAAATGTGCAGGTCTTCTCCACAAGCCGAAAAGTTACGGTGTCTCTGGAAAAGAATTTGAGGTGATTCAATCTTTCCTATCGAATCGTGAAATGAAAGTAATCTTAAACGGTCACTCTTCCAGTTCATTCCAAACTAATGCAAGTGTCACACAGGGGTCAATCCTTGATCCGTTTTTGTTTTTGATTTACATTAATGACCTTCACAATAACATCAGCTCTCTACGTTGATGGTACAACCATTTACTCATGACTCTATAGTCAATTCTGATCAGTTTGATAAGGTCAACATGGCAGCTGATATCCAAAATAAACTTCAATCTGTAGTCAATTGGGGCAACATCTGTAAAACAAAACTGCCTCTATTAATCATCTTATAGAACCCTTTCTGCTTTTCATCATCATGGATGATACTGATCTACAGGAGAGCGATTATCGGCTGACATGAAGTGGAAAGACTATATTAATCTTTTGCTAGATTTACTGATAGGAAGATTGGTTCACCGTGTCGTTCTAGACGTTTTGTCTCTCCAAAATCCATCTTACATATCTGTAAATCTACAATTCGTCCATGCTTATAATATTGCTGACACATATGGTCCAGTGCTAATTATCAAGTGCCCCTTGATAAAATACAAGAAAGAATCAGCAATATTATTGGTGTTGATCTGACGTCTCGGATTCAGTTACTACCCAGCGTCATATGGCCGCATTCCTTTGAATTTTCTATAAAGACATTCATGGTAATTGATCAGATTATCTCTTCGCTATGGTGGCTAGACTCTTTCAATTTAAGTACATTACTAGACTGGCGTCGATAGCTCACCAATTTACAGTTGAGCTTGTTAGATTTAACCGTAAATTCTATGGTAACAATTTCTTTTCTCGTACTACATTCCCGTGGCACTTCCTTCCGCTTCTATGATTTCCAGCCAACTTTAATCTGCAAAAATCTAAATGTAATGTCAATAGCTATCGATCGTCCTCCTGATTACACCTCTTTGTTTTTACACTTCTAATAAATGTTTATTTTCCTAAATCTTCCGCACTATTTAACCATTTGTGATTCTGTGGCTTTACTGCCTTGCTTGGGGTGAATTCGATTAAAAAGAATAGCTGAAATACTAAATAGTGTAGGCAAATTAACCTAAACAGTCTTATTTCTGCGCAAAACAAGATTTATTCATCAATAATTTAATGAGAAATTCAAAGGTAAGTGGATTTCATGAAGGATTTCAAAGGTTTTCAATATGCGCACCAGTCGGCCATCTCTTCCAATACTGGTGGTTTTCCAGGTCCTTATAACCCTGCATAGACAGCCTTTCCCTTTGAGCTTTTTGCGTCTAATATGCATCGCAGTTGATGCATTGTTATCAAGTTCTCTCAAAAATGCACGCTGCAGTTTTGTTCGATCGTGTTCGAGCATATTCTAACACACAAAAGGTTTTTCTTTTCCAGTGAATGACATTTCTATAACTGAAAAAATAAAACGTTCAACATAGTTTATTGAGTTATATTGAAAAATGTTGTTAAACTTTGCACACATTTGAACGAGAATCATCTCATTGTGTTGGTTTAGTAACTCATCAGGATCTAAACCAACCCAATGAGATGATCTTTAAATGCAGACATAGAAATCATCTATATCATCATATGTAGTGAGTTATATTGATAACTCACTACATATGAAAAAAAAACTATCAGTTATAATATTATATATACAGATATATATGTGCATAGATGCATTGATATACATTCTTTCCTTTAGGCTTTGATTTATAGGTTGCCATATGATATTTGCAGACGTATAAGTGTGTTTCCAATATATATATATATATATATATATATATATATATATATATATATATGACAAAAATATTAGCTCCTGAAAAATTAATTTCGGTTTAGCCCTCTGGTTTGAGGTGTGAATTTGTAAACAGTGACTATTTAAGCTAATATTGCACGACTCTTCGGCAGAATTGAGTCACTGTCAGTCACTGTGTGTTTATCTAAATCTAAAAATAAACACGCTAATATTCACCTTCATCCTGTACCGTGCGCTGACGGCTTAGTGGGAGAAGTTCCGACTGACACAAATTCAATCGGGTTTCGATCCTAGCTAGAGGCAACCGGACGTCTATCCACACTGATGAGCTGTGAAACAGCGAAACAGTCTGTCTGTTGATGACAAAAATATATATATATATATATATATATATATATATATATATATATATTTGTGTGCGTGTGTGTGTTTGTGTGTGTGTTTATGTGTGTGTGTAGATGTGTAGATATTTATATACGATGGTAAATTTGGTGTATATTTAGACGTGAGGATGCTTGTATGCACACACTTGTATGTGTGTACATATTTATATGTATATAAATATGTATAAGTGCTTGCATATGGATATGTGGATATATGTGTATATGTATGTAGATCTGTATTTGTGTATATGTATATGTGGATACGTGTGTAATTATGTATATATGTGTATGGGTATTTGTAAAGTTAGGTAGGTATATGTGTATATATATCGACTCATGTGTATGGGGTTGCATATATATTTGTATATGTATATGTGTATATATATTTACGGAATTATATATGTAGTGTATATGAATATATGTATAAAATCTAATTGTAAGCATATGTAAATCAATGTATCACCAGCAAGAGTAAAATCTATGTCTTTTGCGGGGATCATGATTAGGAGAGTGCCACCCGACCATCACTCTGATTGCTACTTCTCTATATCACCATAATTGCTAAAAGAGTTTTAAAGTTAAAGAAAGACAACACTACAATATCTATATATTCCATCAGTTTTACGTTAGATTTACAGATTGAGATGGACTATAGTCAAAAATTTGGAACTTCATAAGAGTAAGGGAGAACTGTTAAGTTCCGGGCTACTATAGAGGAATCTATTAGTTCGTGATGTACGGTTTTTCCATTTCTGTGAACGCCACAAGTATCTTGTCCCATTTATCCTTATGGAAAGTGATTTGGTGTACTGGAAGAATATCAGTGGTCTTATGCAATCACTTAACATCAGTCACATTTCAGAGGAATAGAGTCTGTTTATTGATTCCTTGAAGAGAAGTCTCAAACCTCTCATGTTATACAATGTTTTAACTTCAAACCTAGCTGGTCATGCAGTCCAAGTGACAGCAACTTATGACAATATGAAACAACTATTGTGATGTATCAGCTATAATGATACTATGTGGCAAATTTGAGGAGATTTGTTTTTTTTTTCTCTCTTGCTAGGACTGAAAGGTGGATACACCGATTAATATTATTAGATTTCTGAATGGTAAGGGCCAGACAGAAATTCTTTTTGCATCAAGAGAAAATGACCACTATTTATATTATTCGGACTCTTATCCTCATCTTTGTCGCCATATGTATTACAACATTTCGGCCGTTGTATGCTCCGGCCTTATTCAGGTGGTTGGAATGTCAAGCTTTATTTCGCTCACTGGAGTAGGCTGTTCTAGTTCCACGTGCCATGTTTAATGGATGTCAGTTATCAGTTATCCCCTGTTAATATGGCAACAAAGATGAGCACGATAGTCCGAACAATGTAAATAGTGTACATAATACCTCATCACCGAAATATAGCTCCGGGAAGGCACAGACAGAATTTGGCAGCATGTTTTTTTAGGCAGCTCAAGAACTAGGTTGATGTTATTCGGACGTAGTTGAGAACCTGATTGAAATATTAACTGACCAATTAGAAGTGATAAAAATATTAATGTGATCCACTATTTGCACAGAATTGCACAAAAAATGACACTGATAAAAACTTGGTATCAGAATGCTAAAGATTAATAAAAATAACTAACGATAAAATAGAACAATAATCACAATATAACTGAATAAAAATCATCTAACGCTTAGATGAATATTTCTTACATTAGACGTTAGTAACACTTTACATTATTCGGACTATCGTCCTCATCTTTGTTGCCATATTTATCAGAACGTTTCAGCCGTTTCAGCCGTAGATTGTTTTAGTTCCACGTACCATGGGTGTCAGTTATCAGTTATCTCTTGTTAATTATCCTCTCCAAGTTCTCCACAACATTTATCATGTATTGAACTCACACTCCTTTGGGTCCTGTCACTGAATTTAACTAATAGCTTTATCCACTCTACAATGTGTCCTTGAGGACACATGGCAAAATTAGTCAGATCCAGTGACAGGATCCAAAAAGTGTGAGTTCAATACTTGGTTAAGGCGGGGGAGAACTTGGAGAGGGAAATTAACAGGAGATAACTGATAACTGACATCCATTAGACATGGCACGTGGAACTAGAACAGTCTACCCTAGTGAGCGAAATAAATGGTTCACTTCGACATTCCAACCATCTGAAGAAGGCCGGAGCGTAGAACGGCAGAAACATTGTAATAAATATTGCGAGAAAGATAAGGACAATAGTCCAAATAAGGTAAATAGTGCACATAATACCTCATCTCAGAGATATAGACAGATACAGAAAATAGCCACTAAAACAATTACTTAATTAGGAGGGAAAATTGAGGCAATGAGAATTCGGCTGGCACCTCTTTACATCAAGTTTGGTCTTAGGATAGATTTCGTGAGGGCTATGGACAAAAATGGTAGCAATCATAATATGTGCAAAATAAATTTTCCAGTAAAAGGGAAGTATATAAAAGAGAAGTCATCATTTTTGGTTCCCAGATTTATAAGCTTGTTTTGGATGAAAATTTTGTCAGATTAATACGGAGGAAGAGAAAAAAAACTGCATGGAAAGCCTTAGTCAGTAGCACCCAACGTTCCGCGCCAGGAAAGAACAGAAAATGACAGAAAAATAATGGAAGTCCACTCCTGAAAGCATACCAATGTCCCTGCTGTATTGTTATTGAATAAGCACTTCGTAGATTTGCATCTTGATTTTCCTCCAAACACTGTAGTGCTGTGAGTGACGAGCATGGTAAACAATTTCATCAAGATATTGTAAGAGTAGGTAAAAATCTTCATAGCAGGTGGAATTCATCCATATTGGCTGATTACACTACTTAAATAATTTCTTGTCTTCGGTCAATAACTGTTACTTCTTAATTGTATCTGTCTAAAAAGCAAACGAAATGACTATCATTACATTCGGGCGTTTCTTCTGGCCTGGATATCGATGTTTCAAAACTAACCATTCAAGACATGGCTGCTAAAGGAGAATTCTGAAACTTTCAAGAATGTTTTTGCAATATCGATGGAAGTCTAAATACAGGCAGCATAAGCTCAACAGTTCAGTTTATTACCATCTAAGTGCAGGCAAGTCGTCGCTGATAGATACATTCGTGATAGATGGCATCTAGAATTTTTAAGCATCTGGAAGACGCATTTTGCTATGTCTGTGGTGAAAGCACTCTGTGACACCTTCTGCAAAAATGCACTTTATTGTCAAATCTGTGATGTCGATCGCTAAAAGTCAATGAATTGTGTGAATATGAGATCCTATCATTTTTTGATGAATTATTTGGACAGTTACACTTATCTCTTTCGTTTGTGTCTTTGTACTGAAGTTTATAATGCAAATATGCTACCCAAACAAAAAGTATATATCAATAAGAAATTATTGTTTATAAACATAAACTAATACGAGAAAAAAGTTAATAACATCATCTAAAAATTGCAGCTGATTAAAAAAATGAGTAAAAGCAAAGTTTTTTTAGAGAAATCATTAACAAACGTAAGTTGACTGTTGACACAGGAAACTCGAATTTTTAGCTGACTTCCTACAAAATATCAGGAAACTCGACACAGAAAACTCGAATTCTTAGCTCTCTTCCGACAAAATATCAGGAAACTCGACACAGAAAACTCGAATTCTTAGCTGTCTTGCGAGAAAATATCAGGAAACTCGAGACAGAAAACTCCATTTCTGAGCTGACTTCCTACAATATATCAGGAAACTTGATACGAAAAACTCTATTTCATAGCTTACTTCCTAAAAAATATTGTTGTCTCTGTGAATATTATGGAGTCTTCATTAAATATGGCCGACCAGACATGACGTACTCTTTCGGCTTTAACGATCACACCATTTGGGCCCATTTCGATCGCATTCGTATCGTTGTTCTCATCAAAAGAAGTAAAAAAAAATAATATTTCTTATCTGGACTTCCCATCTTAATGATGGAATTTATATTAGATTTTTTTCAGTTTCGTGTTTGCTACTTGGAAGGTCGACCGATAATCGACAGACCGTGAGACGTGTTCATATATCACAGTTTGTCTAGCTAGGTAATTCAATGGGGGTCCTTGCTTACTATAACCCTTTAGATGTGACCCCTTAACATCATTCCAACATCGGCCGTTCCATAGCTCTCTGCGACGTGATCTTTTAAGTTCTTTCTTTCTTTTTATGTGTCGTGTCCTTTCAGGACGTAGGCAATCAAGGCATTTCAAACCCCCTATAATTTGTAGCTTTCAGCACGTTTCGTCCCTCTGCCACCTCCCCCAGACAACGTTCTGTCATCCACTTGCTCAAACCCGCGAGGTATGACATGCATTGCCTCCCTTGTCTCACTTTCCCTCTATTCGACCTGTGAATATCAGATTCTCCAGGCCTTCCTTTCTCGTTACGTGTACCAGGAATTAAAGCTGCCTCTTTCTGATGTTAATATGATTCTCCTCCTTGTCTGCACTATCTCCAGGGCCTCATCGTTGCTTACACGCTCGATCCATGATATCCTCAGCACCCTTCTGTAGAAGGACGCCGCCTCGACTCTCTTCTTCATCTTTGAGGATATCGTACAACATTTGCTGCCGTGTAGAGGACAGATGTCACTTAAAAGTTCTTTTATTCGTTACCTCCTGTCTCGCAATATTCTGCCCAGCTTTTGGAATGAGTTCTTGGCCATCCGAATACGTCTACTGATATCAGTGTCGCACTTGCCGTCCTCTGTCAAAACATTTCCCAGATATTTAAACTTCCGCGACTGCTTGATTTTAGTGTCCCCGACCTGCAAATTGTATTTCGGGATCATCCTATTACTGATGATCATACATTCTGTATTCTCCTCGTTTATGCTTAGCCCCCTCTTCTCGCTTGCCTTCGCTACCTTCTGTAGTAGTTTTTGTAATTTCTTTTCCGTGTCTGCTATCAGTACTGTGTCATCTGTGTATCTTATGTTGTTAAGATTGTGGCCATCAATGCTAAATTCCGGTAGGATTCCCAATTTTCTCAGAAATACCTCGCTGTATACGTTGGACAGGTCGGGTGAGAAGACGCATCCTTGCCTTACGTCCCTTTCTAGTTTTGTATATTCACTGAACTCCTTCCCTATGCATATGCATGCTGTTTGCTGCAAGTATAGGTCCTTCATTTCTCTAATATCTTTCCAGAAAATATCGAGGTTCCAACAAATCATTGTGGCGAACTTTGTCGAAGGCCTTTGCGTATTTTATGAAACATAGGTACACGTCCTTCTGTATATGTATTTGTCTTCTCTGATGACATTCTGAGCAGGGATATCGCGTTTCTTGTCTGGGTGTCTTTAACGAACCCACACTGTTCTTGTCCTATCTCTGGCCTGAATCTGCAGCGTGCTCTGTTCATCACAATACGGATGATGAGTTTTGTTACGCGGCTCATTAGGCTGATTTTTCGGTGGAGGTCATATTCGTTTGCGCCTGGTTTCTTAGTCATTGCTATGAAGATATATCTGTCGAGATCTTCCGGTATATACCCACTGTTGTATATTTCATTCCTTATTTCTGTTATCTTGTCTATGTCAAAGTCATGTGAGGCTGTCAGCATATTCGTTACAACTCCGTCTGGCCCTACCGACTAGTTTCGGTACAATTTCGCCAGTGCAGCTTCTACATCGAATTTCAGAATTTCACGCCCGTCGGTATTGCTTCTTGTTCTTTTTCGTCGTACAAGAGTTCTCCAATATATTCGTTCCAGCGTTGAGGACATTTTCCTTCTCTAATATGAGTAGTCCTATCTTTTGATTTTTAAACAGACTGTTGAGAAGCATGTCTTCTGTCCTGGTAGTTGCCATATTTGTTTATGCATATCTCCTTTGATGGTGGTACGCAATCTCTCTATTTCTGCATATTTTTGTTTAGTCACTCATGTTTAACTTGCCTGCATTTGGTCCTTATTTCATTGTGTAATTTTCTGTATTCCGTTCCGTATCTTGGCAGAGTTTTCTGTCTCGTTTGCATCATGTCGAGAATCTCGTCAGTCATCCATTCATTTTTTCTTTTTCGTCCATTCTCCTTTGGAAGGATATCATTTGCTGATATCACTAAATCGTCTCTTAGAGCGTCCCATTTCGAGTTTCTATCGTGTTCCTTGTATCTTATTTTCACATTGGCCATATATTTTTTCAGGTTTGGTCGCTCAAAAACTTGATGTTAATGCTGAGAATAGTTTTTGTCTTTAGCTAAACTCATCAATACTTACCAGTTGCTTGTTGTAAAGTATAATACAAGTGGCGGGTAGTTATTGGTGATTATATCTATACAAATCATCTTTGATATTCAGTGATTACCTGATAAATTATACACTTTGAAAACGAATATCACACTTTAGTTCAGATTTCCATTATATTTAACAAAACAATTTTTCATATGCACAATTATCCTTAAATCACCTCACACACACACACACACACACACACACACACACACACACACACACACACATATATATATATATATATATATATATGTAAATGATTGTCTCTTATCTTTATTTTCTATAATGATTTCACTCAAAACATGAAAGTAAAGGCACTATGACACAAGGACATACTAATTGTGAAAGGATATCAGATAAAGAAAAACAATATTAAAATAACTATGAAAAATCAAATTAAAAAGAGTGACGATAACAACTAATAATGCATTTACATTATTGAAGATCAAAGTATACTGGCAAGCAAAAAGCTGGAAGAATGATTCACAAGTAAGAAGGGAGAGAAACAAAATTTTTAGAACAACAGATACGGTTACAACTAGGCAATTCAACTGTAAAATTTTAAGACCTAGTTGCCAATCTAGTACCTATGCAAGAAGAACATTTTACGTGAATATTTACATATTACAGAATATTGTTTCTCAGTAATTTGATTGAGAGATGAATGCTGAAGACTTAGTTTAATACATGAATGTAGTGTTTTAAATTGTTAAAAATAAGTTCCGTTAATCTTTACAGACTTTTGCTAATTTTACATTTATTTTCGAAATTCGACATTTACTTGTTATTATATAGAATATGAATCAAATGTCTCTTCCAAATCTGCGTTTTGTAGTTATTTCATGATAAACTATACACTTTTTAAATGAATAAGATTTTTTAGTTTACACTTCCATTATATTTAATAAATAATTATTATTTCATCTGCATAATAATCCACACACCACCTCACCATACATATATATATATCTGAAAAATTAATTTCGGTTGAGCCCTCTGGTTTGAGGTGTGAATTTGTAAACAGTGACTATTTAAGCTAATACTGCACGACTCTTCGACAGAATTGAGTCACTCTCAGTCACTGTGTGTTTATCCGAATCTAAAAATAAACACGCTAAAATTCACCTTCATTCCGTGTCGTACGCCGACGGCTTAGCGGGAGAAGTTCGGACTGACGAAAATTCAGTCGGGTTTCGATCCTAGCTAGAGGCAACGGGACGTCTAGCCACACTGATGAGTTGTGAAACAGTCTGTCTGTGAATAACAAAAATATATATATCCGAATGTAATAAGAACGAAAATGATATGTAAATTCAAAAGAGGGCTCAATACCTATAGTAGTGCAATAATTATTTATTATAATTTTTTCATATAAACAAAAGCAATTTACTCACTACAAAGATGCAACTTTGTTTCGGTGCATTTAGTGGCACCTCGACTGGTGAGAATCAAAATGGTTATGAAATTTTTTGTTTGTAAGCAGGCCGCATGTGGAACGTCACTTTCTTTTTTCTATTCATTTGCAAAAAAAAAAAAAACAATATAAGAGATGACGTATAAGGGTAAAGAAAAGATAGGAAAGGAATATATGTGCAAAAACCATTTTAAGAATATGAAAATTAAAAATATTTTTCGAAATTTAAACACGTTGAATTTAAACTTAAATTTTAAAATGGGTAAAATCGTATAATTTAATATTTATTCTATTTTAGTCTAACTCCAAACATTAAAGCATTAAATAATTATTATAACCTTAGTTCGTTATCAAGTTTTTTGAATTCACGTATACTTGTATTTTGATTCGTCATTTTTGCTTATGTAACAGCGATTCCCTTTAACGAGGGGTGTTTGATTAATTTGAACCTTTTAAAACCCTTTATTCTACATTCACCATCATCACTTGATAAGACACCAGAAGTGTTGAAAGAATATGGCTTTTTTTGTAGTTATTTTATAACATATTTATGTTATAATTTTCGAATAAATAATTATATATATATATATATATATATATATATATATATATATATATATATATATATATATATATATATATATATATATATATATATGTATTTAAACAGAGAGGGGAATTATATTAAGTATTATGACAAAACGAAGAATTAAATGCAGTGGAGAGTCTTACAATAGCTAATATGATTACATTTACATGGAATTTAATAGTTTATTGATTAATATTCCAATCTAAAGACAAACACGATTGCGAGACTGACATGCTGATGAAGGCTCTCACTCAAATTTTCATTTCGAAACGCAGAGAAAATCGAATGTACTGCTTGGAAAATATCGAATCAAATTATTTATCAGGCACAGAAGTGTTTATCGCTTAATTTAATAGAACCTAATTAGAGATTTTTCCGTTACGCAAATTCTTTCTGTTTTTTGGTATATCGAGATAATCTTCTTCATCACGTGTACGGCGAAATGCCAATAAATATATTTCTATTTTTCTGACATGCTAGGACATAATTTTTCTTTTTTCTTATGTCCGCTCTATATTGACCATGTCTTCAGGAATCTACCCAGGGTGCTTAAAAATCAATATTTACTTTTGCCATCAGACAATGCCTATATTCTATTTTTTCATTGACTAAACCTTTTTTTTCTCTATGGCCATATGCACGACGCATTTGAAATGAGATAATACGGATTACTCTGTCTAAGACTCAAAATAGATTCCATCGAGCATGCGCAATTACGACAGTTCAGAATGGGGTAAGGGTTAGAGAGGTAGTCAGATTGAACATGACTAGTAACTTACAAAATGAGATAGTCTTCGATGCTTGTAGACTTGTCAGATTTAAAGTAAGATTTCTAATTAAAAGTTCGGGAACTGCTGAAAATTTTTTTTCTTTTTCCAGATTTCTAAAACGTTTTGCTCACGCCACTTGGTCGAATTTGAAGCCAAATCTTCTTCCAAATCTCTAAACGAATCTTGTTTGTTATGTTTTCTGGAAAAAATATGTATTATTGAACTTTAGAACAACAGCCAACTATTATTATCTGTCTATATTTCTGAGATGAGGTATTATGTACAGTATGTACATTATTCGGACTATTGTCCTCATCTTTGTCGCCATATTTATTACACCGTTTCGGACGTTGTACGCTCCGTCCTTCTTCAAGGACACATGGCACAGTGGATAAAGGCGTTAGTTAGATCTGTCCCCGCCAAAATAAAAGAATAGACTACGGCAAGCAATCTAAACATTGGACGAATAATTAGCTTTATCTTCTCAGACCAAAACAAACTATTAAATAAGCGACCTAAGACAATCCCCACCCCATATGTTTACTACGTTAATAAAACACCAAAAAACGAAAAGAATAAATAATACAAAATGAAAATGAAAAACATGTAAAATAAAGTAACCCAAACAAATAAATAAACAAACATGCCATTCCCAAACATAACAGCCAGAATAGATTACCCACAATGAACCACTGACCCATATATATATAAATAGTCGAGAAAAATCCAACATTCGCGACCTGACGATTGCTACTAGCATGAAACAGCCTGTCGCCGCTGAGTGTTGACTTCAATGTTCACTTTTATATTTATATTTACTTACGCTCTATCTCTGATATTGAGCACTGCATCCCATAAATATAGCTCACCTTAAAATTATATTTCTTCATATATATATATATATATATATATATATATATATATATATATATATATATATATATATTTATATATATGGGTGTGTGTGTGTGTGTGTGTGTGTGTGTGTGTATGTATGTATCTATTATAAACATTATGTCTGCTTATTTTTAGCATAATCCGTTCATATTCACGGATATTTTTCCGTCTATTACGATCAGAAGTTGCAAGAACTGCACTGTAACAGTGAGCATCAATTTTATTTCCAAATTTCTTTCGATCTCATAATCATCATCAGTGCAGCTTTGTAAGGCAATAACTACGTGAAGCTTTCCATTACTGATTTTTTCTTTTTGCATTTAAATGCAATGACTGACACTTATGCTTTAGCGTTCATTCGAACCTGAAAAATTATCCAGTAATGATTTTTACTTTTATGTTAAAATGTCATGGTTATCCGCACATTAAAGCGTGAAAACAGTTCTTTTTAAATGTTACAGTGCATTTCTTGCATATTTTGATTGCAATACAGGAAAAACTATTTGTGAATATGAATGGATTATTCTAAAAATAAGCAGACATAATTTTTGTAATTTATTTAATCAGACATGCCTAAAAGAGATTTTGCTGCCTATATATACACTCACACACACAGTTATATATATATATATATATATATATATATATATATATATATATATATATATATATAATGTGTGTGTGTGCGCGTGCGCGCGCGTGTGAACCGGGTATAACAGAAAAATTGTCCAAATCGTGTAACAGCAAAATTGCCCAATTGTTAGATTTAGTTAGATTAAGATTTGAACCGTTGTATCTAAAACACGATTAAAAATATCTTACTTGAATTCTTCGAGATTTTTATGACACTAAACTCTACTTTGAGCAATAAAAATTACAAAAAAATAATACTGTAAGCCTAACAGCTTTTATATATATATATATATATATATATATATATATATATATATATATATATATATATATATATATATATATGCTCCTGACAAATTTATTTCGGTTGAGTTCTCTGGGTAGGATGTGTGGGTTTGTAAACAGTGACTAATACGGCTAATAATGCTATACTCTTCGGTAAATCGAATCGAGTTCTCTCAGTCACTGTGTGTTTATCTAAAAATAAATACGCTTAAATTCACCTTCTTCTCTGCCGTGCGGCAACGGCTTCAGGGTAGAATTTCCGACTGACGCGAATTCAGCCGGTTTTCGATTCTAGGCAGAGGCAACCGGACGTCTAGCCACATTGATGAGCTGTGATACAGCGAAACAGTCTCTCTGTGGATGACAATATATATATATATATATATATATATATATATATATATATATATATATATATATTATTCCAGGATCATTTTCCAAACTATTCAAGATGATCTTCGCCCTCTAACCTTCTGTCCTGGGTTAACAAGGTGCTTCTTTAGTTTCACGCACGATTTCATTTTCAAGTAATTTTTCACTGTTATTTGGTATCTCATGACTGAGACTCCTCTGTTAAGTACGAAACATCTCCTGGATTGAAGTATGTTTCTTTGAATTGATCTCTTTAGCTCGAAGTTGAAATGATGATCCCTCAACATGTTATAAACTCCTCATCCAGTTTTTCCTCCACTCGTCCCTTTTTTAACAACTTATTCACCTTTTTCCCTTTATGGTTCTTTAACGGACTTTGAAGATAGGAGCCAGTAGGAGCCAGAGTATGAATGTTGCTACCATTACTGAAGACCTGCATAATAATACTGAAACAAAAACGATTTTAACCTGTTCTCTTTCTATTTGAATAACTCAAATTTTCTAAGTGATCTCTTTAGCTCTAATCCCTCTTCCTGTTCTGACGTCGGGCGACAGTTCGTTTCACGTTTGGATGCAATCTTCAGGGCATGTTTTAGACGTAGAAAAAAAGAAAATTTACAAAACAATAGCTTGAGCTTGGACAGTACTCAGATGTATAACTGTTGCTTTAAGCTACGCGACAGGTTAAGCAAACCGGCGACATATACAATCTGGTTACTTATACTAACAGAAGAAGTCGATGATACGTGGAAGTGCTTCTGAACTAATGCGTTGCAAGAGCTATATTGAGTCAGGTAAGTGGGTAAAAACGGAGAAGAATAAATGTTCCAAAACAATATTGCCGCAAAATAGATATATTTACTCTAGGCCTTCAACATCTTAACCAGAATAAATGAAATATATAACATCTAATATTGGTCCGGGAAATGTCTAACATTAACAACAATATATGCAATAATAATACTGGAAAGATGTGAAATTGTGTAACTACTCTATTGTTATCAAGAAGGAATCGTTATAAATTTTTAAAATTCTTCAGTTCTTTTACATATTTTAGTTATTCCCTTTGATATGAGGAATCATGTGTGACTACATCATAAAAAGAATAGTAAAGCTTCTTAAAAACAATATTTCATTTTGCAGTACTTGCACTAAGCATTGCTTCCAAAAATGATGAAAAATTAATCAAAAAGTCATTGTTTAAATGCCTTCAATTTGTCTACAGACAATAGGATTTAACCAAAGAATATATGGTAGTTTGATAAAGGAAACCTAACGAAAACTACCTCACTATAAATGTTAAGAAATAGATTTGTTACTATCCATCAGTGGATATCTAACACGGTTTAGATGGGTACTTTAAACAGACACACAAACAAACACAGACACACAGACACATCCTAGAAGTGGATCCTAGTTATACAAAACATTAAATCTGATCCACAAAAAGAGTTTAATTTATTTATTAGAACAGAACAAATAATTAATACACAATGAAATCCAAAAGCACCTAATGTGGGGAATCGCCTGTTTCAGTAGACGAAAACTTAGGTTGTCTGTCTTATTAAACCCGGTGTGGACTGATTTCCTCTTAGAAATAAGAATTTTACTGTAAAAGCTAAAAGAAATTATCAAAAAACTAATACAGAATTTATCAATTTTAATGTTTCAGTCAGATGAAAGACACGAGACAGGAGTCAGAGGAGGGTGAAAGGTAACTCTCTTAAAAGGAAGTTTTAAAATTAAACCCGAATATGAAAATTATGACATGAATTTAGGCCTATATGAAGTATGTAATAATAATTTAAAACAAAAGATGAATAAAAAGGAGTTTAAAATAACTTTGAAATCTATAGATAAAAGATTAAGATCTATAGATTAATCTATAGATAAAAAGATTATAATTAGTTATAAATTCGACATTTTAAGAGATAGAGGGGAATGAAAATTATGGAAATATACTAGCTAATTAAGTTAAATCTATATTATAGAAATTTGAATTTGTTTTCATGCCGATATTTTACCACTAATTCATTCCTTTGATTCAATATATGGCTTTGATAATTGAATTTTATTATTCTAATTTTTTTCTTCTAAATATGAATCACACCTATATCTAAGACTATAAGGACTACGTACAGAACCTATAATCTTCCAAATTATCTGTCGACTCAAACCTTTCTCCTTCAATTCCCCAAATATTTTTTGTGATATTTTAATGTTTTTAATGCCTATGGGTATAAAATCTGTTTCCATTCCCCTGCAGAAATTCCAATGTAAACATTATAATTTTTCATATATACTTTCTGGAAAATTGTTGCTTGGTATATAACCCTGGTAGATCTGCATTTGCCCTGTATTGGAAAATTATCTTTAGTTCTACAATGACAGGATGGTTAAATACAAGGTTTGTTGTTTATCCTATAGAAATTTATTAAAATATACACACACACACACATACACACACACACACACACACACACACACACACACACACATATATATATATATATATATATATATATATATATATAACTCATAATTGATACAACAATAGTTAATAAGAATGAGCACACTACCGCCTCTTGACTGAATGATTGGATTTCACTGTGTCCTTGGAAACAGTGAATTTGGGTTTATGTGTGCGTTTAAAAAACAGTAAGTTTAAAAATAAGTTATTTCAATATTCGCTTCAAGATGAAACGGAACTAATGCGTTTAATTTAATTACAAAATTAAATTTAAACTTTCTAGCTCCGATTTTTGAAACATGGTTATTACTGTGTAGCGAAAAAAAAACATATTTTAAATCAGTTAATTTCTAATATTTATGCTCTGTAAATTTACATTGAGCACTGATTTGTAAAAATAAAAATAAAAAATATCAATAAGAACACCAGATTATATATCTTACTGTTCTTTCTTTTTACTTATACACACACACACAAATATATATATATATATATATATATATATATATATATATATATATATATATATATATATATATATATATAACTGTGTAATCCTTTTTTGTACTAGTTTCATTGAAGACGACTTATAAGGCTCTGTGATTATGCGTTTTATTCTTTTTGTCTTGTATTACTACAAGTGATTTATTTTCTGATTATAGATTGTGTAAAAAGTCTTCAAACACACCAAAACATCAATACTTAATCGCAGTGTCTTGTCAGATGCTTTCAAACAAACCTATATATATATATATATATATATATATATATATATATATATATATATATATATATATATGGAATGACTTACGCATATATATATATATATATATATATATATATATATATATATATATATATATATATGTGTGTGTGTGTGTGTGTGTCTTTACATGGAATGACTTACGCATATATACAGAATAACAGTTAATTTGTTTGACTTGGGAAAAACTAAAAGGTTGCTAAAAAATATTTTGAAAATAAAATACCCAATACCACAAAATCTTGAATTTGAAATGAAGAAGTAATTTCATTATTCACAGATATCCACGGTAAATTTAGCGTGGTTCTCATTGACAGTAATAAAACTACCGAAAATATCGCACCTATAGGTATTCAATACTCATGACTTAATCAATGAGCTTGTATCCCTCGTGATAACTGTATGATTCTAAATTACCGGTGGTATGTTTGATTGTTAAAAACAGATTATTTTCTGATGAGTTATAAATAAAATATGAGGAAAAACTTACGCTCATATCTTTCAAGAACTGGAGAGTTAAAGTGCACTATTTGCCACCGAGTTACGTTTATAGAAGCCCAACATTTCCCCATAAAGTGCCATTTTTGATTCACGAGCACATCTATAATTGAGTAAAAATATAGAGAGACCCCCTTTTATAGCAACTGCAATCGGGTTTTGGTGAGTGGAAATCTTTGTCCGATAAGTGCCACTTTTACTAAAAAGAGCAATAAAATGAAAACTCGTGACATTCCTGCAGATTATTGCAGTCGTGCCTATGTTAAGCCGCTTCACGATGACTTCAATGATAATCTTTGTGATATTTTTGATTTTCTGCTTCACTGGAAAACAAAAGAGGAATGTCTACTGAAACACACGTTCCTACTAAGCTAGCGGATTAAATTTGAAGAAATACTGACATAGATAATTTCCATGTACTTGGTTGCTTAAATGTACTAGTTGCAGCCAAGTGTTAGGTTTATTGACGCATCAACCTGTCGTAGTACAAAACATTTCCCTTTCAATAACATTGCGTACTTGATAGACTCCAGGACCTACTTCATATAGATATTACAAACTATTTTTAGTAAGTAAAATTACTTCTAAATTACTTACCGATCTTATTTTAAAAAAATGAAAAATATATATATATTTTGATATATCTACATCGACTGTTGTGTCACGATAGACTCAGTGTATGTCTTGTAGGTGTAGTTCCTGATTTAGATTTCGAGGAAGAAACGAAAATAAGCAACGTTTCGGAGTGTAATAAAACGTGGACAATCTACTTGTACAGTGTTGTTCGATAAAAGTGACTCACCTGTTTTTTCTTTACTAAATGTTCTCTTCTACGATGAAACGAAAGTGGAGCTAAATTCAAAGGATAAGCGATATAAAATCCGAAGAAGAAGCTTTGAAAGCTCTTTGAATTTAGCAGTAAGTACTGTCAAGCATCCATTCAGTATAATGTTCTGGGGATGCTTTTCTTTTCATGGAACTGGTTTCTTAAAACCTATTGAAAAGACCCTCAGGAGCGAGCAGTACAAGAGAATTTTAGAGTCTTGTCTGCTCCCTTCTGCTGAAAGGGTGCAAATCGACCCCACCAAGCTCATTTCATACAGGATAATATTCCCTGTCACAAATCAAAATTGATGAAGGAATACTTTGATGAGAAACAGGTGAGTGTTATGACATGGCCGCCCCAATCTCCTAACCTCAACCCTATAGAAAACTTATGGAGCATTATAAAGTACAGGCTCTCGAGAAAGCAGTTGAGCAACAAAGAGGATTTGATTGTGAATTTCATATCCGAATGGAATTCAATGCTTGGAGATGAGATTTGCAAGAACCTAATCAAGTCAATGCTAAAAAGGGTTGAAAAGGTTATTCAAAATAAAGGAGGACCCATAGATTATTAAATGTTTCGAACTATATTACCTATTATAAATAAATTATACCTCTATTATTCTTTAGTTAAAGCTGTTCGGTTATGTTTCTATTGATTACTAGTTGCAGAAAGTAAGTGAGTCACTTATTTTGTACAAAGTTTTTCCCTAAATCTCATTTATATCCAAAATTATAATTAGTAATAAAATACCTTAGGGTGAGTAAACTTTTTTTACTAGGCGGTCGGGAAGGGGTCTTTATATTAGCAAGATTAAAAATTAGTCTGACCCCAAAATCAATAGGTAAAAAAAATTTTAAGTCAAAAAATCAGGTGAGTCACTTTTGTTGAACATCACTGTAGTAATCAACGAATCAAATTAATAAGAGTTTTACCATGAAAACAGTCCCGTCGAAATAGAGCGCTTACCAATATTCATTCCAATCGTTACAAAGTTCGTCCCCAAATATAAAAAACAACGAACCCAATGATGAAGAAATAAAGAAAGCTATTAAAACCTGAGTAATAATAAAGCATCGCTCGATATTGAGGATGGACATCTGAAAATAACTTACTTACTCTCTGAATTAAATAACAATTTTCTCTGTTTTCTTAATAAAATCTGGAATTAGAAATGCATCCCGCAAAAGTGTGTGTTTATCAATATGGGAACAAATCACACTCACAAATGCAGAAGTGTCTCAATTAGATCCATCATGGTGAAATTACTAATAAGCATTATATAAACTCGCTCTTTTTCGTTTTATGAAATTCAAATCCTTTTGGGTTTTCGTTCTGTTGAACGATGCAACGGTGACATATATGTCATGAAATAACTTCTAGAAATTGCTTACCTAACCAATAGGAAACTCTATACCTGATTTGTCGATGTCGCAGTAGCATATGACCACATCAAAAACGATTTCCTCTTAACATCCATTAGTAGCCGCTTTCCAAAAGCTCCCAATCCACAGACTCTAAGAGAGGAACTTTATCGATCTACAGATTCTTAAATGTCTGGCGAGGGACACAATACGGAAACATTTCAAACTTCAGCAGGAGATCGACACGGAGGAAGTGAGAGTCACAGTCTATTTGATCTTTTTCAAGAAATTCAACCCGCATTTAAATACAGATGTGACGAGACTGGCTCTGGACATTCAAGCGAATCTATCAATAAAGGAAAACAGTCCTGACCCCCCTCGTAGCCAGTCTGATTTACTGACGATTGGTATCTATGCTGATGACGTAAGTATTCATAGTTGAAATAAGAGTGATCTTGAAAAGAAAATCAACATCCTCTAACAAGTGTTCCGAAAAATAGGACTCTAATTAAACCTTTCCAGAACAGAAATTATGATCTGGAACTGGAATGAAAACACTGATGTCACTTAACACGAATCCCCCATAAAATTCAGGATGTGGAATTAGTAAATAGTAAACATGTAAGATACCTCGGTGTATGCATCAGTTATAACAAATATAGTATAGGAGATAAAGTAATTGTACATAGATCATGCTGCGCCAGAAGTTGTCTTGCCCAATACCGCAAATTGCCGCCTAACCAACTTCTCAACCTGAAAACTCTAAATAATTCTGAAATAAGCTCGTCAGATCTAAACTTTTATATAGATCTCATATATGACGTCTAGGATTTGGCGTCATGCATGAGATCCTGAGAATCAGAAATATTTCAACTATCAGCTGCATACACACAACCAATTATCTCCTATCAATGCTGAAACTGTTTTTGAGCGAGTGAAACAGGAGACCAAACATAGGAAGTTATTAATATTAGAATCAGCAGGTCTCTAATTGATCAGTATGTATAGCAGATGTTCTTTGTTCAATGATACTCAGTTTTGATATTTATAATTTTTGATTTTCCCTGCAACTAATTTTTATTCCTTCATCTGATTGGCCTCTTCACGTTTGCTGTTTTACAAACTTGGTATATTAGTTAATTTATTCTAAAATGTTTATGAAATCATTTTCGTATTTTCTGCAAACTGACAGAACCAAACAAGATGATGGCAAACCTGTCAAATATATGACTTTTGGCATCATAATGTTTTTAAAATATATTCTACTTTAGTTAAGGAACACAGAGATGTTCAAGATTTCAATTTTGATCTGCGTAACTAAGGCATAAAATTATCTTATTCATTTATGAAGAATAATTTTTCTGAGATGCAATGAGGAATAGATGACTTTTGATGCAAATTTACTGTAAAGAATTTGTCAACATGTTATATCTTTAATCTCGCGCATGCGCCTTGTTCGTTTTTGATTTTGTCGACCGAAAACTATGGTAGGTTTAGTTGGTCTGTGAGGAAAAGAGCACCATGCTGTAATTCATCCCGCTAGAAATTTGGAAAGCGCATGCTGTATTGATTGGCATTCGTACCGAAAGCTCCAATGTGAACATATCGCAGTGTGTGGTTGTCATCTGAGGACAGTTCAAAGGATGTAGTGTTGACCGAGGTCAAAACGGTGACTGCTGGAAGACCCTATGTCTGGCAACAGTCTCTGCATCATGCCACACAAGCAATTCCTGTGACTGCACCTGGCCACCTAACTCCCCAAACTGCAACACATTTGATTATTATGTGGTGCGCAGTTGAGCGAGAGACCAACAAAACTAGTAACACCAAAGATGAACTGAAGGCAAGGATACCGCGCAGAAGAGTTGCCATAGATTATGAATACCTTGGATGAAGTTGAACGCGATTTTGTTGAATAAATCTACTCTTTAGTATAGGATGACCCCAGAAAACTGGAACCTTTTAACAATCCAATAAAACCAAGAGTGATGGAAGAAAAATATTTAATTCATTGTAATTGGAACCTTAAAACATGCCATTTAATAAACAATGATGGAATTTTCATTTTTTTTAAATTACGTCCTGTTGATGACGTCCTGCTGTACGAATGCATTCTTGAAATCTGCTGTTGAGATTCCTCATTGACTGCTGCAACATCTCAGCTGGGATACTGTGAATTTCATTCTCGTTACTAAAATGGCGAAATGTTTACTTGCTCAAGGTCACTGTCTCGCAGTGATGCCACTTGCTCATGTATGGCAATACGCACTTCAAAAATTCACGTTTTTTTTTGTGGGGGTCACCATGTATTTCAAGATATCTTAGTATAAATTTATTAAGTATATCTGTTAAAATGAGATCTCAGTATTATTTTCATTTTTGCTTAATTTAGACGACAATTTTCAGTGTTTTTCTCTTTTTAAATAGTATTCTTTATGTCACACACATATTTTTACTGGTAAGTGCTTTTTTATATTTATACTTTTCTATTATTTCTTACAATTATAATACATTTACTTAAAAAGTAACTCTACAGAACCAATATACTATTTATATTAGGAAGAAAAGTTGGCCTTTATACTGTTTACATAACGCGACTGTTGCTTTTGCAATTTGGCATTTTATTGAGGCAATAACACAAAACAACTCTCATATATTTATGCGTGGGTGAGTGATGTCTAACTGTAAGTAGCATCTTCATTTGGCAATCCTTAAAAATATTATAGAAAACCCAGAAATTCTTGTGGTATTCTAAGATATAATTTTGGTTTCCTTGCTTAGTACCTCTGATGCATTTAATTACAAAACCATTTCTTGCTTCCAGGTTAATCATCGAAGCACATCTTTTCAGGCGGTGGAGATGCCGTTTTCCCAGCAGCATGTGTATGAAATTAAATTTTCTTCGTTAGAAATTATCGAGCTTAGCGAGAAATGGATCCATATATTTTCTACAAGTAGAGAATGCAAAAGATACATATAGTCTAAAATTCGCTAGCGCCTTACTGAATGAAAGGGGAAAGCAATTACTCGTAGCTGAAGCACGCCGTCTTCAACTAAAACTGCTGGTGGTTATTACGATAACGAATAAACATGTGCAATGCTCATGTTCCTGTTGTGCGTTGTGTACTGCTAGTCGCTTACATACGTCTAAAATTTGTTCGTGGATGTCGTATTAAACTGAGTGTTAGGAAAAGGCATCTATTTCTAATATTCTTTCAATATTTCAGGAGTTGATGCAAATTTCGTCAGTGTACATTGCTTAAAGTATTACTTGAACTAACAATATTTATCAGAACGATTCACATTTCGAATGTTCTAATGTACAACAAGAGAGTGTTGAGGCTGGTGCATAACATCTAAGAGATTGCTCTCCCAGCAACTGCGGGAGAAATAAAGAGACAGCATGTAACATAAATGACACTGTCTCGGAAAACGCAGTAACTTTAGGAAGAAAATGCCCACGGGACGTACTTCTCAAGACACCGTGTCTTGCTGACTACGGGTTTTTCCGTTCCTTTATTAGCATAAGGCATTTTACAAAGACCATATCTTGACCGGTTGCAGAGAGGCTCGTATCGAGACATGCCAAGTTGTCTCGCTGCTACTGGGGAAAACGCAGATGTAACTGGCGCTGACGAGTATATCTGCACGCGATCCGGGGACCTCTTTTGATCTATTCCGTCGAGCGTGGGACACATGAAACCAAGTAATATTTCGATAGATTTTGTTAACATTTCATGACTGGAAGAAATAGACTTAAGTATTTAAATGCACAGCTTCACCATAAAGTCATAAGTTTCTTTGTTTTTCTATGAACATAAAACACTTATTAACTAAATTGTGCATTTCCGTATAAAATATCGAAGATTGTTTTAAAAACCTGGATTTTCTTTGAACCTCTTCTCACATCAAATTTGTTTTAAGCAATTAAATAAATAATTTAAACGCGCAAGGCTTGGCAAATAGATGATATGTATATAATTTCATGTGTGCGATGTATTTGTAATTTAAGCAATGCTGTTTGCATGCAAGAGAATTAGCTATAATCCCCCACTGGAAAAAAAAAATATTTTCACTGCTTTGCGTCACTCAAATAAATATGTTACTTCCCGTAGTGCTGCACAGTAACGATACATTTATTTAATATTTTTATGTTTCTCTTTAAAGCGTCGGCGTTTTTCTAACACTTGTAAACAAACTACTACAAATTAACTGATTGCAGAATCAATTAAGGTCAGAGTAAATTTCATGCGCACCTGTAAGATTTCTCCAACACTGAGCAGAGGAGTTTTTCTTTTAGAGTTACATTGAGTTCTGTCAACGGTTAACAGCGACATTTCATTCTTAATGGATGATTATCTCAGTGATCTAAAACAAGAGACATAGATGGAACAAATTTAAATGTCTCTCAATTGATATGCATGTGATTTTTAATATAAAACCAAGGCTTGTGTTTATAAATAGTTGCTGTTTAATGCGCTGAAAAGTAAGAAGTGAAGAATTAATATATTTTCATTTGAAATCTTAAGTAAATAAAAAGAAATGTATTTGGTTTAGATTAAATTTACTTACAAATAAAATTTAAAACATGATTATCTTTGTTTTAAAATATTTATAGTATAAATGTTAAAATTTATTAAATTTTACTTAAATTAAATTAATTTACTTAATTTAAAAACAAACAAACTTTATTTTAAATTTTTATGAAATTTAACTTTAACTTACTTAAATTTACATAAATTTAAAAACTAACTCTTTTCTGAAAAAAACAAATTTTTTCAAGACATTTTTAAAATTAAATTAAAAATAGTAATTTTTTAAAAATTTAATTAAAATTATTTAAATTTTTCAGTAGTAAAAACGTCAACAATTAATTTTAAAAAAATATTAAGAATTAAAATTTGAAAACTATTAAATTTCACTTAAATTTACATAAACTTAATTAAAGTAAGTTATTGAAATTCCAGCGCTTTTAAAATCTTTAAATAATTTAATTTAAAATTTAAAATATATTAAGTTTAAAATTAATGCACTTAAATTTACTTTAATGTGAATTTAAAAAATCCTTTCGTTAATAAATTAATTGTAAAAAGATTAATATCCTTGACGACTACATCTCGCTGTGGAGTAATGTTTAATAAACTAATCTCTCAGGCCAATTCACATGCACTCTGGTCTTGTTCTAGATTAAATAAGGTTTATAAATAATTAACGTGGATCTCCTAGTAAAGCGCAGTGGTTAGCAGGCTAATCATGTGTGTTG
>OZ038481.1:129660560-129695560 GCA_964036315.1 Acanthosepion esculentum | reverse complement strand
ATGATCTCCCACAGAGTCCAGCGTGTTGCCCTCTTGTGGTTAAACACGCATACAGGTACGTACGAACATTCACCAAAATACAAACTCTTTACGTTCACACACAACCACAAATGTAAATGCCTATGTCCATTGTAAATTTTGTTGTTTAATACATATACTTGTGGTATATATATATATATATATATATGTATATATATATATATATATATATATATATATATATATATATATATCGGTCGTGTTGGTTTTCTTTACACTTCTTTATGGTGGATTAAATCTCTGAGTCCGCCATGTTCTTGTAGTGAACCTTTTAATATTCTAGCAGGAATAAACACATCTCTTCCTAATTTAAGGATACGTAAACCCCCAGTCCGCTATACTCTTTCTGTAACTCCTTGGATGCTAGTGGCATTCCCGCTTTCCTTGCGGTTCAATGATGTTGTGTCGAAACCTACCACCCCTCTTGAAGATGAACTTGTCTGCGTCTGTGAACAAAGATTTTAAATAGTGGCATGTCAGTTGACATTAGAGAGACAGGAAGACAGAGAAGTTCTTGGCTGAGCTAGTTATTGACTACTTAGGCGATTTCTGTACCTTTTTACCAACCTATTAAAACCCTTTTTATTGTTACGTGTTATTTGGCGTTTGTCTCTACAACCCCCAAATCAACATCATAACAAATGATTAAATAAATATAAATAAATTCATACCTTTCCATGGGACAATTTTCGCAAATGTCAAGGTACGAAATGAACCCGGATTAGAACACACGTCACCGATTCTTTTTTCGATCCGCTAACCATCATTAACTACGCAATCAAAATAAACTTAAACTAAATTGTGAAGTATAAAATATAATTCGAGATAAATTAAACAGGCAGAGTATATATTTGACATTATTTATTTATATCTTTCCATGTTTCTGAATAAGTTGTTGTACAGATGGATCGAATTTGTGGATAAAGCTTTCAAATTGCATGTATTTCTTCTGTTTTTATTTGAGTACTTTCAATCGTTTTTGACATTATCAATAAATAAATGTCGTTAGAATGTTAGGCAACATGTCTGATACAACAGCGGGTCTCGCCCCACCGCTGGCATAAGAATAATATTGTTTATGAATTCGGAATCCCCTCCAGGAGATTTCATCATTATCATTGTTAAAAACAAGATTACATTCTTACATCCGGCACACGTGCACTAAACTCTTTCCCAAGCTGACGTGTCACGTGTCGAAACTCAGTACATTGCGTGCACATATCTACTAGTTCATTACGAAGTTCCAATATACATTTATCCACATAAAACAAATATTACTCAACATTACCAAATTCCATGGAAAACTAAAAGTCCGATAAGATATACAAAAATAAAATATCATTCACTACAGGAAACGAGCATCTGATATATTTAATGTACGCATACACAAACGCATACACACGCACGCGCACACACACACACACACACACACACACACACACACACACACACACACATATATATATATATATATATATATATATCTATGAATATGGGAAAAAGTTAAAAATTTAACGGGAATTTACTGGTTTCATCGTTCTATGCTTTTCAACACTGTTGTGGTAGGATCCACCTAATTTGCATAGCGGAGTACCAACGATATAAATATGGTTGGTACCGGAAGACATGGGGGGAATCCAGAGATCCAACTAGAGACTCTGCCCGACTGCGACTTAGTTAACACATTCTCCAGGAACGGTCTTCCCAGAAATATACAAAAGACTATATGTAAATATTGTGTACACTTTCTTGTTTCAATACATTTTATTCTAACTACATTTTGTGTTTGCATTATTATTCCATGCATTAGTCAAGTTTCAACAAACACACAGATAGACATACACACACTCTCTCTCAGACACACGCACAAAACTTTTATTGCTTTTTTATTGAACATTTTGGGATTGCCATTAGAGTCCAATAAACAAGAATCCCTGACATTTGAAGTACTTAACACTTTGTTGTCATGAACTACTTAACATGTTGTTATCAGGAACGACTTTGTTGTCATTAGCCACGTTCACTGAATGAAGACACTCCAACATCGATATGCCTGATCACGTGATCATAATCAACCAGTCAGCTTGCATTTTAAACAGATATCAATCTGAGTTACCTTTATTCTGCATAAAACAGAAATTATTCTCAAACTCCAGTCAGATACGAAACAGATCATTGCATAGCCACACGTCTCTCAATCGAAGTTTAACTTTTGAAAATCATGGAATTGTGAAACCAGTAAAACTTATATGTATAAAATTTCATACAACTTAAATTGAATTTTTAACTTACTTTTTATATAGGCAAACTGGGGCAATTTTGATCGCACATATTGGAAGTTCGTCTCTCAACATTCTGTAAACATTCTGCCCCCGAAAACTGCTGTTCTCCTCTCAAAAGGGATTATTTTTTGAATGGAGAGTTTTATACCCTACAAAATTCTAGCGAAACCCGAACAGCCATCTCTGAATGCGCTGTTGCAAATTGCTCACCGTAGGCACTAATTTAATATCTATAACAAGGGGCGGTGTAGTTAGACTCTTACTACCTTCAGAACGGCTCGAAATCACTACAAGAAAGTTCCGGTAAATGCAAAGGGTCCACAAGCGGTTTCGGTCAAGTTAAAAAAAAACTAATTTGATCCCGATAATTCTGGAATATCACCAACCAAATTATGAATAAGTGCTTAAGTGCTCACTATTATAAATGCCTCTGCGGTCATATTTTCATTGTCAGATAAGCTGGTTCTTTAAATCAACATTAGAAGACAATGGTCACTCACTTCCCGATTTCTCCGATCTCAGTGTGTACAATATCAGTATCATTCTCATGATAGCCCGGGAAGTCACAAGAGTTATCAAATTTCTTAGCCTAAGAAACCAACTCCGGACGACAACATCCCGGGGGTTGTCCTTAAAAATACCAATCCAGGACTATGTCCGATCTTAACGAAATTATTTAAACGTTGCTTGAAGAGGAAATCCTTGCCAAGACTGTGGAAAGTTTGAAACGTATGCCCAATTTTTCAAGAACGCGGACGAGCGCTCATCCCCCTCGTGATATAGAGCCATCTGTCTCCTCAGTATCATTAGCATGCTTTTTTTGTGGTTATAATCAATAATAAGGTTGTTGATCAGCTAAATAGGAACGCGCTCTTGACCAACAAGCAGTACGGGTTCGATCGGCCCTATCCACCGCTGGTGCCATAACTATCACCCCCACCACAAAATAAATGAGGTACGAGACATCAAATGCATTTCACTGTCCATAGCTTTAGATATTTCAATGGCCCTTGCTTCCAACTGTGGCACAAATGATTGGTGCCCTGCTCTCTAACTAATGATTCACTGGAAGAGTCCTCTCAATAACAAAACCTTTCCTAACGGGTAGGTTAATGAAGGAAGTTGCTAACAGCCATTCACCCGGGGCCGTAGCAATCAACTCAAGCGTCTCCCATTGGTCGATTCTCAGACAAACCCTCTTTTAATTTACATAAATGATTTGCCTAAGTGTATATTCAGATCATTTGTGAATATCTTTACCGATAATACAAAAGAATATTAGTGCACTTCCAATACTCGTGACCAGATATTGGCAGCTGATTTCTTATCCGATCTAGCACTGACAACTCGATGAGTGGTAGGGAACTGGCTGGATACATTCAGTGCCTAGACATCCATACTAATTACATTCCATCATTGCTGTTCAGACCCTACACTATACCAATCAAGATGAATGGATGATTCCTTGGGGAGGTCCCTCGCGTTAGCAAAAAATGTGCCTTTAAACTCAACCCATAAACTTGAACTCGTACATATGACCCATCGCTAAAAATGCAGGAAAAAAATTGTTCATCCCCAGTAACGCTGCAATAAGCACCTAAGACACCCTGCCAGACACCAGCACATATGATTTGATTATAGTGGTGAAGGCTTTGTGCAGAAACCTTTTGAAGGGCCGAATAAAGAGACTTGGTGCACTATGTGCCAAAAGTTCCCCAAACAACCCTCTGCATAGGATTTACTATGAGCATCAACTCTCCATAAAATCTCGCCAGTGCCCAGTTAAACAGCCAAAATTTTGTAGGCATTATTAAAACTAGTTGTCTTTTCTACTCTTACCATAGATACAACAACGTTACTTCAACCAGGTTAAATAATATTTCTCGAGATCTATACATGTAAAACTGTATCGCATCTACAACTATCGATTTGAATAAATAGTAGTACATTTAAATAATACATTTATATTACTGTTCACGAAAGACAATGGCTAATAGCCACTTAAGGTGGGATTACTGAATGAAGTTTCGCTAATCGCATCAAGGGAAGAGGTATTCTAACGCTATTTTCATGACAGATGTTTAGATGAGCTCCAATCTTTAGATCCGCCAGTTTAACAATTTAAACCGTGGACACGAAATATCACACACAGATCCGACACATCCTCATTCCTTCCGTAGGAACCTCCAGGTGGTGTAAGCGTTATCAAGTTTGAATCGCTAGAACACTTACTAATGAGTAGTCGCTTCGATCCTCACGGTGTTTCTTTATTTACGGCCTATTGATACATCTAAGCTACGCTTAGAAAAGCACCATCCCCATCCATTCGTCTCATTCTCTTCCAATTAGACTGTTACTTCCCTAGAACTGTTACGATGGGAACAGACTTCCAAAAGTATGATTCTTTGACCACTTAAATGGTAACCTGTTCTTGTATTGTGTCTGGTATAAATTATCATGTATATGGTGATAATATGAACCGAGTGATCCTTCCTTTCATGCCATTACACTAACTTCATACAGTCACCTTCTAGCTTGGTTGCCTCTTGGGGTGAATTGTAGTTTCTAAAGATAATTTGTAAAATTGTAAAAGTCACCGTCACTTCACTGATATAATAAAAATAAAAAAAATAAAAAAGTGATTTGAATAGGAAATAAACCCTAAAAAAACGAATAATACATTCTAATTTTCACCTTATAGCGTCGATTTGGGATACTATTCTATTGGCTATGATAAATTGCAAATAACCAGCTGGGTTTGTATTGATTAAGCATGTCTAACAATAAGATTTAATAAGGTGACATACCTGCGCATAGTGAATTTCACACTTAAATTCTCATAGGAAATATATAGGAAGGTATTTCCAATGGGGATGCTTTTCATGGTCTTTATCTCGGGTTAGCATGGAGAGCGAAGATAAGTATTTAACAAGACACAGAGACATAGGAATGCAAGAGTGCATATGGACGTTCTAGCAAGTCTCAAATAAGCAATAAATAGACAAATATTAAAGATAATGTCGAGAACGTAGCAGGAAATATCGAGATCTTCCTGGCTCGTGTTGTGAACGAACAAAGAATAATTTATAACAATAGTTGAATTGGAATAACGGCTTTTTAATCTGAATATTGATGATGTAGTTTTAGCAATACCTTTTCAGACAGTGCATGTGACGAATAAAGGACTTTTAAGTAGGCGAGAGACTACAAAAGAAACTGCTTTTAACTACCGGAGGAAATATTGTTAGCTCATTATGAGGCATTACATGTGTGTAGAGTAAATGTTTAAACGCTGACATTTTTGTTTGCGATCTGCGTTCAAATGTCACTCTGTGCATTTCAATTTACTTGGAACTAGTGTACTGGGATGAAATATCAGAGTAGACTTGTTGCCAATTTCAACTAGTTTAGCAGAAGAAAATTTGAATTCATATAATCGTGGAATGCCCTGTCGACGAAGCTTATAATACACCAACTAAATTTCCCTGGAAACAGGTAAGATTTTCCCCAAAAGTATCACATAACAAGTTATTGAATAAACACTCAAATACAACCGACTAGCATTTATGTTACTGGAGCCATGTAAATGGTTAGAAACGATATTATAATTTACCAATATTCCTTATCTTCACACCAACTAAATAATTACAGATTCAAATATAAACGACTAATATTTACCTAAACCAAGCAAATACGTATAAATCCTAAATGAAATCGACGAATATTTACATATCAGGAAACAAAGTAAATCCTTAATCACTCAAATACAGAAAGAACTAATATTGAATTATTCTAGAACCCAGCCAATGTTTCAAGATTAAAAATAGCCAATATTTTTCTAGCCATGAAAGTAGAGAATAATTATGAACTCAAATATATTGAGCTATCACTTCCTTTACCCAAGAACCAAATGTTTATAATCAATAGTCACAACCCAAATGTGTGTGTGTATATATATACATATATATATATATATATATATATATATATATATATATATATATATATATATATATATATATATATTAATGCATGTTTCATTAAATAATATAGACAAGTTTTGCTTATTTATTTTAAGTAAGTTCCTTTCGTATTGTCTGATAAGCTTAATCACATTATCGTTAAAAGACGAAAGGAAAACACCATATTGATACATGTTTAAATCCAATCTAAGCTTTCGGCTTACATATTATCAAAGATGACAATTTCAATAAATCAAACGACACACGGACGAAACAGCAATGATAGTCCGTCATTCCTGCATGCTGTAAGCCGAAGGCTTATTTGGATTCAAACATTTATCAATGTGGTGTTTTCCTTTCGTCTTTTAACGATAATGTGATTAAGCTTATCAGATAATACTAAAGGAACTTACTTAAAATAAATAGACAAAACTTGTCTATATTATTTAATGAAACATGCATTAATGAAAATTGCTGCCTAAATATACACAATATATATATATATATTTGTGTGTGTATATATATATATATATATATATGTATATATATATATATATATATATATATTTGTGTATGTATATGTATATATATATGTATATATATATATGTATATATATATATGTATATATATATGTATATATATATGTATATATATATATGGAAGGAGAGATAGATAGTTATATATAAATTACAACGTCAAAACTTATATATATATATAATATATATATATATATATATATATATATATATATATATATAGTCGGGACACAAATATTCCTACACATAGAAATTGTAAATTTATTGTATTTACAACTAATGAATAAATACACTTTTCATATAATTAACTGTACACAAATGCATAATAAATAAATATGCATAGAAAACCAAAAAAACATTTAACAGAAATAAATTCCTTTGAACCATTTTAATGGGTGCAAAAAATATTTCAGATTTTAAACTTTTAAATTGATTTTTTTTTATTATTCAAGTAGAATATTCTAGAAAGTTCCAATATTGTTATTAGTAGTTATTATTTAGCCTAAAACATGCAAATCTGTAATTGATATTTGTGCAAGAAAGTTATCAATGCTAGTGGAAAAGAACTGTCAAATTTGCAAAAACAACAGATTAAGTTCTGGAAAAAGTTACAGGAAAATCACAGACAAACTACATATTCCTTACTACCCTTATTTCATTCATTGCATGGTATAAAAACTCAAAACTATTGAAAACCAAAGAAGAACATGTGCTCCAGGCAAAACTTCTACGAGGTCTTTGAGGAAATTAATGCGTCAAATCAAAAAAAAAATCCACTGGTTACTCGTCAGGTGTTGCAAGGGGATTTGCTTTCATCAGGAATATATGTCACTAAACGGACAATAAGCAAGGGAATTCATAGGACCAATTTAAATTCACGCCCCCCCCCTCGGAAAACAGCACTGCTATAGAAAAGACACAGAGAAATTCGTTCGAGAACATAATGATAACGAAAAATCGTATTGTGAAAGACTATTATAGATAAACGAAATCACAATTAAGATGTATGGACAGAATAATAATTGAAAACATGTATAGAGGAAAGATGGCGATACCTTCAAACAAACGAACAACAGTGATATTTGGTGATGGCAGCATTATGGTTTGGCGATGTTTTTCTGCAAAAGTTACTGGGTAATAAACGGTAGAATGAATGCCACAGCATATGAAAATATTTTGGAAACTGATTTAATGAGTTCGGTTGAAAATCTTGAGCTTCCTACTGATTGGATCTTCCAACAAGATAATGATCCAAAGCACACTGCAAAATCTACGAAGAAATGGCTTGCTGAAAATAATGTAAATATCCTGAAATGGCCAAGTTAGTGGTCAGATTTAAATACAACCGAAAATCTGTAGCGTTATTCGAAAATTCAAATCCAATTGAGAGTTCCAACAAACATCCCGGAAGATCATATATGAAGAAGAATGCAACAAAATACTAATTAAAATTTGAAAAATACTAATTAAAATGGATAAATGGAATTTATTTCTATGAAATCAAAATATTTTCTATTGCCTATGCATTAGTTTTTATGTATCTGTATATAGTTAATAATACGAAACGTATGTCTATTCATTAATTAAAAACCCATGAATTTGTTTATGCGTTCGAATATATATATATATATATATATATATATATATATATATATATATATTTATTCATATATATATATATTCATATATATATATTCCTCCCCCACTATATATATATATATATATATATATATATATATATATTAACCAAAGATATAAATAAAGATTGACATAGGGAGATAAATATGCAGAGATCTCGCATCCTATCTGTCAAAATAAACGTTCTAATTCTTAGGTTTATAATAAGTAGAAAATGTATACAGATTTCACTAATTTCATTCTTTTCCGGTACATTTAAAACCAGTTTCATAGAGCATTTCTGTTACAATCTGGGGTATTTGAAAACGGCAGCAACAAAAAGAAAAACAAAAGGTATAAAGTTCAGAATAAAATCGGCTTAAGGGTCTTTACAACTAATGCTTGTAAACAAATATTAAAATAAATTTTGGATTTTTATTTAATATCATATATTTTGGTGGTCATTTAACCCCACAAACAAACCGTACGGATCAACAAATGAAGTCGTGGCTATTTTATGAACAAGATCGTCTTGCCAGTCGATTACTAATGTTGGTTCTATTAAATACATGTACTCAGCCTTAAACTTATCTCCAGTAGTTAGATATATTTATCAAAAGATTAAAACGAAAATTTACAGACGAATAGGGAGAAGTCGGTAGAACGTTTTTTGTAGAAAGAAAATAGGCTAATAATGTGTAGATAATTGTTAGATGCCTTCTACCCGATACTGAAAAGGGAAGCTAGTGGTTATTAAAGTAGTTTTGCATTTACTCACAATTACAGTATATGTTTTTGAACGTTGTGTTCCCTTGCGTGTATTTAACTACACGAGATCTACCCATAAACTGTTCCCTGGTCAGAATAGAGCGTCACTTGCTGGCCCTTAAGGGTTATATGACCAATCAAACACGATGCCTACTAAGTATGGAAGAGTTAGAGAACTTTACATAACACGACTGTAGTGATATTTATTGATACCCAAAATTAAATTAGATATGGTTTATTAAGGTTTTATGTATACTGAACACTGATATTCTCTTTGCAGTCTGTTATAATGTTTAATGAGTTGAACCGCATTAGATGACTGTTGATATGTTTGCTGTTTGAGTCGAAGTGTAAGCAATATCAGTAATGTGGTTAATCGTTTACAGACACTAATTGACCAACTCAACTAATCAGTATAGGGTTACAAAATACTTTAATCGCCTATGCTCTTCAAACATTCTTTTTTAAATATGTATTAAATCGTAGTTTTCGAACCGTAACCCTTTATGTTACCCTTTATATATTACAAGCTGTCTCCGTGGGAGAGATGAACTTTTAAGTAGATTTCGTTTCAAATGATTTCTCTTAAGTTCCATCATTGTGGTGACATAACAACTCATGCAAAGAAATGTTCTAGTTATCACCGTTCTACTATCGATAATCTGACACATGGAATAATTAGTGAGCACTGTTAATGGCTAAATTATTAAAAGAATAATATTACTTATCAAAAAGACACTTAGAGGAAGACAAAAAGCGAGAGAAAAAAACTGGGTTAATTGAAGTGAGAGTCAACAACAAATCAAGAGAATAAAGGGAAAATATCTCTAGGTTTCTGAAGAGAGACATGGCTGAAAGAAATAGAGACTAAACGGAACACAGATGATTGGAGATATATTGTGCTTCACGAAATAGAAGGGCGCTGGATGAATGAAAAAGAAAGATTGTGGAATTGGGAGACTGAAAGAAAGAGTATGGTCTCTAGGAAAGGGAAACTGGGAACAAAGAAAGACGGAAATGAAGGCAGAAAGAATGACCAAAATTGGCGCGGCAAAAAATAAAGAGGGAACTAGAAACTGTGAGAAAGAGATAAAGTGGCGGTGAAAGAAATAAAGAGAAAGACAGAACGAAAAAAAGTGAGCAAGATGAAGAGAGGGTGCGTGCAGTAAGAAGGCGAGAACGTGACAGCGTGAAAACGAGACAGAGACAGGATGGAAGAAAGAGAAGAAAGAGAGATCACAAGAAACGTGGTAACTATAAGAAATTGAGAAGGAGAGTAAGGGAGAACAAGATGAAGAGATACAGTACAAAATATTAAAAAAAACTCTACCTACCTTTGCGCTTTGTATTGGGTTAACTACTCATAAAAAAGAGAAAATGCCAAGAAGAATAATCAAGTAGAAGGGAGAGCGCTTCCTATGGAACAATGAATTTTGAGAAAGAAATAGACACATTGAAAGAAATACAGAAAGTGAGTGAGGAAGAAAAAATAAAGAAAAAAAAGGGGAAAAAAGTAAGCATGAGAAAGAGAGAATTTAAAAAAAAGAGAGATCGAGCAGAACCGAAATCTAAAGTAATTGGGAAATATCCCCGGTGACATTTTCAATATTAGAGCAAGTTGCTCATTGATGTTACGTGTAATAATTGCACCGTTCGTGGACGCGCATACACATGGCCCCCTTTTAGCACAATATGATACTTCATGTCTTATTCATGGTCCACTTTGATTCGATGACATTGGACTGCTGACTTAATTTCCCTGTGGAAAATTCATAATATGCATTAGCATTAATGTGCATTGGGCGTGTACAGTGCTTGTCATCTGTTTTGTTGTTTTAACTCAAAGAATGTCAGCTCGATATTGCACAACTGTGAACTTCAGGTTTCTTTCTCTCCACCATTTGTTGCTATTGATTATTTCTTTATTCGTTCTTGTGCTTCTCTCAATGGAGACGATTGTTTAAATAAATCTATTGTCGGAAATTTAGTAACCCACCTCTCCCTCAATATTCCTATCTTACTTTCTCACTCTCTCTTTTTGACAATCTATTTCCCTTTCTTTTTTCATCTAGCTTGTTACCTTTTTACTAAATGTTCACTCTACACAAGGCGCAAGTACCATTCAAGGTAGAATGTTACTGAGTGAGTTTGTTGCATGATTGTAACCACCCACCTTAAGAAGGCCGGAGCGTACAACGGTCGAAACGTTGTAATAAATATGGCGACAATGATGAGGACAATAGTCCGAATAATGTATATAGTGAAAAATGGAAGAAGTTAAACAATCCTAAAATAATACTTATAATTCTTCAGTAGAATTTATTTTCTAAATGTCGAAAATAGCTGTACTAATTTTGTTTTATTACTTTTAAAATATGCCTTTTCGTCGTTGTTGCCCAAACGACGTTACAAAATTTGAGCAGATGAGAGCTGTTTTTTCGGGATTTATTTGGAAGGACTTCTCCATCCAACTGTATCTTTTCTGTGGCCGTTGCAATAATTATAACGAATATTGATGCAAGAATGTAAAAATGATTACAATATTACTTGCATTAAAACATAACTTTTTAAAGGAATGGCAAGTAGAAAGGGTCAGAACTATTAATCTTATACGCAGATAAACGGTTAAGCCTCGCTTGACTGTGAGAAGGAGGCTCGTCATGTGCTGAAGAGATTTAATGTCGTTATCAGCAAAGAGAAGAAAAAAACACACTAATGTAACATTAAACGATAAGTTTTTGCTGATTTCTTCTTCAGTTGCCAGTTGGAAGGGACAGGCGTGTGATGTGACAAAGAAATGATTGATTGATGACAAGTAACAATGAAAATGATGCTTTGCAGTTACAGGAGAGGGAAATCTTCAAACCTCACTCTTTGAGCAGAGCAAGACTTTTATATTAAGAATTATTCTAATATACCCTTCTATGTGCCTTCAGGATATGAACGATTATAGCTCTCCACCATTCAATGTATTCTATAACTCTTAGTAAAGTTTGTCTTTTTGCTATGTCTCACAATCCCCGTTCTGCCAACCATTTATACAAGTTCGTTACGTAGGTTAAACGTTGTTATCATCTATTCCTTTTAGCTTCAACTAGCAGCCTGACCCGACGTTGCCGGTGCTTGATTAAAAAATCGTACGACTCATACAGCAATCGCTATCACTTGACTTAAAATATTTTTGCCCTTCCTTGCCTTTAAAAGAGTGTCCTTTGCCGTGCTGATGTTGCTACATGCCTTACTTCTTGGCTATCTCACACTGCGGATTTTTTCTAAGATCTATACTAAACATTAAATCTGTTACGCAAAAAATTAAACAAAATGAACACAAAACGGTCAGCTTTAAAAAAGGGATACGTAACTGGAAAAAACGAATGAAAAAAGAATGTTAACAACAAATACTTTTTCACACCCAACTCAGTTTTGTGGAATCAGAATCATCGCTGAGTTTAAGCAAGAGAATGACCCAATTGTAGTAAACTGGCATGTAGATTTAAATTTTTTCCACTTGTGACGAATGCAGCTATCGATATTTTTTGCATGCTAGCATGCTAGTTAACTTTCGTGGCCAATAGAATCTTCCTGCCTATTCGTAGCAGCCAGCTATAGGCTCTCACTCTGGCCAGTAGAAAATGGCCGCAAACTACATGAAAACTGCCGTAGAAGCATGAAAACATCGATTATTCCGACTATCGATAGGAGTTGAGAAATGCAAAGTCGGTCTTGACCGGTTCAATAACTTGGAGTATGTGCATGTAAATCTTGGTTCAAATCTGTCAAAAATTGCGGCCGTGCATTCCTCACACACACACACACACACACACACACACACACACACACACACACACATACACACACACACACACACATCCTGCCTTTTATAGATAGAGATATATCCTTTGAGTGGCAAAGACCCTAAGTCCATTTTCCTCTTTGCCCAATCATTTTCAACTGTCTCTTTATGATGTTAAATATAATATTTTGCTTGAATTTTCTTTGAAGCTTCGTCGTTTCTTATGTACGGTCCATGGGGTTCTCAGTATCCTTGTGTACAACCACGTTTCTGCTTCCTGAAATCTCTTCGTTATCCGTCAGGAGATTATCAGGCATTCACTGACATATGGAAGATCGATATTACATTACAAGTCATTACTCTTTTTTGTTTCTATTTAAATCTTCCTGTTTCTAATACTTTGCTCGTGTTTTCGAAGGATTCTTTTGTTATCCTAATACGACTTCAGATTTCAGCATCAGATTTTCAGTCTCCTTTTAAGGCACTTCCTAGTTTGTATCTGTTGTGTTTCCTTTTGTTGACACCCATACATTCTATCTTCTTACAACTGATGTTCAATCTTTACTTCTCACTTTGCTTTTCTGCTCTCTGTAGGAGTTCCTTTAGTTTTTTCTTTCCCTATGTGCTATCGTCACTGTGCCATCTGCAAATCTTATGTCGTTAAGATTGCGGCCTCCGATAATGAATCCTTGTAAGATTTATAATACTCACAGGAACAAAAGTTTGAATGACTAATTTGAACACACATCCTTGTCTGATGCTCCTTTTCGTGATGTCAACGACCACTCGTTGAAACTTTTGTGAATACTCGTTGTCACTTTCGTAATGCTCGTTGTAGTAGAGACTTTGTAATCGCAGATACAACTATAGAAACGCAGTTGAACAATACTTGTGTCAGTCGGCTCCGAATAACACTCGCACTGATAGTAATTGCTCTATAAAACGCTTTCGAAAGTAACCACCGAATAGTATGCCGTGTAGTGATCAGAATAGGGAAGAGTATAGAGAATAGTATAACGAACAGTATAAAGAATAGCGATCCGTAAAGCAATAGAGGGTAGAATAGAAATAGCGATCAATTAGCGCCACGTTAATTCCGATATATCCGTCAGTTATGTGCCACGCGTGATACACGCTTAGGCGATCATGTGTCTTTCGATACATGACTGACCAGGCAGATGTTTTCCCGCAGTAGGTTGCCATTTCTTTCTGCGGTAGACCAGTTGCTATGGAACCCGGTCTGTTCTTCTATTTATTTAGAAGACAATGATTCTTACCTTTCTCAAGGAATGTAAGTGAATGTAATGGATTCAAATTGGATTCGAACTCGTCTGAGTCCGAGATGCTATTCATTACACCACCGGGCCTCCAATTCCTATATTTATATATATATATATATATATATATATATATATATATATATATATATATATATATATATATGTATATTTACACACACACACACACCCACAAACACAGACACACACACACACACAGACACACACACACACACACACACATATATATATATATATATATATATATTTCATTTACTATCACGTGATCTGCTTATTCAAAATCGGTCGGATCGTTGTGTTTGCTCTGTGGTGATCTGTGTTCAAACCCAAGTGTCGGCAGCGATACTTTATTCTGATATAACAAAACTTCAATTATACTAGACAGTATAAACAAAGACAAGTCAAATCAGAACCTATAAACGGCAATTTTGAATATTTCCTGTGGCGATTATGTATTCAGAATTAACGATTTTTAAAAGTCACGCCTCATAGATATTGTCCATGAAGTGTATATTTTTCTTCATGAAGAGGTATCTATTCTGATGCAAGCGATATCCGAAAGAATTCTCATTGTTGATGGAACAATAACTATATTATTATTATCGTCATATTCCTTTGAGTCATTTACGGAAAAGATATATTTACAACACATGAGTCTAAGAGCACAATCGATGACGACGAAGATATAGTACAATACAATTACATTTATTTATATTTGAGTGAATCCGAACAAAAATCCATACTGTCTTGAAGCGAATTTCAAAGACAATACTTGGATGTCTATAATAGATTACTTCAACCACGTATGTGCCATTTTCTGTCACTAGATTTTGTCATCATTGATCCTGATTCATGATTCTATTCTTGCAAATCTTGCCATTTTTCTTGATGATCAACAGGTCTAAGTGGTTTTTAAATTAGTCTTTTCCTATTAAGTGAATTTTGTAGGGATCAAAATAAAGTGGTTATCCGAAGCTCAAGGCTCAGGTGAATACATTGTCTGTAGTAGAACAGCCATAACAAAAGGCTATAAAACATCCTGCCGGATCTGCAAAATTAACAATGCTGACTGTCCTCTTTATACTCTCGTTGTGTAAAGGTTATTATCCAGATTGCATTATTGATCAATCTAGATTTCATATCCCAATAGCGTTTTAGTTTTTGATTCTCTGGGACAAACAAGGGAATAAGGAAATAAAATATTGAAAAATCACAGGATTAAATCAAAATCGTTATAAATATGATGTTGTTTTGTTGTTTTATGAAACTACAGAAAATTTATGGATTTTACAATGAAAATCTATGGACAATCTGGCTATTGAATCTAACATTATTCACCAAAGACATCATAATTAATCGCGTTTAGTCTTTTTAAATGATTATATTTATATTTAATTAACAATTTGGGGATGGATTCCTTCTTCTGCAATGAATGAAAACTGTGTAGCTTAAAAATAAAAATATATTTTTACCAAAAAATTGCTCAGTTTAAAAATATAGAAAAATACTAAAACACATGGAAATGAAACTAAAATATCTAACTCTACCGCGTGAAACCGATGATTAATAAACTTACAAAGGAAAAATCACAAAGAAATTGTCACTGGCAGGAATAAGCTGTTACATAACATTCACTGATATCGAAGAGTGATACTATCACGTAATTTATTCGCACATTTAAAAACCGACATATAAAAGGCTTCGGCGGAGAGTAACATTGTTTGCTTTAATTACACTCAACTAAAAATCGTTATTTTTATTTATAACGCATGTCTATAGTAAATCATTACCAATTTATCTTTATATATATATATGAAACAGCCTGTCGACTCTGAGTGTTGATTTCAATGTTCACTTTTACATTTACATTTACATGCGATCTATGATTGATATTGAGCACTTTATCCCATAATTATAGCCCACCTTAAAACTATATATATATATATATATATATATATATATATATATATATATATATATATATATATAACATATATTGAACATAAAAGCAAGCATTAATGAGAGAAGATCGCTATATATATATATATATATTTATATATATATATATATATATATATATATATATATATATATATCGATCTTCTCTCATTAATGCTTCTTTTTATGTTCAATTACTGATAATCTGTTTCTTCCAGACTTTATATATTATTTAAATATGCATAATATTCAAATATTTAATATTACGTTTAAAGTAGATACATGATATAACGCCGCTGATAGTAAGGTTTACTTTATATACAGATAGTTGAAAAGTTATTTTTATTTGCTTTAAGTATTTTAAATAAAATCGGTAATATTGCATTTTTATTATACTAAAATAATTCTATTCTGTCACTAATTTTAATTTATGAAATGTTTCGTATATATCCCCCATGTATAAATATTTTAAGCGATTAAAATTGCGTTTATATTATACCCAAACGTTCCTATTTGGTCGATAGTAGTTCAATTATTTCTGAGCGATTTCAATGGGTTTTTGCTTTGACATGTAATGAACAACACTTGGTTGCAGTACGAAGAACGACGCAATTTTTATAAAATAATTACAACATTCTCTTATCAATATTATTTTTTCTACCTTCGCAAGAAAACTTTTATGTATTCGTATAAAACTGGTTACCAACCGGACGCGTAAGCTAATTGGTAGAGAATGACCGGAAACGACATACCTTTGCTTCGTGGAAGGTTCGACTGCTGCTGCAAGTCAAATGTATGCGTCATTTTTGCATTATTTGCTAAGATCATTAGAATCTGAATAACCACTTTAAGAGTGTGTTATGGGAACTTACCCATAATATTAATAGACTGTTGCGTACCCCATAAATACTGCGCCTCAAGAGGGAGCAGTAGTGTGAGATCCAGTTTTTTGGACGACTCACCTAGCAGGTCGAACTCTCTGCCTCTGAGGCAGAGGGGAACTCTCTGCCTTTGGGCGGAGAGGAACCCGGACGAGGTTCCGCCGAAGGGCAGAACCTCGTTCAGGGTGGTTGACCACCCCGATCCCGTTTATACGGGTTCAACAGGCAATTTTTGCCCGAGCCTACGGGCTCGGAAAGCCCACATTAAACCGGCCTTGTGCCACATTCGACACACGTGGTCGTGTTGTTAAACATCGTGTGAGATCCAGTCCTTTTTGGACGTCTCAGCTATTCGGTCGAACTCTCTGCCTCTGAGGCAGAGGGGAACTCTCTGCCTCTGAGGCAGAGGGGAACTCTCTGCCTCTGAGGCAGAGGGGAACTCTCTGCCTCTGAGGCAGAGAAGAACTCGGACGAGGCTCCGCCGAAGAGCAGAGCCTCGTTCGGGGAGGTTGACCAACCCGTTCCCGTTTATACGGGTTCTACGGGCAATTTTTGGCCGAACCTACGGGCTCGGAAAGCCCACATTAAACCGGCCTTGTGCCACATTTGACACACGTGGGCGTGTTAATGAACATAGTGTGAGATTCAGTCCTTTCTGGACGTCTCAACTATTCGGTCGAACTGAGGCAGAGGGGAACTCTCTGCCTCTGGGCAGGGAGGAACTCGGACGTGGCTCCGCCGAAGGGCAGAGCCTCATTCGGGGAGGTTGACCAACCCGATCACGTTTATACGAGTTCTACGGGCAATTTTTGCCCGAGCCTACGGGCTCGGAGGCCCACATTAAACCGGCCTTGTGCCACATTTGACACACGTGGGCGTGTTAATAAACATCGTGTGAGTCAGACACAGAGTCAGTGTGAGTTAGTCAGAGACAGAGTCGCGTTAGACGATTACTGTAAGACATTCGAATAGTGATACTTCGCGACAACCTAGTTCTCTCTAACCTAACCTGATTGTTATTACTAACACTTCTACTTCTTTTGTACATATTCTGTTTGTAATATATCTGTGTTATTCCATACCTGTTTTTGAGTTATTCTTCATTGGTTCTACCTTGGTCCATCACCGTGGTACAAGGACACTGGACCATAACAGAGTGGTTATTATTTATCTGTTTGAATGTTTGATATATTTATTTGATAGACAAAATGATACAAATCGTTAGGCGAACAAAAGTTGTAGTCAAATAAACACTAATGACACAAATCTAGTTTTAAATTCTTGTCATAAAATAAACGACTTGTTAGAGAGAGTCGTTATTGACCCACTAGTTTCTTTAAGATAATATGGCTGATTGCTCTGTTCCACTAGAGTAGCAAGTAAATACTTGTTGCAGTTGGCGTCACATGAACATTTGGGTCACTTCAAAACTCACAATGTCACCCTTTGGTTTATATTGCATCTATGCAGAGCAGACATTATTTACAGTTCGTAGGAAACAGCGTATAATGTAGCGTCATCAGTATTTGAACAGGAATAGTACACTAAAACTCTGGGTTATAATGCCTTGTGACTGAATGCTAGGACAAACATCGATAGCTTCTTAACAATTTCGTTTACCTAATTTCGCTTCAAAGATTTATTATGTTCTTCAGACACATCCAGGCGGATATTATCAAGATCGCTCCCTTAAGAGATCGATCATGGTGGGATTTGACACTCAATTATATAATCATAAAGCTAACATTTCAAACACTTGCCCGCGACATACTTAATATGGTCATAGGTGCCAAAATCTACGCGAGAATCTGAAAAATAGTTCTCGAAGACAAGAATAACGGAGTACCATAATACATTATATTCCATCTATTCAACACACCTGAAATGACTTCTTTAAGGTTTCTTTAAAGTTTGCAGAAAGTGCTGAAACGCCTAACCTTTTGTCATCAATATTTCCTGTGAGTGTCAGGTTTTCCAAAGACTTTTTCTCCATTATATGTACAAATATGTACACTATTTACATTATTCGGACTATTGTCCTCATCTTTGTTGCCATATTTATCACAACGTTTTGGCCGTTGTACGCTCTGGCCTTCTTCAGGTGGTTGGAATGTCGAACTGAAACCTTTATTTCGCTCGCTTTATCCACTGAGACTTAAGGTCACATGGCACAGTGGATAAAGGCGTTGGTTAGATCCAGTGACAGGACCCAGAATGTTGTGAGTTCAATACTGGGTTAAGGCAGTGGAGAACTTGGAGAGGTGAATTAACAGGAGATAACTGATAACTGACATCTATTAGACATGGCACGTGGAACTAGAACAGTCTATCCCGGTGTGCGAAATAAAGGGTTCAGTTTGACCGAAACGTTGTGATATATCTGGCAACAAATATGATGACAATAGTCGTAATAATGTAAATAGTGTACATATTTGCACATATAATGGAGAGAAACTGTGTGGATTCTATCATGACAGTTTATTTAATTTAGCTAAATGTGGAACTAGTCTGGAGTTGGAGTTTCTTTCTGGTAGCAATCCCGTGGGATTCGGCAAAGCGGTTGCCTCTCGTCTGTCGTCTGAAACTACTGTCACCGGAACTTCTGGAAACTCTCGCTTGGTCGCTTTCTTCTTATATTGGCCTCTACCCAAAACTGGCATAGAGATTGATGTAGTTTGGGGTTTCGTTGTTTCCCCTAACTCACAAAAAACCGCTTTGTTTTCTGGCTCTGAGTAATTAATGTCCCTCCAAATTTGGAGAGATCCCAGTTCCGATGGGTAACGGTAACAGGATATTGATTCGCCCAACTCCTTCCTTCTCTTATTTGTATCTCGCACTAACACTTCCCAATAGGCGTAGGCAATTCCTCCGTCTACTTTGGTATTTCACCTCTGCCCATATCCAATCTGGTTCTCAATGGCGTGCCGTGGTCATCAATTAAAATTATCCTTTTAATTTCTCGTCATCGAAATTTCTCAACCTGCCTTTACTCATAAAATCAGAAATTTATGAGCTGTTTCCTCCGGGCAATCACCACCCCCTATTCTGCCAATATCATTGCACTCCTCGGTTTGGGTCCTTACACAAAGAAACTCTATGCCCTTGATTTGATAAAAGGGATCACCAAATTTTATCTCTTTTTAAAACTGCGTCATTAATCAGCTCTCAGCTACATATGGCTTTTGAGGTAATGTATTTTAAAAGAATCACTTTTCTCCAATTCGTTTCTGAAACTAAAAAATTGTATTTTTGGAAAAAGATAAATTTCCCTTATTACTCTTCGTCTGTCCATAGTTTTGTTTCTTAAAACTTCTAGTCTTTTCCCAATACATATTTAAGTTTTTAACACTTTCTGTCTGTTTGACAGTGTCTCACAAATGTATATATATATATGTATATGAAGAAATATGGTCTTAAATATATATATATATATATATATATATATATATATATATATATATATATATATATAATAAGTTAACTGATTTAAAATATTTTTTTTCGCTACACAGTAATAACCAAGTTTCAAAATTGGAAGCTAAAAGCTTCGAATAATTTTGTAATTAAATTAAAATCATTACATTTCATCCTCAAGCGAATTTTGGACTCCAAAATTCGCTTGAGGATGAAATAGATGAAATGGAACTAATGTTTTTAATTTAATTACAAAATTAAATTCGAAGCTTTTAGCTTCCACTTTTGAAACATGGTTATTACTGTGTAGCGAAAAAACATATTTTAAATCAGTTAATTTATAATATTAATGATCTGTAAATTTACATTGAGCACTATTTTGTAAAAATAAGAATATCTATAAGAACACTGGATTATATATCTTACTGTTCTTTATATATATATATATATATATATATATATATATATATATATATATATATATATATATATGTATATATATATATATATATATGTGTGTGTGTGTATGTATGTATATACATATATATATATATATATATATATATATATATATATATATATATATATATGCGTATGTGGCGGCGGCTCATGACAAATGGAAAATGATTTGATTTTTTCCCGCCTAAATTGGATATTTTCTTTACGTTCAACGTAGTGCTGTTTTGGCTGTACTTATTAGTAGACGTTTCAATGATTCCAGATCAACTCAATCCGTAAGAATAATTTTTCAGATTCTTGCCTTATTTCAATCTGATTTCGTTTGTAGATGTTGAACTAGAAATTATAGCCTATTTAATGAAATTTAATTAAAAGAAATCTGATTTTGAGATGAAATTCGTTATAATTAGAATCGAAGAAAAGGCATTTTCTAATTTGGCCGAACATATATATATATATATATATATCACTTGTAGAGAACTGTATTTGTTTGAGTGTTGTTGAATTAGAAAGACGTACTATTTATTCTTGCTAGAAGAAGGTCCAGCTACAAGAAAATGGCTGGCTCAGTTGAGTCCAACCGAAGATGTAAAGAAGGCAAACAAACATGACCGAAATATATATGTCAACAAATATATATATTAAACAACAAATTTACAAGTGACAAAGATATTAACATTTGTATTTGTGTGTGGACGAAAAGTGTTTGTTTATTGATGAAGTTCGTACGTACATGTATGTTCAAGGCGTCTTCCACAAATGGGAAGACGCTGATCTCTACGGGAGATCACATTTTCAAATGTGTCCGCTGAAATGCAAAGTGTAAAAGAGATCGAGGCGAGAAGTCGCTCAGTATTTATAGTGTAGGGAGAACGATCCCTAGTGACAATTAGGGAATTAAGGAGGAGCTAACTCCGACACACTTTTAGAATTTTAATTTTAAAATACTTGAAGATTTATGTCTGGATTTATCTGCATTTTAAATAAAACAAAACCATTATTTTCTTTTTTTTTCATTTTCAGCTTGATCATGTGCATTACAAGCAAAGAAAATATTCTAAAGCTAGAATTCACATCAGTTGTCATGAAGATTAAAATAAACAGAAATTTATTCTTTGGGGCTGAATCCAGTCACTTTGTAATTAAATTCAAAGGAAGTCGCATTCTTTGATATTAGGGAGTTTTATGATTGTTATTTTTAAGGAGGCTTAATGTTTCCATGGAAGTTAACAAAAATCAAACCCGGATTACATGCGAATTTGTCTGAATAGACTCTCTGGTGCTTTTTCGACGAGGCTAAAAAGTTTAAACAGCTAATTCTCTTTGAAAAGGCATTAGTTGGCTTCTCCATTTGTTCTATCGCTCGGTAACGTGAGAAAACGATCTCATCACTGACTTGCTGTTATAATTAACAGAAAAAAGAGTGAGAGTGTGAACCTTTCAGAAAGTCACTGCTATGTAACTGATATCTGTATGAAAAGTAGAATCTACGAGCCGAGTTCAATTTTCTGTAACGTTGATCTTCGCACAAATACTCTTAGGAAAGACAGGAATTTGTTATCTTCATTAAGGGTCAAATAGCAGGTCAGGCTGAGTTCTCTAGTCTTTAGTGGGAAACAGTCCTACGTGAAGCACAACATAAAATTCAAAACCAGACTAACGAGGGATGGTTTCCGTTTGGCTATCTTACCATAGACATGCTCACTGCTGTTTTGGCTACAGTACATTTGGTGCATGTACGGATGTAATGAGATCCGGAACCCATGATAGTGGAATCTTAAAAGACAGTAACAGAAAATATGTTGTATTTATTATATATCCTACCTTCCCTGAATCAATGACTATTTGAATGGTTGACGCAACTAATTAATATAACTTGAAAAAAAAAACCTCACCAAATGCAATAAAAAGCAAATGAGTATGATTAACTACATTCCCCTGACGGTGTGTCTCGTGGAGATTATTTTCTCAAATAAATTATCAAATCAATAGGATTAATCATATCTAAAATATACACTAAATATAAAAAAAATATTGTTATGAAATTTTAATTTGAAAAGGTAATTGTCTTAAGTCTCTCATTCTGTATAAATAGGTAAAGACAACTGTAATTTTACACTGTGTCAATGGCTATAAATAGGAATTTACACACATCTGTAAATACTTATAGGATATATAAGGTGACCCAAAAGAACGGGAACTTTTTAACAATCCAATAAAACCAAGAGTGATGGAAGAAAAATATTTAATTCATAGTAATTGAAACCTTAAAACATGCCATTTAAGAAACAATGATGGAATTTTCATTTTTTTTAAATTACGTCCTGTAGATGGCGTCCTCCTGTACGAAAGCATTCTTGAAATCTGCTGTTGAGATTCCTCATTGACTGCTGCAACATCTCAGCTGGGAGAATGTGAATTTCATTCTCGTTACTAAAATGGCGAAATGTTTACTTGCTCAAAGTCACTGTCTCGCAGTGTTGCCGCTTGCTCATGTCTAGCAATACGCACTTCAAAAATTCCCGTTTTTTGGGGTCACCCTATATATATATAATAATTATAACTTGTTCACATTCACGATTTACAGAAATATTAATTGGCAATAAAAGTATACTCCAGCATGAAAATAAAGAAATAACCTTAAATACTTGAAGCACATTATATATGAGAAATACAACCAACACTAAATAAAATTAAATATGAGGATAGCTTACGTTTTAAAATATCTATACAGCAATTATAATAGCAATGTTTTAAATCACTTAAATTGTAATTCTTAAAAAAAGATGATAGATATAAATTAAGTTACCTCCTTTGATGTTCACTTTTATATTTATATGTATATACATATATATAGGTAATATGATATATTCAAAAAATAAAATTGAATAAAATTATAAATACAATAAAAATATATAAATAAAATAAAAAATAAAAAAGCTAAATTGAGAACAAATGGAGTATAATTTCCATGAACTTAACAATTTAAAAGAGGGAGCCTCATTTTTATATTGAAACATGATTGTGATTTTGTAGCGATTTTTAACATTTTTCGTTTTAATATCCGTAACACTTTTTAAAACTTTACTCCGAGAGGCTGGAGCCCAACATATCATATCATTTCAGACCGAGTCCGTGAGCAAATTAAAAACATTCTGGGTCGGATTCGGACCCGCAATCCGGAAATTTTGGATTTCCATGTTCTCATCAATGTGACTGTTTTCTGATTCCGCCATTTTGGGTAATAAAAACAATGTAAGGGACATAACTCTCTAACTTTCAATAGCTCATGTTCAAATGAAAAAAATTACAGATTTAATTTTTAGTGTTTTCAACTTTAATCTTAGAGGCTGTAACCTAATATATCATAGCATTTTGGAGTCAGGCCGATTCTATGATCAAATTAAGTAATCATGGGCCGGATTTGGACACGCAATCCTCAAATTTTGGATTCTCAAGTTTTCATTACGACAATTGTTTTCGGCGAATTTTTTTAGGTGATCTTTTGCAACAAAATCTTTGGGTTCAGTACTAATTTTTATGACTTAGAATTAAATTTGGGAATAATCGAAATTAATTGCGACATCCAGCGAAAATCCCCCATGAAATAAAAATAATTGTTTGTACGGAAAGTAAGGACCTACGTACAGCAAATTGTCTTTTAAATTATGTGTTGACAGAAGAATTATAAAAAGCTAAGCTTAAGTATTAATGCAGTGATCAGTTTTGAGTTCTGTAGTTTATTGTTACCCATCGCATGTACCCCTCCCTACCTTTTGTGATGAAGGCCAAAAAAGAGGCCTCCGCAGGCGATAGCCTAAATGTCGCCCGATAGGTCAGCTTTTAGAATAGTCTTCTATAATTAACAATCTTAAAACGTAAAAGTTTAGCTAATAAAATTATAAGTGCTTGTCGGAAAAATAACCCTTATTAATTTTGAATTATCAAATTTATAATCAATTATTTACTTTCCAATAGAGCTGCAAGTATCTATGCTTTTGGTGTTTACTTTACTACAAACAGACATTCTACATTAATTTATTAATGACAGTCTTACTAATTAATTGTTGCAACTGATTTCGTTTTGTTGCCACGCATTCTAGACAACCTGATTATTCTAGTTTAATTAAAATTGAAAGGATTAACTTGCGCAACATCAGTTTCGACAGCAATACAAGAATTACAAAACTTTTATTTAATTCAAAAACGTTCGTTATTTTTCGTTCTTCACTAGACGCAGAACATAATCAGGGCCTTTTAATTAAAGACACGTCCTTTGCAGAAGGTGATTAAAATGATCACAGATATGCGTGTTAAAAATACTTTAACTGAACGTATTTGAAGACATCATTATAATTAGGCTTGAAATGCATGTCGGGATGGGTCAGTTTTATAGAAACCACTACCGCCAACTCAAGATCTAATACAACACGCAATCTAGTGTTGTTATCTCTAAAAATGAATGAAGCTATTAACCCTACGCAGTGTCCTGTCGTATATATCTTGATAAAAACCTTTCCATATTTCGATGAAAACAATGAGTGCTTTTGAGTCTTAGAAAAGCTAGTCCATCAAGAATAACATAATATACAAGGCAGTTAATTCTTTTATGTGCTATGTGCGTTCAGAGCATGGCTTATCATATCTCGCCATTGCATCATATGCTATGAGCCAGTAATCAATACTTGTAGCCTTACTGTCAGTGCAAATTCATGTTTTATCCATTTGTAAAAGCTCATTAGTTAGTTCACTCACTATTTTACACGGTAGAACTTGTCCTCTTTATGTACTTTGAGTGTCGAATTCTCCAACTCCTCTTTCAATCATTATGCATCTTTTCCTGATTCTATGTATAATTCTGCCTTTTGATCCCGTAGAGTCTTTAAAACAATCTCCCTGCTTACATGTTCCGTTCATGTTATCTCATCATCACACTTTAGAAGCAGACTTTTTGAGGAACAAATCTTTTCTTTAGAGAAGGAAATTTTCTTGCTGCTTAATTATTTTTTACACCCTCGGATTCCCGTTTCTCCTGTTCCGTCTACTATTAATCCGCTTTCTAGAGAGATAGACTTCTGAACTTAATTTTAACACCACCATTCCACACCTTGGAACAACTTTCTTGCTAACTGTATGACTACTTCTTGCCATACTGTATGACTACTTACAACTGGTTGTTAGCTCATACCTCCTGCTTTCATATACTAAATTCTTAGGGCATCCTGCAGTATCACCAGCGTATCTAATGCCATTACTACTAAGCCTATTTCTAATAATCTTAGAATCTACCCGGCGAGAAGAAGCATCCTAGCCTTGTGCCCATTTCTAGTTTTGTAAATACTCAGTTCTTTTCCTATCCTAAGCAATGTTGTTTTATTTCGAAGAGGTTTTCCGTATTATTCTAATATCTGAATTAAATAAATCAAGTTCGGTTTGATTTTACTTAATTTAACTGGGCTGATCGTAAAATCAGGAAAGGGTCTCGAGATTTTATTCTCGAGAATAATTTTGTGCATTAATATTCATTATCTATTCCTTAATTCACAACGTATGTCACTTTCGAAAAAAATATTGATATTTATCATTTTAGAAGTTTCCTCTCCATAATATAAATACAATATCAAATCTATACTAGTAATTAAAGACAAGTGATGTGAGAGATCACAAGGTGTCTAAAGGAAACTAAAAAATTTTCGGTAATATTAAGTCTGTGAAGACTTACGGAAAATTTTATATCCTGTTGACAAGCCATTAGAATTAAATAGTTTCTACCTTGAAGTATTTTTTTCTATATATTACGTAGGGACTCAGTGTTGAAGAAATCTAAAATAAACCGGAATATTAGGTTAAACGCATGTATATATATATATATATATATATATATATATATATTTTTAAATAAAAATAGATTACTTTAAGGTTCCATATAATAAATTATTTCACCACAGCCCTTTTAAAGGACAGTGGATCATCAGATTGATTTCCAAATGTTGAAATGAAAAAAGAAAATAAATTTACACATTTATGACGGGCAATAATAAGGAAATTAACGAAGTGGGAGCAGTGTAGGGGGTAGAGAGACAGCATTGAGTTAGATGTAACATTTCTCTTATTTCAAATTTAAATTTACGCTGAAATCTAGACAGTGACACTTTATATCTGTTAACGGAAGTTATATCTTGATATGGGAGGGGGATATACCAAAAAGCATAAAAAGAAAAAAAGAAAAAGAAAAAGAGAGAAAAAAAGGGAGAAAGGAGTTGTAATAAAGTTTCATTGACTTCCATAGGGAATTATTAGCTCAGATTTACATTGAGCTCTCTGGATTTTATCCTCATTGGGTCTACCCATACGGATTACCTAGTTTTTCGTAAACTAAATATAAATATAAATATATATATATATATATATATTATATATATATATAAATATAAATATATATATATATATATATATATTATATATATAATATATATATGTATATTGAAGTCAACACTCAGAGGCGACAGGCTGTTTCATGCTGGACGATTGCGTCCAGCATGAAACAGCCTGTTGCCTGTGAGTGTTGATTTCAATGTTCACTTTTATATATATATTTACATACGCTCTATCTCTGATATTGAGCATGTTGTTCCTTAAAAATAGCACAACTTAAAACTACATTTCTTCATATATATATATATATATATATATATATATATATATATATATATATATATGTATATATATATATATATATATATATACTCGACTCTCCCGTCGAATTCGACGTATGAGGGTCAAGCCGATCAGTTCCTAGGAACCGACTGCTCGACACAAGCACATGAGATTTGATTATAGTGGTGAAGGTTTTGCGCAGAGCCAGCCACACTTTTTGAAGGGCCGAATTCAGGGACCTGGTACACTAGATGCCACAAGGTCCAGGTATTGAATACAGAGTCTTCTCCTAGACCAGTTGCCATCCAAGGCTATAAAACGCAGACTTTCCTTGTATTTATTTATTTAGCTGGAGGGAGAAGGGTTCATATATTTCCCAAGTTATGAATTGATTTTGACTGGAATTCGAACTCGGGTATCCGATTCCTCAATCCAAGCCGCTAACCATTACTCCACCGTGCCTCCTATTCTCTCTCTATTTCTCTCTCACTTTCTCTCTCTTTTTCTCTCTCTCTCTCAATACACACACACACACACACACACACACACACACACACACACATATATATATATATATTATGGGCTGATTTCTTTTCAATAATTACGTATATATATATATATATATATATATATATATATATACATACATACATATATATATATATATATATATATATATATATATATATATATATATATATATATATATATATATATATATATATATATATATATATTATGAACTAATGGTTACGTAAAATCTTATACAGAAAATTAACCATCTCGTCTAATGAAAGCATGTCAATAAGATAATTCAACAGACTTTCAAAACATAAGACCGGATTAAATAAATTTAAACATTATGACATTTAAAAATCAACCGTTATTCCAATAGTAATATGGAGTATCGGAATGATTAAACACTATACTGTCGCACACGTTCTGAAAATCTTCAGAAGCCGATCTTTATTTTGCAGACAACAGATTTGTACACATAATCAATGCCCAAATGCTTATAAAATCTCTCTCTACCTAATATGCTCAATATTTTTCGAAGACTAATATATATCCTAATTTGATGTTTTTTATAATAAGGTTCACCCTGTACGAGTCCCGGGGGTCACTCGAGATAGAGGGTTACGTCACAGTGTAGTTTATATGGATAGGAGGGGACGATTACGATTCTAGAGTTGAATAGGTTACGATTATAGTGAATAGGGAAACATCATCTTTGGCGTCTGTTCCAAATAGATGGTTCTCAGGAAGAAGCTGTTTGAGTGAAACTTACTTCGCGCCGATTGAATATGGAGGGAATGTGAGTCATTTTGTAAGTAGCATGACAGGTCTTAGCTACGAGGACAAACCTGACCACGTTCCATATTAGTAGCGATAGAGCAGAGTGAGGCTCGCCAAAGTCCGCCTGTGAGAGAGAGGTTAGAAGGTGGGAAATAATTCTTCTCCATCAAGGACTTGGCGACACTTTTGAACTCGTTTTGTTAGAATTCAAAAGCGTCTCCACGTGAAAACTGAGGTCTGGACAACTCCTGGCCAAATATGGCAACAGTACTTCATTTTCGGCCTGATCTGGCTCTTATAAAGGTAGAGTATTGCAGGCGCAGGTATCCTATCATGTTACCTGCATCTTTAGAGATGGGTCCTTTATAGTAATTCCACTTGAGGCTGGGTATGATTCTCAGGCGCAATATCCCCTCAATGCACGGTGCGTCCTCGCGTGGACATCCGTTCATCGTGACTGGCGATAATTCGATATCGAATTGGCGGTGATGAATGTACCCATTTTGATTTTAGAGGCGTTGAATGTAACCAGCCTGCTTTCCCCACTTGACAGTTTAAGTTAGATCGGAAGATTGGTCAGCTGCCAGTCTCCGCTCGTCAAAACATTTAGACGTGCTCTCCTATATCGTCGTATCATCGGCATAGACGATTACAATTGATAGGAGCAGATTCTTAGAATGATCATTTATATAAGTCAGAAAGAGGGTTAGTCCGAAGAGTTAACTCTGGAGGACGCCTGCATTGACCGACAGGCACCCAGTGGAGTGGCCGTTAATAACTAGCTCCCGTGACGAAGGTTTTATAATAGAGAAAACCTTTCAGCTGCAGAGCTTGTGGAGCAAACCTTTGTGCGAAACCTTGTTGAAGGACTTAAATTGTATCAGCAAATCAGTAAACCGGAAATACTACTACTACTACTACTTCTACTACTACTACTACTAATAATAATAATAATAATAACCTGCAAAACCCTCCTTATCTAAGAGAATGTGCACAGATAAAATCTACAGTGCCATTTTTATTCAAAGAATCCAGAGTGGACTTGCTAAGTAGGCAGTTAAGATTACTCGCTGGTAAGATGATATCACAAATACTACTACTACTACTACTACTACTACTACTACTACTACTACTCATCTTGTAACTTATTCACAAAATGTCATTAAAATGTCTCTTCTTTATACAAAAACATAAAACAAGAAAGTTGAGGATCTTCGAACTCTAAATTAATGAACATTTGAGAGCTGCATTTCTGTTGTAAGATGCATATTTTAACATTCTTGAAAAGTTAAATGCGGACAAAGGCAGAGAAAAGGATAGGAATTTCCTATCCAAAGTACCTCAGTATTTATACTACTTTTCGAAATGTAGAGAAATAATTAGGAGACAAGTTACGTTGACTTACAGATCACATTAGCAAAACTAGGTATAGGATGTGAATCCGGAAATCAATATTTAAATACACCTAATTTAACCGAACTGTGGTGATATACCGGAAGAACTAAGCAGATCTATTTTCATAGCAATGCCTAAGAAACCAGGCGCAAATGGATATGAACTGCACCGAAAATGTCAGCCTAATGTGCAACATAACAAATCAGCCGGATTCTGATGAATGGAGCGCGAGGCTGAATCAGCCCAGATATAGGACAAGAGGAATGCGAGGTCACTAACGACACCTCCACAAGGAATGAGGCATTTATGCTTAGAATGTTATCAGAAAGAGCAATAGAGATGCAAAAGAACGCGTACGTGTTTTTACGACTACAGAAATGTGTTGGACAAAGTACGCCACAAAGACCTATTGCTCAGCAACCTTCCGATGGTCAGTAAAGACATAAGAATAATCAAAAATATCTACTGACAGCAAACCGCCTTCATACGTATAAAAATGAGTTCAGCATATATAAAAAATAGAAAGGCTTGTAAGGCAAGGATGTGTATTCTCACCGGACTTATTCAACCAATCAGCAAGGCAATTCTGAGAGAACTAGAAATCTTAACATGATTCAGCATTGGCGGCCACAATCATAAAAATATAAGGATATACAGTGCTTATAGCAGACGCAGATAGGAAACTACAAAACTTACAAAAAAGTAGCGACGAAGAGCGAGAAGAGACTAAGCAAGGAGATAAAATGAATGTTCATCAGCAAAAAGATGAGACCAAAATGCAATTTACAAGTCGGGGACACTACAATCAAGCAGGTGCAGAAATTTAAATATCTGGGAAGTGTTCTAATAGAGGACGGAAAATGTAACAGTCAGATCCGAAAACGTACTGGGTTGGCCAAATACGCATTCGAAAGGCTAAGCAGAGTATTACGAGATAGAAAAGTTTCGTTGGAAACAAAGAATACATTCTCTGTCCTCCCGTATGGCAACGAATGCTAGACAATCTCCTCAAAGATGAAGAAGAGACTCGAAGCAGCAGAAATGTGCTTCTCCAAAAGAATGTCAATGATATTATCGGCTAAACATATGAGCAACGACGATGTTTTGGAGAGAATGAAAACAAAGAGAAAACTTATGCTTAACACCAGGAAGAGGCAGCTAAAATTTCTGGGACACGTAATAAGAAATGAGGTTTTGGAAAATCTGATATTCACAGGGCGGATAGAGGGAAAAAATGATAGGAGAAAGCAACGCGTGACATAATTAATGGGCTTGAGCAACTTGATGGCGGAGCAGGGACTGAGAGAAATAACAAAAGTCAACTGTTATTAAGAGCTACAAAGGACAGGAGGATGGGGAGGGCCATGATCACATATGTCCTAAAGATAAATAGCACATGAAAGAAGAATGACTTTAGGATATTCTTTTTTTTCAAGGGAAAAACGTATTTCTCCATTTTCAGCAAATTCATGAGATATGTTCATATATTTTCGAAGATATTGTTGAATACCTAGTTTGGAAGACCATTCCTTCCTCATGCATAATGCGGCCCCAGATTTGTTTTGTGAAAAACCTGATATTTTTATTGATAGCTCGTGTCTAATGCGACCAATACTTCTTAGCAATACTAGTAGCCCTATTGTAGTCAAATATTGCAGTACTCGGTATCATCCTAGACATATTTTATATCAAATAAATGGTTTTCATTCTTTTTGTACAAAGCTACATAAGAATAATGAGGAAACCCACCCACGGCATATATCCTCAGTGAAAGACATTTTCTTTCAGAGTAAATACTGGACATTTTCTTTGTTGTATCGTAAAGAATTTCTTCCTGTAGCAGTTACCGTAATACCTTGTGTATAATTTAAATATACATAATGGGATATGCTTTTATAATGCTTCACAATTTTGTTGATTCTCATTGATAGCGTAAATAAAACTATTATAATTAAAATTCATTTGGTTTTTCACCTGTGCGAACCTAATTTACTGTATAATGTTGTGTATCTTGTCAAAATATTTTAAGAATATGCAACAGAGAATTATAAGACAAAAGTATACCAGTAAATGTAAAGAATATAATAAGCAAAAATAAGTATAAATCAACAGAGGAAAGCAGAATAAGAAAAAAAAATGAAATATATATGGTCTCGATACGTATCAGAGAAAAGTTGTGAAACAAATACCTCGGCGATGTAAACACGTGTGAAAGAAAATGAAAGCAAGCTAGAAAACCGAAGAAAAACCTTTGTTATTTCTTCATTTATATCATAAAATTTTTTTAATAATTTATACGGCATACATAGTGAATGATTATCTGCCGTTTATGTATCAACTGAAGGAAAGAATATAGGCTACGGGAGGCAGGCCAAAAGACCTTACCTATACCAATAAGTTTAGCCAAAGAGAGCGTGAGAATTTAAGCTTAACAGGTCATTTGACGGTCACCAAAAATACATTAATTTTAAACCTCCAGAAAAAGATTACCTGATTAAAAAATATATATATATATATATTATTTTATACCATTAATTTTATATGCTATTATTATATACCACAAATTTTATATCACTAATTTTAAAAAATTAAAAAATATAGCGTGAGAATTTAAGATTATCACGTATGTTACGGTCACCAAAATATATTAATGTTAAACCTCCAGATAAAGAATACTTGTGTATATTGCGAAAATTCACAGAAAATGCCTGATTTTTAAAAAAATATAGTATTTTATTTTATAGTATTAATTTTTAAAAAAGATGCCGTGAGAATTTAGGCCTATCAGGTAGATTACAATCACCAGTAACACATTAATTTTGAACTTCCAGCAAAAGATTATCAGGTAGGTTACTGTCAACAAAAATACATTAATTTTAAAACCCCATAAAAAATTACCTGTGTATATTGCAACCAATGTCTGATTTTAAAGAAATTATAGCATTTATTTAATAGTATTATGTTTTTAAAGTTTTTTTAAAAAGACATTTAAAAGAAGAAAGGCAAATTAGGCAGGTTAAAGGTCACGTAAAATGTCTGTGTTTTAACCTCTTTTCAAAATATGTATCAGCTTACAGTGCGATCCCCTATTTTGGTCGGAAAGATTTATCATACAAACACTCAATATACTCGAGTATACACCGTATTCATTGGAGGCCATAAATGAAATTATCTATTCTACAAGTAATACTCGGTTGGAAAAAAACATTCTGATAGCATAACATATAACTCTATGAAAACAAATTGTTATCCGAGGACAAAAAAAAAATTGTAAAAAAAAGAAAAACTAGAAACATCCAGGCTCCTTAGCATTTATTTCATTTATGTATATATATATATATATATATATATATATATATATATATATATATATATTGTGTGTATTTAGGCAGCATTTTTTCATTAATACATGTCTCATTAAATAATATAGATAAGCGTTGTCTATATATTTTATGCAAGTTTTTTTCATATAGTCTGATAATCTTAATAACATTATCATTAAATAATGAAAGAAAATCACAATATTGATACATACTTTTTTTTATTTAATCCGATCTGAGCTTTCGGCTTACATAAGCCATTATCAAAGATGACAATTACACAATATATTTATGCAATACACGAACAAGAAATTGATGATAGTATTATTTGTTTACATGGATGATATCCAAGCAACGATAAACACGTGCATATAAAACGCTGAAAACGAAAATCGCACGACAGCTCATGACGTCACACATGACCACGCGAGAGTGAATCCGATGAGTATTGAGTATGGAAAGCCGTTGGTATGAACCAATGACTTCTGTTACTAATTATAGGCATTTAAGGATATTTTTGGAGATTTCATAGTTTATTTTGTTCAGGTTAGGTTTCAACTGTTTTATGTATATAGCTTCAAGAATTTTTAGTTTTTGTTTATTGTTTTCATGTTTAAGTATAATTGTGTTTTCGACGAGGATTTTCCGGAATTGTGTATGCGGCCAGGCATGTTGTTTTAAATGTCTAAAAATGTTAGAGTTATCATTCAAATGTAGTGTCAAGCGTCGTGAAAGCGAGTTTGTGGTGTGACCAACATAGATATTATTTAGTTCGTTGGAGATACAATCTCCCAAAGGGCACCTGAATTTGTAAACTATGTTGGTTTTTTTCAAATCGCTAACCGGGGGAGAAGAATCATTTCGAATAATTGAGTTGGATATTTTAGATTTAGTGTAGTATATAATTAACTTAATTCTTTTGCTAGGATCTGTTGTGGATATGTTAGTATTTACTAATTTTTTTAGTATATTTTCATCTTGTTTATAATTAGTATGCATTTGATTACGATATAGGAGATTAATATGTTTGAGATTAGTAGAAGCAGTATTATGTACTATTTGCTTAGTATTGAGATTTCTAAGAAAGCATCTTATTTGTTCATCAATTATATAGTTTGGAAAACTATTATTAACAAGTGTTTGTTTTATATTCTTTAGTTCACTGTAAAAAATCTGTTTTGTGGATGAATTAGTTTCTGCACGGTGTATTAGATTTTTTATAATTGCTATTTTGTAGTAATATGGGCATTCGCTCTTGTAGTTAAGTGTACATGAATTTATGCTAGTAGGTTTTTTATATGGCGAAATAGTAAATTTGTTATTATTTGTGTTTATCAATATGTC
>OZ038481.1:129650560-129655560 GCA_964036315.1 Acanthosepion esculentum | reverse complement strand
GAAACCCTCAATATAATTATTAAAATTAAATATTAAATTATGGTATCAAGCCCTGTTTCATCCTCAAGCTAAAATTTAGGAATAACCATTCTTGAAATTTGCGCATCTTTATAAGCATGTTAATTCGCAAAATTAATTATTATGGAAACAGCTGGAGCGACCATTTTGATAAGGGGTCTAACAGTTAATTTCTATCCACATCTCAGTCACCTTCGTAAAGAGATCAAGCCGTGGTAGGGTCGGGGTGTCCATTTCAAAGCGAATGATGCCATTCATTTACGCACATCATCTGGTCAGTTACAGTGAAAGCTAGCTTTTGGCACCATGATATGTCGTTAAGCGTCTAGAGAAATTTGTTTTATTTTATTTTATCTATTTATTTATCTGTTTTTTTTTTTTTTAGTTTTTTTCCAAAGGGCTGTTTCATATATAAACGCGTCGCGCTGGACTACAATTTGTTTTTTTGACGACTTCATAAAGGGTTTTTCTATCTTATGTTTGGGTTAAGCTTTTAAGCCTTTTATTAGACTATGAAATTTAATTTATTTTTTATTTTATTATTTTTTAAGCTAATTATTTAATGCGAAAATGTGCAGTTTTTCATGTTGGCATAAAGGTCGTGGGTCATCCCAGGTTTTACAAGTTCTTGTTCTATTTATTATTTTCCATTTTACTTTTGGTGTTTTATTCATTTCTTTTAAATGCCAAAAATATTTGGATAGAGATGCCTGATTTCTGTTTCTAATTTTATTGAAGTAGCTTTTGTGTTGTCTCCATCTAATTTTAAATTCATTCTTCGTTGACCCAATGTATATCCTGTCAGTGTTAGGACTCTCAATAGATGAGAGAGTGCATTTGTATACCACAAATTTTGTGTGGTATTTATTTTCCAACGGGCAGTCTTCAGGGTTTCTACAATCACATAATTTTTCATTATTTTTGTCTAATTTTAGTTTAGGATTTTTATTAATACTGTTTTGGCATGCGAGTTTTTCCAGGATTTTATTACTATGTTTTTTATGATTCTTCCTAGATTTTCAGTGCAACGGTAACTTAATTTTAAGGTGTTTTTATTAAAGCTCTTGCTAATTCGGCTATTACTAGGAAAGTGTTTTTCAATTAAAGCTAGGAACTTATGACCTAGCTTAGTACTAACCATTTGGTTGAACGGAGGGGTATACGAAATGATTTTTTTCCTGTTTTTCTTCCTGTTAGTACTATTGTTTCTATAACTTATGTTAGCGTTTTTGTATCCGCTATTTCTTAGGGCTGTGTTATAAAAATTACTGTGTTGTTGGAATATTTCCTTATTAGCGGAGTTCATGCTGATTTTTTTCTCTATTGATGTGGGTATATGCTTAATTATAGATGGAGGGTGGTTTGACTTAGGGTTACATACAAGGGATTAGTGTTAGGTTTTCTGTAAGGCAGGTAAATGTTGTTCATTAAGTCAAGAGTTAAGTCGAGGAGTTTACACTTTTTAATTTAGTGTTGACTATAGTTTTTAAATTTAGTTTTCTGAATTCACTATATAGTATCTTTCTAATATTATCTATTTTAAAATTTGAGGAGCTCCTAACTACCATGAGCCCGTCATCCCTGTATAGCCCGATGTCCTTAATGTCTAATTTACGGTGCGCGGTTAGATTGTACAGTATAAATAGACCGACAAGGTCAGAAACTCGGCAGAGTCTAAAGATCCCATGGTGATGTCAAAATTGTCATTCGTGTTTTTAATCCATTGGTCCCCATTATGGATGAGGACAGATATTTTTGCACTAAGAATTATGTTCATTTCTTCCTTAGTTAAATCAGAATATAGAGTAGCAAACTCCAGGGCAGTCGTGAAGAGATCTCTTTATATTGACGGGTAATAATCCACAATATCGAACTGTATTAGGGTGCAATCAGGCTTATTGTTGATGTTGGTAAACCAATTGATGGCTTCTTTGGTATTAATTCAGAGTGTTAATCCAAGGCATTTTTTGATTTGCCTAGTTATCCTTTCTAGGATTCTTTTGCTTATCTTTCCTATGTCGGGTCTGGTTGGGTTTATCATTTAGGTTGTTGGGTCTTCCTCAAAATCTTGTTTTGTGGTCCTTAAGAGTGATGTATCATATCTTTTCAGCCAGTTTTCCTACCCTATCACTTATTTTTAATTTCTCAGTAATAACTTTACTATTTCTATTTGATACTGTCTACCGTATTTATATTGTTATTATGAACTTTTTTATAAGTCTTAATTAATATTTTTAAATTAATTTGTATATATATATATGTGTGCATATATATATATATATATATATATATATATATATATATATATATATATATATATATATATATATATATAGTCAAACCTAGAGAGACAGACAAACCTACCGAGGTTTCATCTAAGCGGATCGTAAGGGAAAGCTGGCACCTTTTTAGTTAGTTGATTACTCGTATCGGGTTTTTTCTTTGGGCTTTGAATCTGTATGTTGTACGATTATTTTTGGCAGACGTTCATGTTCATAGCTCTTTCTTTTTTTTAAAAAACCTTTTTGTCCTTCGATATTGATTTGATCATTTGGGAAATCAAGAAACCGAAGGTTTTTCGAGACGAGTGTAGTTACCTATATATATATATATATATATATATATATATATATATATATATATATATATATTTATGTATATATATATATATATATTTATGTATATATATATATATATATATATATATATATTTATGTATATATATATTGTATTGTTGGTATACACTCAAGTCGGTTGCACCTCTATAGGGACACTGTGACAGATCATGATTTTTTCATTCTGCCTTCCTTTAGGACGGAGGCGTACCGTGCTATTCGTTTATTTATCATCTGTAAATGCCATGAATTTTTGGGAAACCTAGTAAATAGTTTCCTTAACGGATTCTCTTTCATTAACGAATTCACAAGAGTCCAACACTTCGATATGTTGTCAGCCCTAACCTACATCCCTTAGGGTGCGGAAGAGCTCGGTCAGTGTGTTTCTCAAACCTATATGTAAGAAAAACTACACAGCAAGCTGTGGAAGCAATTTGTACAGGTCCCATTTTCGGCGCTGATATACTTACCTGATGATGTTAAAAGTTTTAATAAGTCTCCTTTCTGTGACTTGCGCCTATCAAATCCAAATACTAAAGGTGATATTGAAGTCGGAATCTTCAGAAAATACATCAGCTAAAATTGGTTTCACGTAAGCTTTTTATCTTTTTTTTTTGTATTTCGTTCGAAATATTTGAGAATGTTGAATAGAATTCTGATAACCATTATCTCTTTGACATTATTCCTGTCTTCGAAAACCCAAGATATCTTTAATAGCTGCAAGCTGTTGAACATCATATTGATGCTAAAAAAACTAGAGAAGACATGTTTTAATGTTTGTGGATTAATTGATAACGATGTTCGTTTGGAAGCAACTTTTAAAAAATACATCAAAGTTTACGTTTTTGACGCACACATAAAATGGATCTAACGATTTATTTTTAAAACCTTTACAGGATAATGTTTTAATGAAAAAACAATATTTCGCTTTTTAATATCTTTAATATGCAGCAATTTGCATTCTCTTATTTGCAATAGGTCAAAGTGAATGTTTCCAGCTAAAGGTGCAACTTTTGTCGTGTCAGCAACCTGTTCGTCTTGTTAGACTCTTGAAGAATAACAAACTTGAAAAAGTCGAGTATATAGAAAGCTGAATAGGAATACATTCGACATATTCAAAATTGGTGCATCAGAATTTGCCATTACTTTTCCATCTCGATTTGATGTTGCTAAACAAAATTAATTTTATTAAAATTCTAATTAATTTAATGTAAAATTAAAAATGGAGATTTAAAAAATAATGTTTACTCAAGCTTGAAATCCATGCAAGAGAGTCATATATATTGACAAAAAGGAAAACGTTTAACTGAGGAAAGGTATTCAGAATCCATCCTATCTGATACTGCAATCAATGATGTTCCTCGTCAATATATTGATATAAAATCATTTAAGTAATAACTTTCTCTGTTAAATGCGATGCAATATCAGTTTATCATCTCTTCTCATAAATAATAACAACTATATTTTTTTCTCAGAATGAGTAAAGAATGGTCGACTGGAATGAAACTTCGAGAAAAAAAATGTGGTGCGTCCGCGTGAGCGGCACCAAACAGCGGCTACTTGATCCTGATTACTGGTTGAAGGACGCCATTGTATCGTACTGTATCCTATCCTATCCTGTTTTACCCTATCTATGTTTCTGCGAGTACACAAATATATATATATATATATATATATATATATATATATATATATATATATATATATATATATATATATATATATACCCAAGATTGGTCATTCTAGCTTATGTAAAAGCATTTACCCCTAGCGAAGGATCGTTAATTAATTTGAAACTTTTAAAACCATTTATTCTACATTCAACATCATCACTTGATAAGACACCAGAAGTGTTGAAACAAAATGGCTATTTTTGTAGTGATTTTATAACATATTTATGTTATAATATTTAAATAAGTAATTATATATATATATATATATATATATATATATATATATATATATATATATATATATAGGTGACTATACTCGTGTCGAAAAACCTTCGAATTCTTGATTTAACAATAGCCAAATCAATCTCGAAGGGGAAAAACAGTTGTAAAAAGAAAGAGCCAGGAACATGAAGGTCTGTCGAAAATAATCGCACAGATACAGGTTCAAGGCCCAAAGAAAAAACCCCGATACGAGTAAACAACTAACTAAAGAGCTCGATACAAACGTAGAGCAGTCCTAGTCAAACCTAGTGAGCCAGACAAACCTACCAAGGTTTCACTTAGGCAGATCGTCATTATATATATATATGTGTATGTGTGTGTATGTATATATGTATATATATGTATATATATATATGTATATATATATATATATATGTGTATATGTGTGTATGTGTATGTGTATGTATATGTA
>OZ038481.1:129633060-129645560 GCA_964036315.1 Acanthosepion esculentum | reverse complement strand
TCTAATGAATAACGACACATCACTGGAAATCAGGGAGCTTACAAAAAATTCGTTCGGGTTCACTGGAATCACTTACGCGCAAATACCCTTGGAAAATGCATGAATCCATCTCTACTCCCCTCAGCTATGGCTTAAATAACAGAATATATTGCGTCCTATAGATTTGTTTGGCAACCAGTCTATCACAGAAAGAAATGATAACCTACTGCTAGAAAATCCTCGGCCTAGTCTGTCAAGCATTTGAAGATGTACAATAGATATGGCAGTTTTGTCCGTCTAAATGAATGCTCCTTCATTCTCATATATCGAAATTTGATGGAGACGAGATCGTGGCGTCAGTATAGATAATAATGAATGGAAGCGCAAGATATGGAAACATTTCTCAGTACAGATAATGAAACGAGAGATTCAGTTTAGAATTCCAGGTGAAAAAGTTAAACTGAGAATGGCATGAGATTACTTCTATTAAGGGAATTGATTTGTCTCAGGTCTATAGCATATCTACGCACATAATCGGCCAAGCGTGTACATCGTATGACACTTAACTGACCGAAAGTATCGGCCTAATCCAGATCCACCCACTCGGCATCCCCTCAAGAATCCGGCGAGGAGGTTAGGTGCATAACAATTTGGGATGTAGTTGTTACAATGTTGTGTCAGAACAAACATTCTGTTTTAGACGATCCCTGTCACGTATACGACAAAACGGATTGAAAATTTCTCTTTACTGCTATACAATGCGTTATCGCCTACTACACCCTTGTATTTAACACATAGATGGTGGAGGAGGAGAAATAGATTCACTCCTTTTCGATGGGAATCAGTGAAATAAACTTCGAAGTCCGAGATTTTGAACTGGACTTGCTGATTCCCCTTCCCTCACCGATAAACCTTACGCCAACGGCATTATAATTTCATGTAACGTAAGAAACTACGACGTTTTTCTTTTTGTTTTTTTACAACAGTGACGTGATCAAGTAGCAGAACTGCTGAAATCCGACACGTATTCCTTTTTGAAACGGTAAATTCACAATGTATTTTAAATATGTGTGAAAAAGACTGTGAAAAAGAGAGAGAGTGTGAGAAAGAGAGAATTTGGAAGAGCAATGAGATTTGGTCTGTCAATCTGACACAGTCGAGAAGAAGTCGGACTCTCACAATCCTGCTGTTGTGCTGCAGGTTGTTTACGATAAATGTGTTAAAGCCCATTCCATATTTCATCTTCTCTTATGAAAGTGGATGATTTAGGTCTCCATAACTTAAAACATAAAATCAGACATTGAGGTCAACACCTAGCATCGAAAATCTGTTTCATGCTTGAACGTACACGTCAGACATATGTAGGGAAGACTGCATTGAAGCATGAAACAGGCTGTCTCAATTCTGTGTCGATCTTAGTCTCCATTGATATATATATATATATATATATATATATATATGTACGAAGAGTAAGATATATAATCCGGTGTTCTTGTTATTTCTTTTTATTTTTACAAAACAGTACTCAATGTAAATTTACAGAGCATAAATATTAAACGCAACTCATAATTGATACAACAATAGTTAATAAAAATGAACACGCTACCCTACACGCTACCCCTGTCTGAATGATTGGATTTCTCTGCATCCACGGAAACAGAAAATTATGAATTTATATGTGCGTTTAAAAATCAGTAAATTTAAAAATAAGTTATAACAATAAACGGAACTAATGATTTTTAATTTAATTATATAATTAAATTTAAAGTTTTTAGCTTCCACTTTTGAAACATGGTTATTACTGTGTAGCGAAAAACTTTTAAATTAAGTTAATATATATATATATATATATATATATATATATATATATATATATATATATATACAGCTCTTGAAAATATATTTCAATTGAGCACTGTTGAGTGATAAGCTATTTCTATAAACAACACCCACCTGCACTAATGCAAAGCTCTTCAGTAAAATGAATGGAACACTTTGGCTGATGGCATTTGTTTACATTTGTAAAAACAATACGCTAGATTTAGTTGTGTAACTCTACCGAGTGAAGATAGCTCTGGCTGACACCAAATTAGTTGTGTTTCAATCCTGGCTTGAGGCATTCGAAAGTCTAGTTACACTGAGGAGCTGTGATACAGCGAAACAGTACTGTCTGTGAATGACATATATATATATGTGTATGTGTGTGTATTTGTAAAAGAGAGAGTGTACAAAGAAACCACCATGGCATCGGGCCAATCTGCTTTAAGCGATCAACTCTACTTACCTGGTATGTTTGAATTTTCACTGCAAAACTCTTGAATATGCCCGATGGATGGGAATCCGCAATTTTGAGCTTATATGGTCATTTTGTGTATTGTACGCATTAACGGCCATAATCGCCTTTTCCACACGTATACATAAATCTGGTGACCAATGAGCCGATTGCTTTCCAATATAAAAAAATGATTATGAAGTGTGATTCCTAAAGTCAAGTCATATTGTCGTATATATCAAACTGAGATGTCGACGAAGCAGAACCATTTTGGGTGTACTTTCCATTGAAATTGTCTTGGTTGAAAGGAAAAACCGAATTAGATTGTTCACTGATTTGCGCTGCTCGTAGATGAATTTGTACAATAGATATGGTAGTTTTGCCTGTCCAAATGAATGCTCCTTCATTCTCATGCCTCGAAATTTGACCGAAACGAGATGCTGGCGACAATATGCCTGATGATTGGAGGCGTAAAATGGAGCAACATTTCTCAGTACAGATGATGAAATAAGAGATCCAGTTTAGAAATCCAGGTGTAAAAGTTCACTTGGGAATAGCATGAGCTTACATCTATTAGGGGAATTGACTTGTTGTAAGTCTATAGCATAACCACGCACAATATAATTGGAAAATATGTTAAAATCCATTCCATATTCTGTCTTCTCTTATGAGCTATTCCCTATAAAAACGTGGATGAGTTAGCACTCGACAACATGGTTTTTTCTACCTGTAAATAATTTTTGACGTTTTTACCACACTCTGTTTACCTGTTCTCTTTTCCCCTTCCAGAATATTGTTAAACTGGTTACTAGCTACTTCCCATTGCTTTGTTTGCCTCCATTTTTCACTGAAATCTTTTAAGCCTCTTTCCTTATTTTACGTTTTGGAAATGTCAACTGGGTTTACAGCATCAATTTCTAAAAATTACTATTTTAATTACGTCTTCCTAATTGATCATATGTCCTATTTATCGTATTCTCAGTATTCCTCGGTAGAACCATCTCATTTCTCTAGGTTCGATAGGATATTGTACAGCATTCACTATTTGTTGTAGAGTTATTTCCTCAGTGGAAACTGTACTTGGACTAAATTCATCCTAAATAGGTTCAACGTACAAAAACGTTAGGAACTTGTAATACTCAGTATTATGCAGAGTAATCGAGTTGTGGTCGCTGACCACTTTTCCGTATTCGACTCCTACTGACTCCTACTTATAATAAATGGGAGAGTCTATTATCTATAGACTAGGTGCCTTTCACCATAACACTAATACATAGATAATGCCCTGTTTCTGCGTTTCGAGCGAAGCCATCTACTAGAATGGCTCGCCAATCCTCATTGCAGATACCTGCTCAGGCAAATTTGTGTTTGTCCAACACGTTCGTAGCTTACCTGTGATTTATACAACTATGTTGAGCGCACATTAGTTACAGTTTGTTGGAAAGAGTGCATAAACTGGTTTCATGGAGACGAGATGGTGGCGTCAATGTAGCTGATAATGAATGAAAGCGCAAAATGTGGTAATATTTCTCAGTACAGATAATGAAACAAGAGATTCAGTTTAGAAATCCAGGTGATTATCAGTTTGAACAAAGTCAGTACACTCAGAATATTAGTTAAGTTGACATTTAACTTCGGGTAAACCCAATCATCCATAGTATCTGAACATCCCCGTCTTCATGGCATGGGTCAGCCAGTAGAATGGTTTTCCGAATCTTTTCAAATGTGCCGGAAGGTGGAATCGCCATGTCGATAGCAAAATAGAGTTTGTTTTTATTTTCCTGACGAAGCTACCATTACTGAGGTTGAAACTTGGTCTTCATAGTCGGAAAGCAAACATTCTAACCGATTAATCACGTTTTCTAACAAAATCATAAGAAACATGATTTTGTTTTGAATCTGTTTTGTTTGTATTATTCATTAAGATACTTCGCTTATTCTCTTTTACGTTTTCATAGAATTTGAAAGAGCTTTGTTTTTAATGGTGAGTTACAGACAGTTAGATAAAATATGTATCATCCATTTATCTCATTCGAAAATATCTGAAACTGTTTTCTGACGTGTATATCCGAACCGATTCAACTCTACATCGTCGACACCATCTTCAGCTCGACATTCACATGCCTATAATTGAATAAATCGGTAATTCTACGAAACAGTCGTAGCGAATGTCAATGGGTGCTATTCGCTTTGTTTAACGTCTGACACAATAATTAGACTGCGAGCGTCAACATGAACACATTGTAAATGTCGAATACAATGAAATCGCAGACCGACGTCCATTTTTTATTACATTTATATGAAATATTAAATTAATTGTATATACAAATTAATAACTATGCCTTTCCATTTAATTTGTCTATATCACACAGATTATATATATATATATATATATATATATATATATATATATATATATATATATATATATATATATATATATATGAGTTTGTGAACCTGGGTTTCTTGCTTTTGAAATCATCAGACAAATTGTTTTATTTTTTTAAATTGAATCTTTTTGTGCTTGTTTGACTATGTGTTGAGGGGTCTTCCCCTTTTTACACAAATGGCCTCACCCAGGGTATACATATACTACTGCTAGTAGATACCCGAGAGACAGACAGAGAGACAGAAGTCGAACATAGTCGAACGTCGAAAGGAACGAGCGTGCGAACGTAGCGGGCAAGAGTCACAGTAAGCGAGCACGTAGACTCAGTAAGAAGTCATACAGCGATACGTCGATACCAAAGACTATATATATATTTGTCTACTAACCCAGCATTACTGGAACTACTAACCTGTATTACCAGTTTGTATTATTACGTTAATACATTTATTTCCTATATTCATTCTTGGCGTTTGTTATTATTTGATACCGGATTTCATCCCGGAATCCACAACAACTTGGCGACGAGGAATTCGAACACGGAACACGGAAATAAAAAAAATTCTCTCTCGTCGACCACACAAACTTGGTGACGAGGAATTCGAACTTACACGAAAGGAAAGAAAAAAAATTCTCTCTCGTCGACCACAACAACTGAGTGGCGAGGACTTCGGACCTACACACAAAAAAAATCGCCATTTGCCAGTGTCCACAACAACTTGGCGACAAAAGATTGACGAGGATTAACATACGGAAAAACGAGTTGTTCGTAAGACACTTATCATGGAGGATTTTAAAAGTATTTTAGTAGAACATGTAAATACCAAAATGAACAGCATTTACAACTCCAAGAAAGAATGGAAGTGAAGTGGCAAAAACAATTGCTACAAACGCAGAAGGAAAATCAAGAAAGACAAATGCCACTCCAGGAACCAATATTAAAGGCAGCAGGTAACAAACAACAAAATATGGAAAAAGAGGCGACTTTTTCCCAAGACGCAGCGTGGAATACGATAGAAACATTCAATTACTCTCTAGAAGAGGATAAAAATTTCGGGGTCTGTTTCAGATGTCATGAAGACAACATCGATTGTCAAAACTACGTCTATTACTCATGAAATTAGGAACAGAGGAATACACAAAATGTGTGGATTACATATTGCCAAAAAAGACAAATGATTTAACGTTTGACGAAACAGTTACATGCCTTACAGATCTCTTCAGTCCAAAGACGTCACTATTTCACAAAAGGTGGAAATGTCTTAACCTCGTAAAGGGCGAAAATGAGGGCCACTCCACGTTCGCAGCAATCGTGAACAAACATTGCGACAACTTCAAGTTGGCAGAATTAATTCCGGACAATTTCAAGTGTCTTATTTTTGTACATGGGTTAGTCTCAGCCAAGGATAGTGAAATGCGCAAAAGAATGCTTTCAAAACTGCAGAATGAGCCTGGATTAAAACTACAGAAATTATCAGAGACTGCCAAAAATGCCTAAGTATAAAGAAAGACTCGAAAGATATCGAGTCTTTCTTTATACTTAGGCACAGTAAGCGAGCACGTAGACTCAGTAAGAAGTCATACAGCGATACGTCGATAACAAAGACTATATATATATTTGTCTACTAACCCGCATTCCTGGAACTACTAACCTGTATTACCAATTTGTATTATGACGTTAATACATTTATTTTCCTATATTCATTCTTGGCGTTTGTTATTATTGATACCGGGTTTCATCCCGGAATCCACAACACTATGTTTGGTGGTGAGAGGGGAAAGTTCTCCTGCAAATTTAGCCTTAATGACGGAATTATAAAAAGAATACATTTAACACATCAATATGTATTATTAATATTATCAATAATAATTAATATCACATCTATTATCCCTACAAAATTAACCACGACCGTCAACAACACACAAGCAGTTAGTGTTGAAAATACAAACATCATCATCATCACTATGACCACAGGCAGAACCCAGCTTAACCAAAGGGGTGGGGAAAAGGCCCAGACCAATAATAATGTGCGTGGGCATTTACACATTTGTGTATGTGTGTTAGGAAGTGTAGATTCCTCTGATGGCTCATGCGGTAGATGTGAAAAGTGTCAAGAACACCGAAATAGAATTACAACTGCGTATGTATGTATGTATGTATGCATGAACACAGGGTATATATCTGCGCCTAGTCTCGAAATGCTTATATGGATGTGTCGGTCTGAAATAAAATGTGTACACCTGAAGGTATGTGCGTATGCGTATGATGGTGCCATCTCAAACAAACACATAAGTAGATTACCTTCCAGCCACGAAACATAGTCAAACAAACATTAATAGATCCAAATTTAAAAAAATAAATCAGTTTGTCTGATGATCGCAAATGCAGGAAAACCAGGATCAGAATTTCATATCCATACAACATATTAGGTTAACTCTATCACCGATAATGAGCTCTTTCTACTAAGTAACGCGCATATATATATATATATATATATATATATATATATATATATATATATATATATATATATATATATACACTAACTAGAGGAATTGTCTCTTACTTGAAAATGGCTAAAGAATTAACCGGAAGCATTTTTCCAATAATCACATCGGATCGATTCTACACATTCTTAGTCCTCCCAAAAGAAAAAGGCTGTACGAATATTCTCTGCTTCGTCTGTGGCATTTATTTGCACCGACCGAATATATCAACAGTACCGAAAAGTGTGGATGGTTCTGTACAAGTCTTCACCACTTTAATCAAATCACTTGTGTGCGTTTTCTGGCGGTTTACCTTGATTCGTTCTTATCCACACAGTTCACTTGCAAGGTCCGCTGTCAAGAGAGTGAAGGCGACGGGGTCAGGTAAAGGATATTACTGGAAGGCTCGAGCTGGAGCTCTACACAGTGGCAGAAGGATGCTAGCTCACTGCCTTCCTTATCTAAAGGTGTATCAGATCGTATAATGGCATTAACTCTCAATGAGGAGTGCAACATCCGTGTGAATATGGTTAGCTGCTACGCGCCAACCTTAGGTAGTTCAGCTCAATGAAAAGATGACGTTTACAATCTCCTTCGGAATGTCATCTCCACAGTCCAACATAATGATAAATTAATCCTTACGGGTGACTGCAATGCTCGTGTTGGCTATGGTCATCATTCTTGGAAGGGTGTTTAGGTCGCCATTCTATTTGTTGTGAGAATTAGAATGGATTACGCCTTCTCACTATATGCAATGTATTTTGCCTTACTATTACTAATACCTTCTAACAGCTACCCGGCTGTCGTAAGACCATATTGATGCATTCTCGGTCGAACGACTGGCATCTGATCGACTACGTTATAACCAAAAATGGGACATAAAAGATTTTAAGATCTCGCGTTCATTCCACACAACTTGCTATCTGCCAGATCACATTCTACTTCAGAGTAAAGCAACACTACATCTGCAAAAGCGAAGGATTATAAAGTACTACCTCTTAAATCGACTGAAACGAAGATTGAGCTCTCTGACAAGCTTGATGCTGTACTTGATTCTCGAAACATTACCAATAATATCGAATCATCTTGGAAGGCTCTGAAGGATACAACACATTCTACATCCATGTAGGTTCATGGCATACCACATAATAAACATCAAGAATGGTTTCATGACAATAATACAGAAGTTCAGCAGCTTATAAATCAATTGCGCTCTTCTCATAAAGCATGGATTGAGGAAAAGAACTCGTCCGATAAGAAGATCGCTTACAAGAAGTGCAAACGAACATTGATGGTCTGAAAAGGCCACTAAACTCCAAGAAGCTTCAGATAGAATGGATCTAAAGGCTTTCTATGCTGTCCGCAAGAGCATTTTCGGTCCTCAGAAAAGTGGTGTTACTCCAATCTCCAAAGCAGATTGTGAAACTCTCTTGACGAATAAGCCATATATATTAGATCCCTGGAAAGAGCATTTCGGAACTGTGTTAAACACCACTTCGGTTACTGATGAGGAGGCCATCATATCAATTGAAAAGAAATCCAGAAATTCCGCAGTTGTCTTTTCAACCTACCTATCAAGAGGTAATTGACTCCATCAAGCAAAACTCATCTGGAAAATCTTTCTCCTAAGGATCCTATTCCACCCGAAGTGTATAAGCATGGTGGCCAAAAGTTGGTAAAAAAGTTACATCTCCTTTTCGTGGAGATATGGAAGGCAGGCCGTGTCCGACAGGAGTATAAAGACGCCTCTATCAAACACCTCTACAAAAAGAAGTGTTCCAGGTGTGTCTGTGATAATCATCGGGTGATATCACTCCTTTCTATTGCTGGCAAAATCCTAGCGAGACTGAGTCTAAACAGAATCTCATACACCTTGTTGACGACATCTATTCTGAATTGCAAGGTGCTTTTCGGTCGAGTCGTGGGATATTTTCTCTTCGTCAAGTTACAGGGAAGGTTCGCAAGAAAAAAACAGGAGTTGTACATGGTGTTTGTAGATGTGACAAAGGCCTTTGACACTGTGAATCGAGAGGCCCTTTGGCAAGTCTTGAGAAAGCTCGGCATCCCTGAAAACATACTAAAGATCATCATCTCCTTTCCTGAAGAATGAAAGCTAATATCGTGTCTCATGGTATGATGTCAGAATCCTTTGATGTCACAAATGGCACCAAGCAAGGGTGTGTCATGGCACCTGTCATTTCTCCCTTTTCTTCTCGGTGATGCTGAACTATGCATTCTTAGATACAGAGAGCATATACGCCAGCTGGATGTTTTCATTAAAAGCTGCCTGCGTGCCATCTATGGAGTTAACCTTAAATATAGGACATCTAACGTAGACCTATTTAACAGGTGTAATAATGGAGGGAGCAAGACATTTCTCATACAGTCTCAGATACGATGAACTGGTCATGTCTGATGACAGGATACACAAGATCCTAATGTACAGCCAGTTAGGGCTACAGGAATGCAGGACGTCCATGGCTAAGATACAAAGTTAACTGAATAGCAATTTGTCAGCTGTCAATATACCACATACCACGCATGAGAGCTTAGCCTTGGAGCGGGTAGAATGGAGATCAACGTGTTTTAGTGGACTCGGCAGTTTTCTTGGCTGAATCATCTTCAAGAAGCGGAAGAAGATCTAAAAGGTCAGCCAATCTAACAATGAGCTCATCCCACAATCAGAACTCTTGCTCCATATGTGGCCTCCTTTGTAAATCACTAGCGGGTCTTTAGAACCACTTAAGATCATCGCACAAAATTTCATAACTGAAGTAATAAAGCTGTCAGATTCTCATACGTCAAAACCGTATATATATATATATATATATATATATATATATATATATATATATATATATATATGTATATTTGTCATCCACAGACAGACTGTTTCGCTGTTTCACAGCTCATCAGTGTGGCTAGACGTCCGGTTGCCTCTAGCTAGGATCGAAACCCGAGTGAATTTGCGTCAGTCGGAACTTCTACCACTAAGCCGTCGGCGCACGATGAAGGTGAATTTTAGCGTGTTTATTTTTAGATTTTAGATAAACACACAGTGACTGACAGTGACTCAATTCTGCCGAAGAGTCATGCAATATAAGCTTAAATAGTCAGTGTTTACAAACGCACACCTCGAACCAAAGAGCTCAACCGAAATTAATTTTTCAGGAGCCAATGCTAGGTGTTGACCTCAAAGTCCTCTTTTATATTTACGCACGCTCTATACCTGATATTGAGAACGTTTGCCCATAATATAGCTTACCGTAAAACTATATTTTTATCATACATATATACATATACACATATAACCAAACAATCAACCAACGCGACCCATACATATATATATATATATATATATATATATATATATATATATATATATATATATATATATATATATATATATATATATATGTATGTATGGCTATATATAGCGCGTGCGTAAATATAAAAGAGGACTTTGAGGTCAACACCTAGCATCGACAATCTGTTTCATGCTTGAACGTACACGTCAGACATATGTAGGGAAGATTGCATTGAAGCATGAAACTGGATTTTTGCCATTCTGTGTCGTTTTTAGTCTCCATTTACATATATATATATATATATATATATATATATATATATATATATATATATATATATATATATATAGTATTTACATTAGTCGGACTATTGTCCTCATCTGTCGCTATATTTGTCACAACGTTTCGGCCGTTGTACGCTCCGGCCTTCTTCAGGTGGTTGGAATTTCGAATCGAACCCTTTATTTCGATCACTGGGGTAGACTGTTCTAGTTCCACGAGCCATGTTTGATGGATGTCAGTTATCAGTTATCTCCTGGTAATTTTCCCTCTGAAAGTTCTCCACTGCCTGAACCGGGTATTGAACTCACACTCTTTGGGTCTGTCACTGGATCTAACCAACGATTTTATCCACTGTACCATGTGTCCTTGAGGACATCTGGGTATGAATTTCTGAGTATTATAAACCTAATTTTTCAGCAACCATTTTTTACCAGTACTCATATTGCAATTTTGCTGTTATCATTGCATGTTTTTACCAGATCTCATATTGCAACTTCTTGTTATCATTGCTGTTCTCTGGCACTCCTTATTACTGGTTCCCATATTGTATTTATTTCTATGCTTGGCCAACTCAGGAGATTTTTGTGGCCTAGCATATGTGCTGATTCCTTAAGTTTACGAATTTTCCAATGGTGTTCCCTGTCTATGATCTCAAACTGATCCCACAGGGGACGGTGATCTCGGCCGTTGCACAAATAAATACTGTACATAATACCTCATCTCAGAAATATAGACAGATATATATATATATATATATATATATATATACGTGTGTGTGTGTTTTTTTAAACGAGAATGTATATAGAGGCAACCACTACATCAGATCGTAAGCGTTCATAAGACGACATCAGTTCTGTTTATTAGAAACGTTCTATGTAGAATAATGAACACCCTTCCCACAAATATATAAATATAGCAAATTTAAAGAACATGTTTTTATATATAGATGTTTGTACGTACGTAGTGTGAGTGTGCCTGTGACTTTATGCATTATAGATTATCTCAAATATTCTTAGACGCAAAACAACCTCCCAAATACTAAACTTTATATATTTTTTTGCAGGTGCAGTATAAGATTTAAAAATATCTCCAACATTGGCGGAAATAATATTCAGTTTTAGAATTATCAGGTGACATTGAATTAATTTAGCTGGTTGAATTTAAAGCCTCTATTATACATTGATATCTGCCATTTTCTCCAGTGAAATATGTGACAGAGACATTGATATCTATACACTTCCACAGTTTTCTCTCGTCGATGTCGACATACGAGATCCAAACATTCCAATTTAGAACTCCACGCTAAAATTGATACGGGTGAATTAAGTATAGTTAGCCAGACTTGTGCAAAGTCACAGTTATTCTTAAAATCTGATTAAAAACATAAAGATTCTGTTTACCCCGAAATATCAGATTTGTATCCAGAGTTTTCTTTCACCTTGATTGGTTACCACGAAAGGCAAGAACATTCGGTCTATCTTGCTATGTAAAATACAGCTGTTAAAAAACGGATGAATGTATTTGCGAAATGAATGAAACATTACTGACTTTAAAATTTCACCCCTGCAGACATTCATGAATCTATCTATCTATCTATCTATCTATCTATCTATCTATCTATCTATCTATCTATCTCGAGATATTGATAAAACTGTAGGGTATTAGTTTATTATTTCACATGTGTATGAGGATGGGGCTGTTTTGTGTTTCGGCAGTTGTACGCTCCGGCCTTCTTCAGGTGGTTGGTATGTCGAACTGAACCCTTTATTTCGTTCACTGGGGTAGA
>OZ038481.1:129550560-129628060 GCA_964036315.1 Acanthosepion esculentum | reverse complement strand
ATATATATATATATATATATATAGTGTCTGAATATTGAGGTTTTATAAACTTAATGTCTTACCAAACATTTTTTACCATATTTCATATTGTAATATTTTGACCACATGAAAATGGAGATAACAGCTAACTGCTGGATGAGATTGAAATAATAGACAGAAAACATTACTGAACAATACGAAAACGTAAGGAATCAGCACATATGCTAGGCTATAAAAATCTCCTGAGCCGACTGAACCTAGAAATGCATACTATACGAGTACTAGAGAAGAAAAAGCAATAACAACAACTAAAATGCAGTATGAGCTCTGGTAAAAAGATTTACTGAGACATTAACAAAAAATCATACACTGATTCCCTCAAGTGGATAAAAGCGTTGAGTGGATTCAATGACTTGATCCAATGAGTTTTGAGTTCAAACCTGGTTACTACAATGGTGAACAAAAACTTAGAGATTTGAGTTAAAGGGAGATAACTGAGATATCCGGTGGAGGCATGACACGTAGAGCTAAAATAAACAATGCCTGTGAACAAAATTCGAATTAACTGAAGAAGGCCGGAGCGTACAAAAAACGAAACGTCGTGAATATGGCAATAAAGATTAGGAGAACAGTCCGAATAATGTAAAAATTTACCCTGTTCTTGTAGACATTTTCGTGATATCTGTTGTTACTTATCGATTGTTTAAGCCAACTGAAGGAAAGTCAAAGTAACCAGAAGAAAACCGGTTTGTATTCCGATTTCTGATACTGCTGTCCAACAAAAAGTGCGTAAAAACTGTCTGATGAATATTCCTCAGGACTCTTTCCCTCCGCAACAAAAGAAAGCAAAACTGCTAGTCGCCATCTTTAAGATCATTACAAAAAATCCACAGGGACTTCTAATATCAGAACTTCAAATATTTTATCATTTACAGCAGACGAGAGTCAAGTTTTCAGTTTCTTGAAACGGTCATAAAGGCATCATTTGATGTTGCCTCACACAAAAAATCGACCCACATTAATAATGTCTCTAGATGAAGATTAGCGTCTTTTGCTATTGCCTGAAAAGATTTTCTTTCATTCAAACTTGCTTTGTTAAATAAACTCGTCTACTTAAAAAGACCTCTTTAATCAAGTTATAGTGTTCACACTTCAAAAACCCAAACAAACAAAACAAAACTTGTCGACCATAATTGCTTTTGGTCATCAAGAACATCAATGATTTTATTACAATAAGAAAAGGTCGATATATCGATTCCTATACTTTCATTGAACACACACATGGACATATATATATTTTGTTCTCTATACAGTAGACAATGATAGTATATCTTTTAAGAAATATAAAATATGTCATGTTTTTCTTTGTTTGATAATGCCCAGAAAGGATGTGTTTGTTACAGAATGAGATGGAAATACTTCCCATTTGTTGGAATATGCTTTGATAATATTGCAGATATGTGAAATGTAAAATGTAAATATAAAAGTAAGGTGATAAATAAACAGGGGTGAGTGCAATTGAATAGGGAAATAAACATTGTAATTATAATAAATTCGATTATTTTTATAATGTCCATTGTATATATAATTTCAGGAAAAAATCATGTCTTATAAAATCACTAAACATCTACTTATTTCAGTTGATACTCGGATTTATTTTAATCACCTCACATCAAGCAAGGCGATAAAGCCACCAAGACGGACTCTAAAGTGAATGAGAAGACATTATTGAGAAGAAAGTACGATAAAAGAATGAAAGACACAAGACGATGATGTTGTATTTAGAATTTTACAGATTGTAGGTGACAGGGAATTAAGAAACTAGAAGAGGATACTACAAGCGAAGCGTACGAAAGAGGGAACTATTAGAATAGAACTTACGGTTATATTTTGCCACTTCAACAGTAAAAGGATGCGACCCAGTTGCTAATTTTAGGAGTGCAATCAAAGTCACGTGGTTGGGGTACCAAGGAGGAGAGATCATTAGAAGATCGCCATGAAAGTATTCATAGTAAAAAAGAGGGAAGCCGTATCACGTCGGTGGGGAAGTGACTGACGACGAGATGCCAGGTCAGGAACAATAATCTTCCAGACCCTACTCTGGGTTTTGCTGAAGATCTCGTGATATACAAGAGAAAGCACCAGACCAGATATTGCAGCAATATCCAATGCAAAGAGGAATGGTAAAATCATAATATGCAAAATAGATTATGTCAAGATAATTTTTCTCTTATTTGTAGCAGAAGACCTAGCAATTGATTCAATATAATATTTGTATGTCATTTCAGTGGAAAATCTAAGTTCAATAAACGGCTTCGACATGATCTTCATTAAACGATTAGATAAATAATTTAAAAAAAGAAAAAAAACTTGTAATTCTAACAAATGATGTTTTATGGGAATATTTCGGCTAGCAGTTTCTAGTCTTGGTAACTCCTTAATTTGAGAAAAACAGAACAAAAAAACAAAAATTGGGGGAAAAAAACTTCAGCCATTGCATTACATGCCATTAAAGAAAGTCCCAGAATTGACTTCGACCATCCGGAAATAAAGTTGACGAACCAAATGCATTTAAATCAAAGAAGAGTAGCTGAACAGATGGTAATAGCAACTACAAAATGTCTGCAATGGGATAGATACAGCACAGCTCCATCCTGTCTGGACATCTCTGCTCCAAAGAAAAAGATGATATAGAAAATGTTTTATGCCTCGACTTGCTATTACGTTGTACACGTCTTCAACTCGGTTTGTTTTCCTTGATTTAAATTCTTAAGCGTTTCGAAATTTTTTGTACTGTTTTACTCAAATTAAGGAATGAACAAGAGTTGCAATTGCTAGCCGAAATATTTCCATTAATAAAATAATCTTTCGTTAGAATGGCAGTTTTTTTTATTTCTTTTAATTATGCAACTACCAATTGGAGACAAGCATCCTAACTTAGGATTAGATTAAGCCAAATATTTGACGAGAGTTAGCATAGCCATTAGACTTGTACAGATGTCCAGCATGCCAAACACTGTCAAACGCTACCGAAGTATCTAAAGACACATATCGAGTCTTACCGTTCCTATCTAAAAACAAATTCAATAATGACCGATAAAACTTCGGCGGTTCACCAAGAGAAAACTTGTTCTTTATTTGAGAAAATGCCGTGTGAAGTGAGAGTCTTAAATAATTCAGAGTTCCTTGACAAAAAAGGACAAAAGAATAATAACATGATGATCCAAAGGATCTAAAGTTCACCAGAGTACATAATAACAGGAACTACAGAAGTGAATTTCCAACTTGTAGTTCCTGTCAGCAAATCATTCGGTCTACAGAAGCAACATACATATGTTAACATACACATACATGCATATATATATATATATATATATATATATATATATATATATATATATATATATATATATATCCATGTATAAATCAATATATGGGTGGATATCATATCTATTATGATAATTTTGGATAATTGAAAAAAAATGGAAAAATGATCATTGAAAGGTACTTCAAGAGAATACCATGAAAACTTCTTCACGGACGAAGTGTGTTAGATGGTCTCTGTGTGAACTGATTAAATACTTAAGCACAAAGAAAAAAAAATCATGTGTAAATATATATATACATATATATATATATGGGTAAGATACAAAGACACACTAAAGAGCAACAGCTGTGAATATACCTCATTAGACCCTTGAGAGCTTAATTGGAGCGGGTAGAATGGAGATCAATGTATTTAAGCCGACTCAGCAGTTTTCCATCTGCTTGTCTGAATCGTCTTCAAGAAACGAGAGTAAGATCTAAATGGTCAGACAATCTAAGAGTGATCTCATCCCACAATCCTCGCCCTTGCTCCATATGCGGCTTCCTTTGTAAATCACTAGATGGTTTTAATTGACACTTAAGGTTATACAAAAACTTTCATAACTGAATCAATTGGTTAAGTCTCTTACACACACACACACACACACACACACACACACACACACACACACACACACACACACACCTATATATATATATATATATACATATATATATATATATATATATATATATATATACATATATATATATATATATATATATATATATATATATATATGCATGTGTGTATGTTTGTGTATCTTTGTCTGTGTCTTGTGTCTGTGTTAAAGGGGATATTGAAGTGAATTCAGCAACCAGCGGTGGAAGTCTGTTTCATGCTTAAAAGCAATCGATATGGCCTTAAGATTGCGTGTAGGCATGAAACAGGCAGACTATCGACGCACGGTATTGATTTGAATGTCAACTTTGAATGTCATATTTACATACACCCTATCTCTGATAGTGAGCATTTTAACTCATGAATATAGCATAACCTAAAACTATATTTTATCATATATATATATATATATATATATATATATATATATATATATATATTATGAAATGGATTAAGTCCGACAATAATTTAATATATTATTTGTTCCATACGTTATTTTTTCTAGATATAATATATTTCAGTAAATGCTCTGATTTTAATTAAACAATATTAATTACATTTAAACCCGGTACACACACACACACACACACACACACACACACACACACACACACACACACACACACACACACACCCACACACACACACACACACACACACACACACACACACTGACATTCAGCCACAGAGTAACCGTTATAGGAATCGTCATATAGCCTGACGCTACTCTGTGGCTGAATGTCAGTGTGTGTGCGCGTGTTTGTGTGCGTTTTGTGTGTGTGTGTTTGTGTGTATGTGTACCGGGTGTAACAGTAAAATTGTCAAAATTGTGTAAAAGCAAAATTGTCCATTTGTTAGATTATTTTTTGAACCGTTGAGTGACATAAAATTAATTCCATTAAACGTGAGAACATCGGAATCGATAAATAATTGTTTAATTTCACACGGAACAAAAATTAAAATCGTATGAAACGACATACTGGTCCATATTATTCAACAACGCACTCTCTCTCTCTCTCTCTCTCTCTCACACACACACACATACATATATATATATATATATATATATATATATATATATATATATATATATATATATATATATATTATAACATATATATTATTACATATTACACACACATATATATATAGTAGTTAAATGATTTCAAACAATAAGAAGTGAAAATGTGGAGTGCGAGGGAAAATTTTCCTCTAAATTATGCAAAAATAAAAATAAGTTTGTCAGCTAATTTCAAGAAATATATTTATCGAAATTACACAAAAATATCGAGAAATACTAAAGAGAAAGTTTATTCAATAAATTCGCCATTGTCTTCTCCCACGAAGTCGAGACGACTTTGGAATTTCGTGCATCTCTTCTGGGCGGTTTCCATGTTAAAGTTGGTGAATGCTGGCATAATGATTGTCTTCAGTTAATCTTTGGAGTTACAAGGATTTTTTGGGGTCTCTCGCCCAACCACTCCCCTTACATCATAACCAAGGCTTTAAAATCTGGGGGTTAGTTGGTGTTGTGGAGTTATTTTCACAATAGAACTTGTAGTCGAACTAAATGCGTCCTAAATAGGTTAACCGTACAGAAACGTTAGGAACTTGTAATAAAGTGTTACGCAGAGTAAACTGACTCCAACTTATAATAGGTGGGAGAGTCTATTATCTAGACACGGTGTCTTTCACTATAACAGTTGGCCAAATGTAAGGGGTGATGTGGTCACATAAATTGTCTGACAAACTTGACTGGGTTTTCTTGCGTGTGTGACATGCTGCAGAGACCTGTTGCCAGACATCTATTCTTCCAGCAGCCATCCTCAGTGCAGCAAGGGACTTGATGTAGGTCTCTGTGTTCAGTCTGAGGCCATGGTGAAATAGGAATAGAGGCACAACGTCGCCATCACTAGAGATCTCTCCAAACACCATTACATTGATATATCATCCACCTTTTTCCGAATCTTCTGCACTGTCCTCAGATTGACGCCACAACATTCTGGAATGTTCGTAATGGAGCTTCCGGTGGGAATGTCAAGTAGTACTGCCTGCTGTTTCCAAATTTCTGACTGAGTGAATTGCGTCATGGGAATCATTTTCTCATATAGGGTGCCCGATTGACCCTACTATATTGGGCAGTCGACAAAATTAAAAGCAAACAACGTGCATTGCTGAATTAAAAATAGAAATGGCGGCAATTTACCCATCGCACCCTGTATAATGTTTTACTTAATCAATTTCGAAATCTGTCATCTGTTGTGATTACAAGAACATTGGTAACAATGTAAGTCCCCCTTTCGAGAGACCAAGGAGAAAAACTCTTATCTGAGAGTTACTCCTAAAAAGGTTCAATGTTCAGAATTGGCATACCACTTGTAGTCATAGTGCCAGACAAAGGCTCATTCAATAAATAAGGTGAATTATTCGGTATAAGGACTTCTAATACAGATAGAAGCTTACTTTTTTTTAATTTTTCAACGTAGTCTCCCAGCACTGTCACATACTTTTCCCATCTGTGCATAAGCTTCCGTATTCCCTTAGCGTAAAAATCTTTGGACTGATGTCTTAGCCAGTCACTCACAACACTTTTGATTTCATCGTCACTTTTAACCTTCGTGGCTCTCGTGAACGCTTTCAAGGGACCAAACAGGTGAAAGTCTGAAGGGGCAAGGTCTGGGCTGTAAGAGGGATGAGGGAGCATTTCCCAGCCCAGCTCGTTGATGGTCTGCACCGTTTGGGCTGCTGTGTGAGGCCTTGCGTTGTCATGATGCAAGATGACTCCTTCTGACTGATGACCCCTGCGTTTGTCCCAACAGATAAGCTCAAAGTCCTTGCAATGTCATCCACTGTCACCCTTCTGTCAGACTGAATGCGGTCATTGACTGATTCGATCACCTCAGGAGACCTCACTTCTGTAGGCCTCCCAGGCCTGTCTTCATCCTCAACACTGCTCCGTCCTTCTTTAAACAATTTAGCCCACTTGTAGACATTTGTTTGGCTGAAACATGTGGCACCCTACACAGTTGACATTCTCCTATGCAACTGGTTTGCACCCTTCAGCAACCAAAGACCTGATAACTGACCGCTGTTCAATCCTGGAGCATGCTTCTTGGTCGGCACATCTTTGTTAATCGCCAAAACTCTCAAAGTTTTTTTTTTAATCTGCAAAAGAAATTAAATCCATGTGAAAAAGAAGTAAAACAAAAAAAAATATATAAAGATTAATCTTCTATCTGTATTAGAAGTCCTTATACAGAATAATTCACCTTATTTATGAATGACCCTCGTACTTACCAAATATTATGAACAACAGCAACAAAAAAAAGCAGGAGAGAAAATATCTCATATGCAATTATTTATTAGGGAAATTTAAAATTTAAAAAACAAGCTAAAAGTAACCGGAATTGTGCACATATGCAAAGTTCATTGCTACAAAAATAGTAGATATTAATCAATTCATAAACAGATGCAATGTTGCCCACCACTTAAAAAACAGTACAACAAAAAAAAAAAAAAACAAAAAAAAACAGTGAAATCAATTGGGAAATTTTGAAGATACTGTGTCTAAAATGAATAAAACATTGTGCGAAGGGAAAAAATTTAATCACTTTTGTGTCCGTATAGGGAGAAAGTAAGAGAGAAAGAGAGTCAGACAGAGAGAGAGAGAGAGAAAGTGAGAGATTGAGAGAGAGAAAATGAGAGAGGGAGAGAGAGATTATTGAAAGTTCTGTAGCAAAAAATAGCCGTTTCGCTTTTGTTTCTTTCTTAGCCGAATAATTTATTTTTGAGGGGGTTTCGAGTTTCTGAAAGAAAACTTTGGAAACCTTTTAACCAGTGAGGTGAAAGTCTATAAAAATGATAATTTTCTTATTAAATACAGTATGTTTGGTAATTTGAATTTCTTGAATGAATCCTTAGAGTAAAAGTCGGAGAAAAACTTTAAGAGAAACGCTCAATATAATGATCGCTGAAGACAAAACAAAACAGAATGGAGGAATGTTAAAAAAGCAACAAAATAGCGTTATACACAAACAGGTATTTAAGAATATCTGTAGGTAGGGATTATATATATATATATATATATATATATATATATATATATATATATATATATATATATATATATATTAATGTATGTGTCATTAAATAATATAGACAAGTAAGTTCCCTTCCGATTGTCTGATAAGCTTAATAACATCATTGAAATACGAAAGGAAATCACCATATTGATACATGTTTAAATCCAATCTAAGCAACAAAAACAGACTATTATTATTGTTTAGTCCGCGTGTTTGAAATATTGAAATGTAATTGTCATCTTTGATAATGGCGTATGTAAGCGGAATGCTTAGATTGGATTTAAATATGGTGATTTTCTTTTGTCTTTCAATGACAATGTTATTAAACTTATCAGACAATATGAAAGGAACTTACATAAAATAAATAGACAAAACTTGTCTATTTTTTTAATGAAACATGCATTAATGAAAAATTGCTGCCTAAATATACACAATATATATATATATATGTGTGTGTGTGTGTGTGTGTGTGTGTGTGTTTAGAAAAATAGTATGAAAAATTGGAAAGAGATTTTTGTGACGCGTTACATCTGGTAGGATTTCATCAGACTTGGTTTATTGATGTTACCACGTCTAAACATGCGCACGAAATATATATATATATATATATATATATATATATATATATATATATATATATATATATATATATATATATATATATATACTGCACGACTCTTCGACAGAATTGAGTCACTCTCAGTCAGTGTGTGTTTATCCGAATCTAAAAATGAACACGCTAAAATTCACCTTCATTGCGTACCGTAAGCTGATGGCTTAGTGGGAGAAGTTCGGACTGACGCTTCAGTCGGGTTTCGATCCTAGCTAGAGGCAACCGGACGTCTAGCCACACTGATGAGCTGTGAAACAGCGAAACAGTCTGTCTGTGGATGACAAAAATATATATATATATATATACATGGTGCTTGGACAACGTGACAAAAAAGATACATAACGAGATCGAGACTAAAGATTTAGAAATACTTTCTACACCTCTGCAGGCCCATGTATATGTTTGAAAAAAACATTTAAATAGTCCTCAGACTCTTACTCGCGAAGTTATATGGTGCATCGTGTGCAGTACTGAAAACACGCTTTTAAATCAAAGGTTCAAATAACATGACCCGGCGAAGTGGGACAATGCCAACAAGGTTCTGATTTTGTATTTTTATCAGTGGGAGTTTCCACCTTCCTTCCAACTGACCGAATTACCGGTACAGATTTATCGCCCCTAAAAATGAATATTTTGACAGTGCTTGACAGGAAGTTATCGACGCTTTATAGTGACGTTTTAACTGTGTATATGCTATTTCAGTCTATGTTAGGCTGTGTTGGGCACCTCGAGGCGGTGTAGTGGTTAGCAAGCTTGTCTCGCTAGAACAATTACGACTGGGTAGTGAGTTCAATCCTCACTGGGTGCCCCCATACTTTAGGCCTAGTGCCACATCTAAGCTACGCTTGGAAACTCATTGTGTTAGGCTGTGTTTACGGGATAATGATAACTTATCAATAATTCCGTCCATTATTTTATCAACGTTTATTCTCTGGGACAGAATGACTGATTTAAAAGTACATTTATAAATGTAATACATATAAAGCAAATAGTAAATTAGGAATAATAATAATAATAATAATAATAATAAGAAGAAGAAGAAGAAGAAGTAGAAGCAAAATGATTGACGTAAGTCTTCCAATATGTTTCAAAAGTAAAGAGAAGAGCGTGATATAAGATAAAGAAAAGTAAGAACAGAATGTAAAACAATATTTCAGAAAAATGTCTGTCTTCTTCAAGTTATATTTAAACAATTTTTGCAAGTATAAATTATATATAAATATACAAATAAAACTTTTCCGCTGTTCTATCTTGACAAACTGGTTTATCATAAATCAGATTTAGGAAATTATTTCCTTTCACGGGGTCTTCTGATAAGGTTGTTTTGATTTCTGCTACTGTCAGACTACCTACCAATTCTACGGGTTGACATATGACTAGTGGTGGTGTGTTGTCATGGCTACATTTATGATTCCTTTTTTTAAAATTCCATAACATCACCTGGACAATGTTCGTTTTAGTGTGTGGGTTGTACTTATCAAGAAATTTTTGTTTGTATTTCTCTTGAGCTGGGATTTCCTGCGATTTTTTCAATGTGTTGTATTACTTTTTTACCATTCTAAGCGCACCAACTATGACTGGTACTATTCTTGTTTTCAATTTCCACATTATTTTTTCAATTTTGATTCCAGATCTTTATACTTCGATAGTTTCATCATTATTATTATTTTTATTTTCTTTGATATCTGGCATTTACACATTTCTTTCCGGGTCCCACCCAGGGACCTAAGGTTAGAAATGGTATCATGACACTTTCCACTGCAAAAAAATAAAATAAAATAATTACATAGATAAAGCACTTCGTAAAGTGTGGGCTGTACTTGTCAGAATAATTTTTGTATCTCTTTGAGGCATGGACTTCCAGGGATCCCTTCAATTAGTCTACTGGAATCGTTTCCAACCAGTCCAAGGGCTCCAACTACAACATTCTTCTTCTTCTTCTTCTTCTTCTTCTTCTTCTTCTTCTTATTATTATTATTATTATTATTATTATTATTATTATTATTATTATTAACAGTTAACAGAAGAGCACGATTTAAGAAAAGATACAAAAAGAAAAAACACAGTTTGACATTTTTTAACAATATTTAAAAAAATGTATGTCTTCTTCAAGTTATATGTAAACAATTTTTACAAGTATAAAAATATACAAATCTGAAAAAAAATTATTATAAATCTTTGTAGAAACGTTGCTTGTCTACGATTTATTATTGATGCAGTAATTGTGGCAGAAGGTTGAAAAGAGGTCAGGATTGGTCATGACTAGCTATCCTATACCTAGCTAATCGAATTCATGATCCATTCATTGCTTGTCATGTAATGAAAAACGGCTGTCCTGGTAATGAACGCGTGAAAACAAATGAAACGCCGCCCGCATGAAGGCCTGCGACTGAAATGGAGATCTTGTTCATTTTAAAATTTTCCGTTAGTTGATTAATAATTTGATTACATAACCATCTTCATGTGTTTTAATAGTCGACAGGTCGGTAAATTCTGAATATCTTTTCCGTTGAAATATTGTTTAACATTGTGTTTTTTCTTTTGTTTATCTTTCTTAATTCGCTGTCTTCTAACTGTCGACAAATATTGGAGGAGTCATGGCAATCATTTTGTTTGTTAATCTGATGGAGATTGAAGTCATGGTGAATATATTGTTACACCGATTAAGAATTGGTACGTATATTTCGAATGGAAAACAAACGCATTGAATTTTGAAGGAAGGTACTGATATAAATTTCGAAATTTGTCCCATGTTCTTGTTTACAATCGATTTGTCAGTCTTTTAAATTTCACTTGACGCCAGCATAGAACGAAACACTGGACCAAAAATACATATTCAATTATCAATCTAAAAGTGAAGAATGCGCGTTCCTTTCTATCACGCAACCCCATCGTTTTCGCAATAAAATGACAAGTCTGCAGATGTTCCTATACGACTGCAGACGCCAAAAGATCGTCTCTGATAGTTTGGCATTAAGCATTCACAGGTATGTATCGCGGCCAGATCTCTCTTTGCATGAATAGCTTACATTTATAGGGGAGAAACAATTATTTCCTTATTATGGAAGCTAATATCCAACATTACATTCTAAATTGGTCACTCTAAATACGGAAATTAATATAAGATTATGTGATGTCGCACAAATTAGTTCGTCTGAATCCCGTTCCACTTATTTATATAATTGTCTAGGAAACTTTGAGAACAAGGAAATTTCCTCTTTAAGTTCAAAGAAAAAAAGAGGCTACAAAGATTGAGGTATATTCTCATTCTACTGCTACTGCCAGAAAAGAATTTTAATTGCAATATTTAAATTTGAAAAACACGGAGAAAACTTATTTTGTTTTCGGACAAATGTTATGCAACCGATTGAGGACTAACAGATTTCCGGAAATCCAGATAAAACCTACTTTTCCTATCCTGATTTCCTCACATATTTTCCACAGTGCACAATTTTTATACACCACTTCAAAAATAACACTTTACTTTGTTAACTAGCTTTTTTGTATATATTCATGAGAGTTTAAACCTAATTGTACCACACGAAGTCACTGTGCAAGTAACATCACTATTCACCACAAGCTGACATATCTCTTACTATAAAATAAGTGCACATATACACCCTTGTGCAAATTAATTGAAACAACCGCTTTAGTTTCCTTTCTTTCACCATACATTTAGTTTTTGACCCACTGGATAGAAATCGACTGCACCCTGTCACGGGTTTAGTCGATTTCGATATTTTTCTCAGATTAGCTCATTTGCAGTAGTGTGCATTAATATGAATCTATTTTCTCGGCATATGATGAAATTTTATGGCCTTAAAAATATTGCGTCATCCGTGATTGCATCAGATTTTTATCACGCCAAAACAATATTGTCTCGATTGTCGATTAGTTGCCCTACGGCCATTGTCTGCGATGGACGTTACTCCAAGTAACCGTACGAAAATTGTAACGCCGCATGAACACACTGGCAAACTTTACCAGTGAGCAAATCAAAGTACTATAGATAGGTCCGGAAACTCTCCTGATTCAAGTCCAATCAAGAATCTGTGGTCAAACTGCAAGGAACGACTTCGTAGAATGGACATACGAAGAACTAAAGTATGCACTGGGTCATATTTCAAAAATGTAAATAATAACGGAAATATTTATGTTTGTTTCAATTAATTTGCACAAGGGTGTACAATTCTCAAGTCGGCTCATTTACTTGTAGGATTTATAGACTTGCATATGCTTTCAAATTATTCGTTAATAGTTTTTTGGGAAATCTGTCAGGCTGCTATGAGGAAAAACATAAAATAAAACCATAACAAATAATAATTAGATATACATAGATTTTATGTCGATGTACATCGTTTTTATGTAGATGTATATAGTTTTATACTTGAAAAGTGTAAATATAACTTGAAGAAGATTTTATGGAAATATTGTTTAATATTGTCAAAAACTGGGTTTGTTCTTTTCATTATCTTTTACTAAATCGCGCTATTGTTAAAAAATGTCAAACTGTGTTTTTTCTTTTTTTATCTTTTCTTAAATCGTGCTCTTCTGTTAACTGTTAATAATAATAATAATAATAATAATAATAATAATAATAATAATAATAATAATAATAATAACTATCCAAGTATAAAGACCTCGAAAAATCTATCGAGGTATAAGGACTTGCAAATCGAAATAGAAAAAATGTGGAAATCGAAAACAAGAATAGTACCTGTCATAGTAGGTGCGCTTGGAATTAAAAAAAAGGAACACAACAACACATTGAGAAAATCCCGGGTTAAGAGAAATACAAAAGAATATACCTTGATAAGTACTGCGCACACACTAAGAAACACTTTCTCCATGTGAAGCTAGTGATGCCGTGTGAGTTAGAAAAACGAATTATGAAATGCAGCCATTATAACACACTACTATCAGCCATAGGCCTTCCCACAGACTTGATCGGTAGTTTGACCGTAGCAGAAACTGAACAACCTTATCAGAAGACGGCGTGAAAAGAAATCATTTCCTGAAACTGATTTATGATAAGCGAGAATGTCAAGATGGAACAGTAGAAAATATATTTGGTTTCCGTTGGGAAATGACATGTCTATGTTGATACATATCTTTTTAGTCTTAATGTCTCTACTTCACCTACTTTACATACATACACACATGCATACATACATACATGCATATATATATATATATATATATATATATATATATATATATATATATATATGAGAATTCGATGAGAATCCAATGGATTTATAAATCTATGACAGACACACACACATACATACATACACGCGGGAGCGCTCACACACACACACACACACACACACACACACACATACACACATACACACACACACACACACACACATATATATATATATATATTTTTATATATATATATTGAGGAAGAGAGAGAGAGAGAGAAAGAAAGAGGAAGTTTGTATTAACGATTCAACACTGTATGGTGATTGCAAGTTTTCTCTGTCCACAATGTGTATATCTATAAATTCCGATATTGATAAATATGCAAATTTTAAATAATATATGTAAATAGAAATATGGAGAGAGAATGAAATATAGAGACAGAGAGAGACAGAGAGAGAGAGAAAGAAAGAGAGGGAGAAAGAGAGAGAAATAAATAAAAAAGGTTAATATTTTTGCTAAGTGCATTTACTAGAAAAAGCAAACTCCATTTGTAGATCCTACTTCTCAAGAAATTCTTGGAATCCTCCACGGTTGCTTCACTAAAATATTAGAAACCATAATAGATATATTCTCACAGAAGTTTTATTCTCAGACTATGGGAGTTTCCAAAAATGTGTTGAATAGTTGGAGAAAGTTTGGTTTAAAACATAATATCAGTTTTCTTTTTCTAATCAAGATATTACAGTATAAATGTCCGATGTTTGGAATCCTTCTCCAGATATGTTACCAGGTTTTCATTACGAATGATTTACATGCCAGTTTCTCTCCTCTCTCGTGTGTATGTTGTAAGTTTCACCGTCTTGTAAATAATATCTTCTCTCTATATAGGAGGTCATGTGTATTTGGATATCTATGTCTATAAAGTTTGAAAGCTGGCAAAACAAATGGATATATAAAATTACAATTAATGGCTGCCGTTATTCAGACCGGAAACAAGGAAAATTATATAACCAGAGCATCAGCGTGTTTCAGCTCGCAATATTCAGTTAGGGAGAACGCAAATGTATGACACTGATCCTAGGCGCAAGTACTGATCCATATTTAAACTGTCCCGTCTTATATACAGTAATAGATATATCTGTATTTACAACTTCAAATCGTCATAATCTCTAATAGTAGAGAAGACTTAATAAAATACGCCGTCGCTTTTTAATGACCCGTGTAACAGAAATATATGTCAAGATATATCAGATGTCAGGGGATGAATGATGTAGAACAACTCTCAAGTAACAATCTCTAGAACAATCTTCCGAATCCTTGCGTTTTCTGAATTGTCTTGACATTTTTAATTGGTTCACATACTAATCAGTATTTTTTTTTCGTTTCCTTTCCGAAACCTGCTGGCAAAGATGTCTTTGGTCTAGCGGATTTTTTATTTTTCTGCATGACAATGGTTATTACAAGTGGACCGTATGTTTTCGGGCAAGCGATTACTCATGGTGAACTATTAATGCGCATGTACTAAATACGTGACACGGCCCCATAACTGGGCGACTAATGTTCTCGAGAGGAAACATGTCAGTTGTTCATGTTATTCTGTAGGCATTTGAGTCGTCAATTTTTATAAAAAAAAATGAGAAAGCGTTCAGTCACAACAAGTCAGTTACTGTTGTTATTAAAATGTTTATTTTGTAATTTTTTGGTAAGTTTATGTTTTTAAAGTATGTATCTAGAAATGCCTGCATTCAGTTAAAAGGGAAAATGAAACCATCCTTGATAAGGACGAAAAGAACAACCGAAAACGCTCGAGCATACAGAAGAATCTCTACATAAATTATGTCGAGAAAAGAAAATAATTAAACGCAGAACGTTGTATCTCGTTTTAGCGAAACTTATATATATATATATATATATATATATATATATATATATATATATAATCAGTTATATTTCATTTTATATATATATATATATATATATATATATATATATATATATATATATATATATATATATATATAATCAGTTATATTTCATTTTTTTTTCTTTATATCCTTGCAACATTCTGGTATTCTCACTTAACGACCGAAACAAATTTCGCACTCCAAATACTGAATTACCTCCCTTGTAATTTCTTCATATTCTGAATTTTTTTTTCCTAAAAAAAAAAAAAGATAATCTAACACCTGTGACGAGAGAACTTAAAACTTGGGAGTTTTCCAAAATGATGTATAATGTTTAAAATGCAACATGATTTTATTTATTTTAACTAATATTTAGACATACAGCAGGTGAAAATGTCCTTGTTTCGATTTTCGGGTAAGATTTTCTTTCTTCCCTGCACACGCATTCCTTCATAGAGGATGGGAATAATTCTTGTCAAGGACCACTCTGGTTTCGTAGCTTCTTTTCCGATACTTTGGGTGTGTATATTGCCATCAAAACTAGTTATCAGCTGAAAGTTATTGACTCACTGCAAAAATCATGATGGAAATTACATCGGGCTATAACGGGACATTATGCATTGTTCGCACCCGGGACCTTGAAATGTCAATTGCAATTTTTAGGTTCACAGGTGACCGGACACAAACTAAATATCTGATGATGACTCTAGCTTTGACCTTTATACTTCCATCCATTCATGGGCATATAAAATTATATATATATATATATATATATATATATATATATATATATATATATATATATATTATAAATTAACTGATTAATATGTTTTTTTTTCGCTACACAGTAATAACCATGTTTCAAAAATGGAAGCTAAATATTCAAATTTAATTTTGTAATTAAATTAAAAACATTAGTTCCATTTCACCTTCAAGTGAATACTGGAGTAACTTTTAAAAAAAAAATTACTGAGTTTTAAACGCACACAAAAATTCATAATTCACTGTTTCCAACGATTTTCTTCTTTAAATTTGATGAACAAAACAATATTTTGTCTTAGAAAAAAAGGCCCTGTTGACGACATTGTGCTAATGTCGAAAGTACTCGGAATAAAAGGAATATTCATCAATATGGTAATAGTCGTTTGCAATTACGAGAGGAACCTATTAAGAATGGGTAGAATTATAAAAATGTCTAAGTTATTTCATGAGATATGTCTAAGATGTATTATTGACAGAGTAATTTTGGTACAAGGCCGAACAAAAGGTGAGACTGTTCATCATGACCTATTTTATCCCTAAATAATCGAATTTACGACTCATTCATTCTTTACAATATAGTCATTCACCACAAGAATTTATCCGTCACCTTTCGCTCCTTCATACATGAAATATATATATATATATATATATATATATATATATATATATATATATATATATATATATATGGGGGTGTGATGACCTTGAAAGAGAAGGAATGATATTAGTAGGACCCGTCCAACCCACAAAAATAAGAGTAAATGCTGTATTCTGTCTTCCAACAAAATCAAGAACCTCTTTCGTCAGGGGAGGTAAATTAATTATGGGCATCAGAAAATTCAAAAACTGACCCAGTCGAGGTGAATAGGGCGGGCCAACACAAACTGGAGCGTTTGGGAATCTAGACTTGGATTATAAGAAAAGCAGAAACCGGAAACAAAACGGGAACAACACTTACATTAACTAGGTATATGTGGAAGAGTCCTATCTTAAACAGAAGAGAAATCCTCAGTGAATTAGGGAGACTTAAAAAAGAAAACCAAAGCTAGCCCAGTTCAGGCAAACCATTCTCGCCACAGATACCCACCTTTCGTTGATATATGTCGATACGAAATTGATTAATAGTTAATCATGGCCTTGTGATCTTTTACGTACCGTTCAAGCGCATTCAGACCCACTCTCCATGCACAAATCTTGATTTTTTTTTCAATTCCGGGGATCCTACCTTTGTCATCTCCGGGAATGCGTTCTTCGCTTTGGGATCTCTGGGAATGCTGCATTCTTCGTTTTGAACAGGTTTGACCATGCTTTTAAATATCTTCCCACATCCCATACACAGGTCGTCACACCTGGAGCTTTATGGAAAATTGTGGGGATCCTCCACAGAGTTTCCGTCGACAGGTCGATCTTAAATAGAGGACCCAAATGGCCACCAAATGGCTGAGTGGAGAGATCTTTCTCCAAGTCCCGTCTGTCCAGATTGTAGATTTTCTCTGTTCCAGGTGAATATTTCTTTTTTTTACTCCCTGGACGGCAGGGTGGAAGTGAACGAGTTGGGAGGTGTAGAAGTGGAGGGGACCGGAGCTCGAAAATGGGAAGCAGAGGGTTCCTTGAGTTTGGGCCGATGTCCTTAATTTGTTTTTCCGCTGGCGAGGCATAGAGGAATGAGGACCTAGCTTTGGCCATGACAATCTGCACCCTATTACGACTAATCAGCTTCTTCTTGGTTGTTTCTTCCTACACTTGCTACTCCCTTCCCATCTTTTGCTGATGCCTTTGTTGTTGTTGCTATTTTTGTTGTTGTTGCTGCTGCTATTTTTGTTGCTATTTCTTTAGTTGTTTTTGTTACTTTGTTGCTGCTTCTGTGGCGGTTGATTTTCTTGCTGTTGGTGCTTCCATTGTTGCAGGGGCCTTGCAAGTCTCTTCCGCTGCTACCACTCCTGCTGGTGCTACAACAGCTACTGTTGCTTGGCTAGACTGTGGCGACACGTTCTTGCCGAGGCACGATACGACCAGCACGAGGGACGACGGCCCACCACTACTACGGGCATCATCTTTTCCTGACACATAACGTTGGGGATCACAGAAAATTTCTACCGGAACAGTGTCACCTGGATGACAAAATCACCGATAGCGATTCACACCTTGCTCACTGTCACTGAGATGCAAAGAAGAACTTCATCCAGTCTTCCGAAATATCTATGCATGTACGGTCACATTCTTTTGCGGGTGCCCATATATTCCGTTTATAGACGAACAGTCTTTGTGTACCAAAATACCGCCGGTCAATTGCGTGGCATTTTGTTTCGTCGCTAGAAAATGGTCCCAGAGCGTATTCGACCTTCTGCCCAGAATTTTGCGGACACATCTTAAGGTTTTTCAATGCCTGCTCCATATTTTCCATGCTGACGCCATTAATCAATTTCCAACTCTTTACGTTGGTGGTTAAGCGCCTTTGGTATAGTGTGCAACTCGCTTCCTCTCTTATTTTCTGCATATTATTCTTGTAAGTGTGCATAATATTTGGGGGCTTTTTTGGACTACTTTCGGTCCAGGTAGAGTTTATAGGTGAGTGGGGGTCGTAGACACGAGTGATTCAGGAGTTTCCGCTATGGTGGTGAAGTCACCCTCACACCGATTAAACGGAAAAGTTCGCGTCAAATTCCCACAAATAGGCGTCTCGACACGCCGAGAAAATAAACAAGTCTTACGCGGAATAGAATTAAAAAGAAAAGTCTAGGAAAACAAAAGTAAAACGAATTAAATTCGCAGGAGGGCGTGGTAAAAAAAGAACCAAACTTGTCATGTGTGGAGCAACAAAATAGAAACGATTGAAAATAGCGGAGTGGGGTTGAAACATAAAAAAAGAGAAAGATAAAAACTTGGTTTGTGTAAAAAATAAAAAAAAACAAAGAAGTAAAATAAAACTGAAAATGAAAAACTACGAAAAATTTCCACAAATCACAAAAGAAAAAAAAACATAGAGCGAATTCTGTTCTTCAAAATAGTTCAAAAGTAAAAAAAATCTACAAACTTGTCGGGTGAAAATTGTGCTGGGTGAGAAAAAGAAGGAAAACACCTCATACCAAGTCAGTGTGTCTCCACCTTTTCCTTTGTCTTTTCACTTAAATAACAAGATTTTTGTGTTTATCTTTTCAACGTTCTCGTTGGTTATCTTAATGAGAACATGCTGCCAATATATATATATATATATATATATATATATATATATATATATATATATATATATATATATATATATATATATATATATATATGTGTACACTCTCACTAAATTTTATTTTTTATGCCCGGAGATGATTTTTCTGTTTTCTTTTTGAATTTGTAGGTCTGAGGAATTGTATCGTATTTACGATTCCAATGGAATAAATTATGACCATGGAATATTAGTGTTTAAGTCTTTTTATTATATATATATATATATATATATATATATATATATATATATATATATATATATATATATATATATATATATATATAAACCAATATAATAAGGTAGCAGCCACAAGCCTTTTACAGAGAAGTCATCGCTTAGTCACATCATTATGTAATCAACTGCCGATATACTTCTTTTTTTTTCAGGGAAATCTGTATATGCTTTTTCCTTATACTTTTTTTACACTTTCTCGTAAATATGACAGTGAATGCTGGACAATAAGAGATAAAGAGACCGGGGTCACGGGGACAACAGAAATTAGGTTCTACAGAAGGATGATAAGAATACCATAGGCGGAAAAGGTGAACAGCAACGAAGTCTTAGAGGAAAATGGAATCATAAAAGACACATCGATTCAGAAAGTGTCAAATGAAATTCCTAGGTTCCATAATCAGGGAGGATAGCTTGAAGAATTTGAGCCTAGGGGGACAGGCAGGTGAAGAATTATATGTATAATGAGACTGAATAAATTACAGGGATTAGGAGGGAAAGCAAAAGGACAAACGTTTATAAGAGTGATAAAGGAGAGGAAGTTGTGGAGAATCATGATCACCCATGTCTTGAAGAAACATAGAAAATAGAAAATGAAGAACCGACTATCATAATCCCAATGTCGCCGGTTGAGTGTAATGTTGCTTCAGACCCTCTTTTTTAGAAAATAAAATAGAAAATAAATATTTTGCAGCATAAAAGGAATATTCCACAATTTACATATATTACCATGAGCAATTTCTCAGAAAATCCAAAGAACTATAATTGTAGATCTCTGAACTGTAACATTGAAATTAGGGCGCGTTATAGATTGAGAAAATATAGCATGCTTTCTTCCTCCAGCGCTTTCCTGAAGAAGAAAGTAAGGTAAGGTATTGTTCTCCGATACATCAACATTATGGGCCACTTCCCAAGGAAGGGACATTATTTTTTCACATTTATTCATAATGAATGAAATACTACCAATATATATTCAATGTTCAGGTGAATCACGAGATTATGAGTATTAAGTATGAATTTGTCATGACGGAGAATTTGTAAGAGAAAAAATATTCAGTTGATTTGATTGTTTAACGGCATGTCAACTACTATGGGTCATTTAATGACTGAATTTAAGTTTCTTGGGAGCTTTGAAACAATAACATGTTATATGTTATTCAGCTTTCACAATTTAATATATGGAAGATGGTACTCATTTTTTGCATATATATTTTTGTGTGGACATTGTTGAAATTATATCTTATATAAAAAAATATTTTTACTATAAAATTGTATTTCATACATTCATAATGTTTTTGTTTCGGGATACACTATTTGCTCATACCACATCGGGTCAGAGTGGACTTAGAAACAACAGCAATTATGAGGTGTTTCCAAGATTCTCAAAACCTTCAGGTTCCCGAGCCGAGTTCGAATTTCAGTCGGGTTCTTTACATTCACTTACGCGTAAATACACTTGGAAAATGTATGAATCCGTCTAAGCTATAGTGAGATTCGCATCAAGAAAATCAAACAATTGATTTTTAACAGAAAGACTGAGAACGCAATATTCGCCAAAAAATACTTATTTTTGCGGTCCAAAATATGTTTCAGATTTAAATAACCCACAAACCTGCTGAACAATTCTGTGTCAACAGGTTATCTTATGAGTCTGTCTATATTTCTGAGATGAGGTATTATGTACAGTATTTACATTAGTCGGACTATTGTCCTCATCTTTGTCGCCATATTTGTCACAACGTTTCGGCCGTTGTACGCTCCGGCCTTCTTCAGGTGGTTGGAATTTCGAACCGAACCCTGTATTTCGATCACTGGGGTAGACTGTTCTAGTTCCACGAGCCATGTTTGATGGATGTCAGTTATCAGTTATCTCCTGGTAATTTTCCCTCTGAAAGGTTATCTTATGTTGTTATCCTGTCCGCAAATAAGAAATCATAGTAGAACCCGTATTTGTTTCGTGATCACCTCGCTGTAAATAATGAATTAGTCTAGAAAAACAAAATAAAATAGAGATTTTTAAGTAGACAAAAGACCTTGTGATAACATCACGATATAATTTACAGCTGGACTAGAAAATCATCGATCTTCTTACTTGTAGAGTATGGTGGAATAGGGGTAGCGAGCGAACAGTGTGATCGAATATGAAGTTTAAATTTAGGTATTTATAAAACCATTTATAGAATTTCTAGATTCCTGATTCTGAAAATAGTTGCGTGCTTGTGCTGTTGGTATTTTTTCAGTCCTCTGGAAATTCACAGAGAAATAAGTACTCTGTAAAAATGGACGTAAAATATCCGCTTTATTCAGCAGAGTCAAATGAACCGTTACCAGATACTCGCCTACTATGTTTTCCCAGATTCATCAACCAGTCCAGAAACATACTATAGTGATATCAGTGTCAGGCGATATTATGTTAAAGGAAAGCATCTGAAAGATGTTATAGAAATTGTTTTGAAAGTTATTGTCCTCAAGGACACATGGGACAGTGGATAAAGGTGTTAGTTAGATCCAGTGAGAGGACCCAAAGAGTGTGAGTACAATACCCGGTTAAGGTATGGCAGAACTTTCAGGGGGAAATTAACAGGAGATAACTGATAACTGACATCCATTAAACATGGCACGTGGAACTAAAACAGTCTACCCTAGTGAGCGAAATAAAACGTTCAGTTCGACATTCCAACCACCTGAAGAAGGCCGGAGTGTACAACGGCCGAAACGTTGTAATAAATATGGTGACAAAGATGATGACAATAGTCCGAATGATTTAAATAAAGTTATTGTCTTTGCAAAGGTCAGTTTAATGCTGTGACCACTAAAGAACTAGGTCAAATATCCTGACAAAGAAAATCACTGACTGAAGTGAGGGTCTGAGTTCTTGATGAATTGCTTTTGTCGACGGAGCTAACAAGACAAAGAAACCTGGTCTCTATAACACAGTGGATCCTAACAAACGAAGCAAAGAAAGACAAAGAGGGGGACAAGAGACTGCACGCCGCGATGTTAAAAGGAAGACAGGTCTATTCTTTCCATTAAACACGTCTAACGTCTGCCTCTTTCGTCTAAGCCAAAAGTTTACAACCGAATAAAACTTTTCGCCTGCTACATTCATTTCATGACTTTAATTCATGGGTAACCATCTGGCAAAAGAGTTATTTTTTAAGCCACTAGTGTTTGAATTCACACTCCCATATACCCGGATATCTCCCACCCCCCGAAAAAAAGGTTTCCAATACGAAGTAGAATTGTGAAGAAAAGGAGAGAAGGGAGGTAAAACGCTCATGCATTTTCTTATTATCTAATGAGTGTCCATGTCGATGATACAGTCACTCCTCCAGCAGAGACATGACATGCTATACGACGTCAAAAAATGAAGCATTCCTGATACTAAAAAACGTAAACATGCCAGGGAATATGACTGACTCTTTCCCAAATTCGTTTACTCTCTCCAAGGAAAAAAACACACCAGTAAAATCATCTATTTACTAATGAAGATTGCAACCCTATAGCGAGCTATACCATACCCGTTTCGTAAATCACTTTTCACAATCTCCATTTCTTCGCACTCAATAGTCTTCTCTGATACTCCTCTACTGTCGCTCCTTGCGTACTAACTCCTTGAGTACTTGTCCTTCTTAACTCATCCTTCCGTACTCGTGCTCCTGTACTCTTTCTACCGTCCACCTTTTAGCTTCTCACTATACCGATAAAAACTGTACAAAAAAGTAAACAATTCTGACTATGACCAACGCCAGAAACAATAAAAAGAGCATAAAGTGAACAATAAATTTGCCCTGTCGACTCAGAAAACGCAGAAAGAAATCAATAGCGAGAAAGGCATCAATGCTTTAAGGCCAACCAAAACATGAAACATAGAATCCAGAAAAAAATAGACGCATAGAGGTTTATACAAATATCCCAGAAATGCAACTGATTGTCTTCGAGAATAGTTCAGTTGTACGATCAATTTGGATCATGATGGAAGTATAAAGCAATTCATTCCAAATATTCTCTCTATTGGATTGCAGTTATTTTAAAATAATATAAGCTTGCAAAAATTAAAACAGTATTATTCAGGGGCAGTCGATGTGTGCATTTTGCATCCATTCCTCTGTAGGTGGAGAGTTATTGTGGTGTTTTCTCATCACATTAGAATGTCTCGTTAGTTTTTCTCAGTTGCAGCAATAAATGGATAAGGTCTCTATGATGAGCCAGATTACATTTAGTGATACTGAGATGGTATTTATAACAGAGCGAAGTTCATTCACATGTTTCGATCTTTATATGTAAGAATATTTTGTGGCAGGAGTTTTAATTCTCAGCATAAGTCTACCATTGGCCATGCCTAGAATATTGCTGCCAGATATGGTCCTGTGCTTCTGCTATATATTTAGGAATTCTTGATAAAATCAAAAGATATAATCAACACTATTATCTTGGCTTCAATCACTTCCCACCGCCATAAAGTTGTAATTGTTCAGTTGAACTCTTCGCTATGGTACATTGATTCCTGAATTTAATCGCTGTACTAGATTGGCAACAATGCCTCATGAATTTACAGTTGAAATGGCTTGTGGAACTCTCTTTCGGTTTCATGCTTTCCAGATAACTTTGATCTGAAAAATTTAAATACAATGTCAGTCGTTATATACTGACGTCCTGATTACTCTAGTGTAATGCTCATTTATAATGTTTCTGTTTTCTAAATTTTTCCCGCCCAGTAACCCCTTTTGTGCCTTTACTGCCTTGATTGAAAAACAAAGACAAAGTATCCGAGCGTGCTAGGTCATCCATGTTTGCCGTGTTCGCTTATCTTTGCAGAGAGACATTTTTTGCCGCAATTTTCCCTTACTTGGTGCGTATACGTCCAATGCCAGCAGTAAAATGGCAGTCTTACTGATGAAATAAAATAGGGTTACTCTCTGCAGGTAATGATGCAATCGTATATTTGATCTTACTCCGGTGGAAGAAAACGGTATTAACATTAATTTCGATATTAAAGCATTTCAAGAATTTATTGGGGCGCTAAAATGTACACATAAAAGAGGGCACGGATATGATCAAAGGTTCGAACTACATCGAGTTCTCGTTAAGATACCCGACATTGAAAACCTGTGTAGTCCAACGTTTCTTATTCGCACCATAGTTTAAACCTGGATACAAATAAATTTAGATACGCAAAATATATCAGTATACAAGAATTTCAAGACAATTTTTCGGATTAATTTCTCGGATTAATTAATGCTAATCCTAAAGCAGGAAATGATGGGAGATGTGATTACATGTAAATTATTGTAGAAAATGAAGAAATACTTCGTTTGCTCCGGTTATAATCTTCGACTCAACTTTCATATTTTAGCGTCACAGGTGGCAATCGAATCTAAACAAAGCCTGGCTGTCAAATCAGACCGAACAGCTTAGGTTGAGACGGCGAAAGAATCGCCCCATTTGACTTTGAATACCTAAATCGAAATACCTCAAGAATTTCTTGGTAACCATACCCAGGCTCTGTCTGCATCTTAGATATTTACGGTGTATCTTTCTCTATAGATCATCGAGCCGAGACAGTCAAAGCGAAAGCCCGAGGCAATCTTTTGTTAGAATAGCAATCTATTGAACGACGTTACAAGATGGAAGTACTCGAACTATCATGATTTACGTCTATAGTTGAAGGCCAGGCAACAAAATGTAACCCCTGACATGACCAATTGTGAAGGGTAGCGTTTTGTTTTGCTATGAACGGAATGAACAAAAACTGCTTAAGACAGAATCTGAACACGAGTCATAGATCTCATTCTACATTCTGATAAAGATTTTTCAATGCCCAGCTCCTATTTATCAAGTACGAAAGAGACAAATTACCAATTGTTGACGTTTAAGAATGGAAGCTTTTCCGTGTTTGTATTTTGTACAAGTGGCGTCATCAGAAAGCTTTTTAAGCCGTTGAGAAAAATATTTTAGTTATAAAATAACAAAGATCTAAAGAGAGTATTGTGTAACGTTTAGTGACCTTGTTTAGTAAATCGTAGCTTGTTAGTTCGATCCACATCACTAATTTGTAGCATTGTGTTGGATAAATCAGAGTTTAGACATGGCAATTGTGACAATGTTATTGAGGGGAACGTTTGATTCTGTTCGATATTTACCATATTCCCCATGCTTGTCCCTGACCTTTAAAATACCCATAGCAGAACTTGAAAATAAGATCCTTCAGTTAAAACTCTTTTGTAAGAAGAGAACTTACTTCAAATGAGCAGATGAAATGCTACCTTTTTAGCAAAGATCACGTAAATGGCCGTCAAAATATTGATAATAAAAATTATATTAAAATAATTTTGAAATTAACAATGCATAATTTTATAGGCTGGGTGCTTGAATAAAACAACACGTTCCAGCGAGAATCTGAAACCGAAAGTACACTCCCTCGGACATTTTGACCAATACGTACGGGTCTTCCATCGCAGAACACCTAATAAATAGCCATAATTGTACTGTTAGTTTTAGTGTGGACTCTGTTACCATCCTTAGCATGTCCCACTCTAATTACCACCTAAAAGTGTTGGAGGCCATCTATATTCTATCATTAAAACCTTCACTATGCAAACAGAATGACTTTATATTAGACCTCCAACTAATTTCCATCTAATTTGTTTTGCCCCCAATACAGTTTGTCCATTTTTCTTTTTTTGAATAATTTACTTTATTAACCTCGATTTAGCTCTGTTGAGCGAGGTTCGAAACCGCTTAGCCTAGCCTTTTCATTTTAACTTTTTATTATCATCATGAGTGGTAATAATAAAATTAATTTTTGTCTCTTTATGGCAGTGACAACGTTTTGTACCACTAAACTTATCTTTAAATAATTTTATTAATTAGTTCTGGCCGAGGTGTACAACCGTCACTGCGGCCCAAAATAATCACTTTTTTCAAACATCTTTTCATATCATTATAGAACTATCTCTGTGGATCTGGAATCTCTAAAAGAATATTGTTTTATTATCTTTTATAGAAGGAATTGGCATTGAGCAGTTGCTATGCAAGTTCACTCTATATGAATCACAATACGCAAGCCAAAATTGAAATGTTCATATGATGTATATTCTTAAAATGTAGAAACATTATTTTTTATTTTAAATTCATAAATTGGGGTGTGTAATCGATTGTAATATATTGATAAGAAACTCCAGATTACCAATTGTCAATAATAATTCTATATTTTAATTCATGTCGAATGAGAGCGATCAGTTTAAATAAATTTAACTAGAAAACTTGACACCCTTATTACCTTCAGTATAATTCAATAAAAAGTACAGATTTAATTTCGTTATCTGCAGTACGTAATCTACAGTAATATGAAAAAAAAGGTGTCTCTGTTCGTAATGTCTATATTAAAATCTCATTCCTAACTTGTATTATATTGCGACTTTCGCACTAAAGATCTAAAACTGCACCACATGGTTACCTTCTTGAGTTCTAAAATATAAAATGTAATTGAAACAAATACAAAATAAAATATTTCAAAAGGTAGCCGAAAGTGCCAAAATACAAACGCGTATAGAAGGACGATCAATGTTTTGCTCGAAATGTTAAAATCATCTAAATTAAGTTAAAACGTAAAAGAATATAAGCATTTCCAGTCATATTTCAATTATAAATTGCTTTCTTTCATTTAATATCTTCACAGACGTAAAGTGTTTTGTAAAAAGCAACAATTAGTTGATGATTACGTTTCTATACTTTGCCGAAATTAAAGACGAGTGCATATTGTAAATAATGCTATCAAATTCGTAAAGGCGTATAAAATTTTCTTTTCAAATTCTCTCGGTCTTTCTTGCAAGGAAACCTTTTCTATGTTAATTTCGAGGGCAATAAATTCTTGTTCTGTCCCTTAAAGTTAATATAATGCATGGAGCACAAAGAAAAAAGTAAAAGTAATTTTCACACTGATGCAATTTGATTTAAACGAAAATGTTTGTGAAAGTAAAAGTGGTCTTCACTATTTTACCAGCCTAAGAATAATCTTTTTTTACGAGAAATTGTTTTTTTTTTCAGGTTTAAGTTATAAATTAACTTACTTGGACTTTTGCTTAAAATAGGAAATAAACAAGATAAGAGATTTAATGATTTGTTGTAATGATTTTTCCAGAAATAAATAGTCAATAAAAAAAATATGAAACCGTCCTGATGGTGTGTCGGCTTGACGTGATAGGACGGCGTGCGTGCTTCGACGACACCCAGAGCTCTGAAGGCGTCACTTCGGCCTTTAGGAGGCTCAACCAAGCTCAACAGGTCTGTGGTGTAGGAGCCCGACGAAAGAGACATCCTGGTCCTCTATGTCCTCCAAGCAACGACATGGCCGAGGAAGAGCCCTCTGAAGTGGAGCGTATGAGGCGTGCTGGTGAAAATCGCCCGGGAAAGCAGCCGGCACGACATAAGCCAAGCTGAAATGGATCACCGGGAACCGCGTCCGATGGGGACGTGTTGTTGCCGCCCTATCTTCCTCAAAGAAGCATAATGAAAATAAATGAAACAAAAAGGGAAATGGTTAGAATGACCGAAAGATGAATTTATTTGAATGTGTTTTTTCTAAGCATAGTGTTTGTCATTATATAATCATAAATACGGGACACCTGATGGAATTCGATCACGCTGCTGTACGTATCGGTGTGATAATTAATATTTATTTATACATAGCAGGAAGTATTGGGTATTTAAAGCATTTTGAAGTGAGAACCATGATTATTTCCAACCTGTTTGGCCCATGGAAGAAGAAGCAATGGTTTTCTTTAATACGAATTTACGAATAACACTTTTTCTTTAAGTATCATAGCCCTCTCGTCGTGGATTCTCATGTCTCGATAATTTTAGCTTTAAACGATGTCTGTCCTTTGAATATTTTCCAGTGCCGGTTCCGTGTCAAATTCTCCAATATCTCATTTCTCGGTATGCATTCCAAACGTTTCAATGTCTTAGCGTGTTCTAATACAAGGCCGAAATATGAGCGCATTAAATGGGAAGCACACTCATTCTAGTTTTCTTACCTTTAATTCGGGATAGTACTGCTTAGCTATTTAACTATCATACGCCTGTCTGGCACAAGGTCACGAAAGTTGATCCCCCAATCAATATCTAAGTACATTAATAATGATATGAGAAGCTATCATTCAAGTTGCCTATAGATGTTATTGACATTTTCAGTTTTCTTTATTTATCGTCATTCTCGCACTTATTTACTGTTACAGTGTACGTGAGTATGTGTGAGGAATTCCACATTATCTTGGCAGAATAGTGAAGAGGCTGATATTTGCTTTGGTTGTGATGACACATCGCCTCTATATCTGAAGCTAGAATGCCTTATTCTCCATAAAAACATATCAATTGACATTATATTTCTCATAAAGGCGATAAGAAATAAAGTTAGTTCCTTTTCAGAGATTTATTTCAAGACACAGTGTTGATATATTAGACAACGTATAATTTTACCTTTTCTAGATTTGCAAATATCAGGACATAATCTGCTATGTTAAAGAAATATTAATATTGAATTTTTTTTAAAAATCTTGTTTCTGCATAGTATCCTGTTAAAACGTAAAATTTATTTATTATTTATTCAGATATAATCACTGCATATTCCATTGTATATGGTACATAGTGAAAGAAACATATTTTCAGGAGATTTTGCCATGGAACATCAAGGAGAGTGAAAAAAATAGAAGAATGTTTGATTCCCACTCGATCCAGAGATACAAAAATTCGATCTTGGAAAGGCGTATTTTAGATCACCGAAACTCTTATCAGATTGTATATTATATGAAAACAGAAGAGAAAATCCTGATTGTGTTTTTGCAAGAAAATCTTTTGAAAAGAAACGAAAGGGTTTGAAGAAGACAAAAGAAAACTGAAAGCAACAAATATCGATGGTAATGCAGTCAGACAAACAGAGAGAGTCGGATATTGAATCGGATTCTTAATTCTAGATGCATCGTTCGCCATTGTAAAAACTTAATAAGAAAGCAGAGGCTGCAACTGCAATGTGTATGAGGAAGGAAAAGTAAAAGGAGAGTACAAGTTGAAGAAGACGAGTAAAGTTAAAATAACGACACAACGATGAAAAATAATAGAACATTACTTAGCAATGGGATATCTCACACAAGGACGTATGCGTAGTATAGTAATTAAAGTGGGATTGACGTGCCGAGTTCAAATCCCACCCGAAGCTATTGCGTTCACTTTCGTACACATACCTTTAAAAAGGTAAGAATCCATATCCCCTCAACTAGAAGACAATAAAAGGTGAAAAACTACTTGCTTTGTAAACCATAGCATTACTGTCTGTCGGGATGCCTTGAAGATTTACTACAACAAATCTCACACATAATTATTATTTACAGTCTTATTTGCGCTCCAATTGTATAGCATTAGAACAGACTACGATATGCTTAAACTTACTTTGGGTGAATCGTCATTTGTAATTACCAGTATGCTGTTCTAGAAGACAAATATTCTTGGGTGTCATTTTGATTTAAATTTATCTCAGAAAAAATTATCATTAGTGAAGACCAGAAAGATTTAGGAAGATGTATGGTCAACATTACATGAAAAATCATCTAGTAAACAAGATGAACGAACTATTACTGCAGTAGTGAGTTTAAGCTGTTACCCAGAATTTTAAACAGACTTGATCTTTATACATCTCATATATCTAACAACCGAATAGTGAATACTGAAGGATTCTGTCGTGAATTTGATAATTACTGAATATTCCATAGTTGTGGCCCATGACCTCACCGTAGAATAATATGTATCATGACAGCAAATGCAAATTATTAATGCAGAAAAGTTTTTCAATATTTATTCCTTAGTTGTTTTAATCTAAACCGATTTGCTTCTGGGATAAAATAAATTCGTATATCACATGATGGCCGGAAACCCAAATCATGAATGTTGATGAAAGGTTTGTTTAAATTAAACTCGTTAACGCATAGTGACTTCTACTTTTTGTTTTGTCTAAAATTAAGATAAATTTACAAGAGATAGAAAAAGATAAACCTCCCAAGGAGGACAGTAGAACCATTCTATAGTTGTGAGTTCTTTCAACGCTGGGTGTGTCGTGCATGTAGCCTTGTGCTATAAAAAATCTAATCTGAATTGTAATTATCAGTTCAATTCCTGGGTCCGGCACTGTGTATTTGTACTCAGTGGAAACAAAGTGAATAGTAGTAAAAATAAGTTTACCTCGGTAAATTAAATGAATCGTTCACTTCGAAAATTCCAATAGTTTAGCCGAATCGATAGAATTCTGATGAAGGCCGGCGGGTGAAACGTTGAGATAACAATAATAAAGATGAGGAGAATAGTCCTAATGTAAATCGTTTTAATAACGATAGGCTTGCTTTTAAACTCGGTTTGCTTACGGCTTGGCATTTCTAAGTTAAAAATATATAATTTTCAATACTGTTTTTTCAAAGGTATATTTGCACTTATCTTATACAGTTGCGGCCAAAATGTTCAGAAAATTATAGAATATAAAACAAATTTGATAAAAACTTATACCTACTTTTCTGCCGAAAGGAATGCCGTTCTGAACATTTTGGCCGAAACAGTACATTCAAAAGGTGCGCCATTTATTTATTTATTCATTCTCATGTTTAAAATTTGAATTGTACTTTTTTATGCCAAGTTTAATAAAACACGGTGAACTTTTAATAAATGAACGGTATTTTAAAGAAGAAATAAACGGAATTTGACGCAAACCACTGCAATAATACTTTTTAATCATTTCACTCAAAGCAAGGAAATAAAGTCACTACGACACAAGTGGTTACTAAGCGTGAATGAAGGTGAGATAACGTTATTGAGGAAAGAGGTTAATAAAAGAGCAATATTCGGAAGAGCAGAATATGGTGACTGATGTTTCATTCAAATTTTTGAACAACGTAGTCGACAGGAAACCAAGAAGCCGTAAGACTTCTACAGACGATAAGTGCGAGATACGAAAATTTCAGAATAGAAATTACGGCGATATTTATCAACTTCAACAGTAAATCTAGTACTGCGTTTACATTTGATAAGTCGAGATACCTAAGAGAAAAGTTCATCAAATCTATTATCATGAAAATATTTATAAATATGACACGAGGACGCTACAGATGTGAAAATGACTGAAGCTGAGATTCCTGGTCAGGAATGATAACACTGGAGATTCGTGTTTAGATTTTGTCAAGAATCTCTAACTAGATTTCAGAAGGATTAGACCGCATGTGGCAGCAATATTGAAAGCAGAAACGAAGAGTAAACTCGGAAATATTCAAAATAGATTCTGCTTAGAAAAAAAAACTGTCTAGCAGGACCACAGAATGGATTTTACTAGCAATAAATTTAGTAATTATATATTATGAACATATTACCGTTAATCCTAAAATGTAACACTTGTATAATCTCGGAATCAAAGAGAGAAAAATATTTTCTTTTATTTATTCTTTAAATACATTGTTTATTTAGTGTTAAATAGCATCTCACCTACAAATCAGTATTCAATTCGTGTGAAAAGATCGGCGAAATGTCACCATCGGCGTACTTGTTCTTTTCTCACGTGTGCCTTTTATGTAACTGTTTATCAAAGATCGATAGCATATTGATTTTTTAAGGTGAATGAGGTGGTATATATTGATTAGCTAAATAAGTTGATTTCAAGCTGTGCATTGATCGAATCGGGCCTTCCGGACACCGTACTTACATTCTAACCTGAAATCTTAACAACCTGCATTACAATAAAATTGGAGGTGCTAGGATCAAGTCAGAATGCCATAAGTACGTGGTGAGTTTATTTTGGTACGTATCCACAGTTTATATGTACCAACCTGTAACTCTTATGATATTCATGATTCCTATATTTCCACTATTTACTTTATTCGGACTATCGTCCTCATCTTTGTTAGCATATTTATCATAACGTTTCGGCCGTTGTACGCTCCGGTTTTTTTCAGGGTTCCGTTCGACAATCCAGCCACCCGAAGAAGACCGGGGTGTACAACGGCCGAAACGTTGACATAAATATGGCAAGAAAAATGAGGACAATAGTCCGAATAATGTAAATAGTCATCTATTCCCATTGATATTTTTATTTCATCTATTTATATTCTATATTAATCTATAAAGAAGATGTTGTTTGTATCGTCAACAGTTTGTAGAAATACTTGTTCTATTAAATTCCCGACCTTAGCGATGATGGCTCTGCACAAATTTCTTTCCCTTGTTGTTCTAAGCAACAACACTGCCATCATATTTATCCCTGCTCTGCCAGGAATAACATAAACTTATTCGGTCGGTTACTCGCTGTTGCCGTGTGAGCGTTAAAACCTCCATCATTCTTTCTTCATAATGTGTCTCATAAATTTCAAATGTATCTTATTTTAAGTATGCATACTTATAGTTCACATTTCATTTAGAACATCCTGGTGGTTTATGTGTTTTGTCTATTTTATTCTGAGGCCCCATCTGTAAAACCACATCTCTTATTTCAAGTCTCTTCTTCATCTGCACGGACATTGTGTAGAGTTAAATGCTATGCACTGGGATTGGACCATTATAACAATTCAGCCCACTTGCCTTTGTTTCAAACGTAATTTTTCGATGACATGTTACTTTGTATAGTTTCTGAAAGTCCTCTTTTACTTTTCCGATGAGATTTCCATTTCTGTTACAATCATCTGTTATTACACTACACAATTACATTTTTAAGGCAGCTTATTTCTGATGTCTGCAATTCGAAGTTCACAAGCTTCTCAATGAAATTTGTTCCATCGACAGATAAGTTGATAAAAAGACTCATCATTAGCATAATATGAATAAAATGAATAAATAACCTGTTTTATTTTCGTAGTCTATGGAAGGAAACATTCCAGTGCAAAAAATGAATGCCATAAAGAAACAGTCATAGTTGTTGCAGCGCAATACTACGCAAATTTAAAAGAATATTTCAATAGAAAAATCTGATCCTAAATGATCAGGTGTAAGGTTAATTTTCATCAGGATTATGCACTCCGTTGTAGAGCTAATCTTCAGAACGCTCGTCCACAAGGCACCGGTTCAGAAGTTAATTCATCTACATAGAGGGACGCAGATTACAATACAGCCTATTTTATATTCTCCCTCTGTTCGGAAATTGTTGTTCCATAGCCGGAAGTCTCATGTGGAATATACTAATTCTTATTCGAATTGTTTGCCGTTTACATTAACAGGTTAGCATTGATGTTCCTCAAGTATTTATATTAGCTTATTCAGGTAGAATAATTTGAAGCGCAAATTATATCACTTTTTCACCACATTAAAATTGTATTTTTTTTTCAGATCACCCGCTGGCAAGTGATTATGATGGGGGAGGAGAAGCCAATTGGCAGAAATGCTAAACGAAATTGCAAGAATCACGAATTGACAAATAATGAACGTAGTGCTGTGTCGCAAGCATTGCTGGAAATATCCACAGATCGTGTCCTGAAGCGTGGTGTAATAAAACAGGTTGCAGATAAATTAAAAGTAGCTGTAGACGTCTGGGTTTGCAAAATAAAATAGTTTGCCAGCCTCCAAATAGTCCTGATCTCAATGTCTTGATCTGGGTTATTTTAATGCAATTCAATCAATTCAGCACCAGCAAGCTCCAAATAATGTTGACCAGCTCACTGAAGCAGTGGAAGAAAGCTGCAATAAACTTCAGAAGTCGAAGCATAACAATACTTTTCTATGTTTGCAGTTAGCAATGGAACAAGTTATTTTAGTTGACGGCGATAACAACTATAAACTCCGGCACATGTCTAAAGAGAAGCTTGAAAGAGAAGGAAAACTTGAAGTATCCATTTCTATTTCTGACGAGTTGCAACAAAAACTGCTTTTGTTAAAATAAACCTTTCCCCAGTTATTTTTGTTATTAATTTAACTGTTTATGTAAATCAGTTTCGATATATTTCACACACATTTATATGACAATTCACTAATATTACTTATTTACTGTTGAGTATGGAAATAAATGATATTCTTTGTTCTTTTTGGTGTTTTTTTTATCTACTGGAATAATTATTTCGGAACAACATGAAAATTGTTTTGGTACAACTATTTTGGAACGGAGAGAGGATTAAATTTCCGCCAGTGCGAATGCCGGTAGTCATAAGGAAGACTATTAAAAAAATTAAAACACAGGTATGCACTAAAATGACCTTTGAATCAGTATGTATATGATAGAGCTACCCGCTCATAGGCTACTCAATGGCTTTTAAAACTAAAAGCCAGAAAACCAGTGGTAATCATTTATTTTTGGATATTTTTGTTCCGTGTTTTCATGATTGACATTATGTATCATTCCATATCTGGTGCAACATGATTTGTTATCCAATTTCTAATGACAGTAAACAAGTTCTCCTTTGATGCTAATATACACAGTCTCTGCCCTTGATTTTTCATTTGGCATTTCTGCTCAGATTGTCACATGGCTACATTCTTCATAAAGCCATGCAGCTGTAGTTGAGCCAATGAACTTTTCGTTTTTATTTATACGATTTACGCTCAGTTGATGAATTCTGAAATATGGAGAAGAGCTTGAAATGAAAGTGCTTGCCGTAGTAATTTTAAGCTTCTATTTTCACATTTACCTCGCATCTTTTCGCAAATACACAAAGAATAAAAGTGGGTTTAAAAATGAAATGTTTTAGACTTTTCCTGGGATTTCTTCTTGCATTCAATTATTTTTCAGTTTTAACTGCCATATTGTCATTGCTTTTGTTCATGGATATCATAGATTGTAATAAGTCAAGCTCAGCGGACGTAATATTTTTTCTAAGACAGTGTCGATGGAGACAATGTAACCGCTTTATGTAACTATGATATACAACCCGCATCTTGCCGATTATAGGAGAGTTGAAAGAACACGGACAATGTACACTACTTTGTCATTTGTAAATGAGATGCTTCGGTGAGACTAAGCACGGAAATCAAACGAGGTGGGGTTCATTCATCAGGCTTTGTCATCGGTGATGAATCTCATTATTTAGAATAGAATAGAATAATGGTTTAAATATTACCAAAATATGAAGAATTTCCAACAGTCTACAGCAGTTGATCTTCAACATAGATTTTGGCAGTACATCTACATTAGCTATGGCGCTAGTTGAATAAATAATCAGCAAACAGGTAACTTTGGCTGTGTTTCTATATTAAATTCCGACACTCGTCATACAAAAAATGGAAAGCATGAATTTTCATCATCATTTGGAAATGGCTTGAAAACAAATGAGAATAAAATATGTTTTTCTGTTTAATGCAATTATCTGCTTTTAAAAGTGGCAGTTAGATTGACACAGACTTTCACCAGTGCATCTGTGCATTGATGAAAAGATGTAATAATTGAATAAAATGATTCAGTCAGTCTACAATTTTGTCAATTACGCAAATAACTTCCGTATTCACGATTTCAAATGCCTTTTATAAATCCTGTTTTTTTTCAACACACTTTACTTGTAGTTTGCTTCCAGCAAAATAATCAGGTGTAGCTTCGTCATGTTTAAACCAACTTGTCATTAAGGATTATCTTTCTAAATAGCATATTTATTTCGGCGATGTGAAATAGTCTAGGATAGGATTTTTGTACAATTATCGTGTTCCATAGAGAAGCGCTTACTCTTGTAATGTGGAATAATCGTCTTCTCAGAAGGTCATCAAAGAAATCAATTGGAAAACTCAGTATTCTTAGAGCTATATACAAATTTATCATTCTTATTGTTCTCTGACTCTTCCATAGTTAAAAGTGAAAAAAGTTTGGCTTATATATAGGAGGCTCTTTGAAAGAGAATGTAACATTGGTTCTACATTCTCGTAGAAGACCAGGTATTCAGTAAAATGAAGAATTAACCCGTTTCCTAATAAGGAAATATTTGGAATTCATTGACCACGCAATGCGTGCTACTTTCAGATGGAATATATACAGCTTAAATTGGATTTAAACATATATCAATATGGTGATTTCCTATTGTCTATCAGTGATAATGTCATTAAGTTTATCAGACAATATTAAAGGAACTTACTTAAAATAAATAGACACAACTTGTCTATATTATTTAATGAAACATGCATGAATATATATACATAAATATACATATATATAAATATACGTATATATATATATATAAATATATATATATATATCTATATATATATATATATATATATATATAATATTTGGTAATATGTATGGATAATTCCAAAAGGAAATATCACCATGATCTATTAAGTGTGAGTTTTCTTTATAATAATAATAATTCTCTCTCTCTCTCTCTCTCTCTCTTTCTCTCGCTATATATATATATATATATATATATATATATATATATATATATATAATTGCAGTCGTTTATCGACTCATCTCATCAGGCGATTGTAAATTACTGGCGAGTGAATGATTTATTTAGGTAAATAATATAGAATTAATCGTTCACTCGCCAGTAATTTACAATGGCCCGATCAGTGGGTAGCAAATTTGACATGTTTTCGATGTAATATCCTGAAATAAAGTATATATATATATATATATATATATATATATATATATATATATATATATATATATATATATATATATATATATATTATATGTGTGTGTGTGGAAACAATTTCTAAGGTTTCTAGGTTTTTCAAATGCAATAACACTTATCGTTTTTTTCCATTATATTGATGGCATAAAATTATCGTTGGAGATTCCTTCCAAACCTTTTGTTTATAATAGTGAGAAATGCAAGCATCTTGATTTATGTCATTATTCCCTCTTCGATTTCTATGAGCTATCCATTTTATTGTTGCTGCTGTTGAAAGACCTCCAGGATCATGGTTTCTTTTATGTGGTTGTTTTTCGTTTTTTTTTATTATTTGTGAATCTATAGCGAGCGTACAGATGTTTCGAAAAGTGATATACCTACTAAAATCTACAGGCTCTATTCACTTGAACACACGTTAACATTGATGAAAGAAATCGTTTGTATACATTCAATATTTTTAATTGAGTTTGGCATAATGCATGTCACCTATATGAAACATTTATATACAGATGTCAGTGTCTCATCTTGCGATAATTAACATCAGTAAAATAGGCGTCCGAAGAAGAAATTAATCTTCCAAGGAATTGGAAAGTTATTTTCGCAAAGTAAGATAATTTCATTGATTATCCATTGATTGATTTGCTCATCAAAAGTTCATACATAAATATTTTGGAATGCAAATACAGATATCGCCCGTGAAAATTCAAGGGCATCAACAAACATCATCGTGGATATTCGAAAGGTATTGTATAAATCTTCTGTTCGGAACGGTTCTACACTGCGAGGGGAAAATCAACAAATGCAGGAAATATATTGACTGAGGGAAATTGCTTTTAAATTGGCAGCATTGAGCTAGGGTCAGTTTTACTTTTTACGCTGGAATTAACACTCGCAGCGTACAACAACAACAACAATAATAATAACAATAATATAATAAAATGATAATAATAATGAAGAAGAAGAAGAAGGAGGAGGAGGAGGAGGAGGAGAAGAAGAAGAAGAAGAAGAAGGAGGAGAGGAGGAGAAGGAGAAGAAGAAGAAGAAGAAGAAGAAGAAGAAGAAGAAGAAGAAGAAAGAAGAAGAAGAAGAAGAAGAAGAAGAAGAAGAAGAAGAAGAGAAGAGAAGAAGAAGAAGAAGAAGAAGAAGAAGAAGAAGAAGAAGAAGAAGAAGAAGAAGAAGAAGAAGAAGAAGAAGAAGAAGAAGAAGAAGAAGAAGAAGAAGAAGAAGAAGAAGAAGAAGAAGAAGAGAAGAAGAAGAAGAAGAAGAAGAAGAAGAGAAGAAGAAGAAGAAGAAGAAGAAGAAGAAGAAGAAGAAGAAGAAGAAGAAGAAGAAGAAGAAGAAGAAGAAGAAGAAGAAGAAGAAGAAGAAGAAGAAGAAGAAGAAGAAGAAGAAGAAGAAGAAGAAGAAGAAGAAGAAGAAGAAGAAGAAGAAGAAGAAGAAGAAGAAGAAGAAGAAGAAGAAGAGAAGAAGAAGAAGAAGAAGAAGAAGAAGAAGAAGAAGAGAAAAGAAGAAGAAGAAGAAGAAGAGAAGAAGAAGAAGAAGAAGAAGAAGAAGAAGAAGAAGAAGAAGAAGAAGAAGAAGAAGAAGAAGAAGAAGAAGAAGAAGAAGAAGAAGAAGAAGAAGAAGAAGAAGAAGAAGAAGAAGAAGAAGAAGAAGAAGAAGAAGAAGAAGAGAAGAAGAAGAAGAAGAAGAAGAAGAAGAAGAAGAAGAAGAAGAAGAAGAAGAAGAAGAAGAAGAAGAAGAAGAAGAAGAAGAAGAAGAAGAAGAAGGGATAAAAAAATTAATTTAAATTGAATTTTGAGATTGCGTTTTTGTAGAAAATGTCGGAGAAAAATGTTGGGAGCGTCCCGATAAATATTAGGGAACTCATTACTATCTCATTGCAGTTTAAAAATATGTTGACCAATTTAGTTTAAAACACACTTTGTGAACGCTAGAAAATCTGCCTTATTGAATACAGCAAACATTCTTCGAGACATAATGTCCGTGAATACTTGTAATGTACAGGTAGTAGCTTACCTGGTACTCAAGACTTCTACACATCAATAGTACCATGATACATTCAGAATTAAACAACAGCGACAGCAACAATAACAACAACAGCAGCAACAATAATAATAATATTAATAATGATAATAATAATAAATAATAATAATAAATATTAAAAGCTAGTGTATCTTTGTCGATGAGTCTACACGTATATGTGTGTATAAATAAAGATGTGTGTGTGTGTGTGTTTGTGTATGTACGTATATAGGCATGAGTAAATATCATATTGGCTAATGATTAGCTATTTCTTTTCCTTTTTTAGTGTGCGTATCTGGCCATGTTCACCCTTTTGATGAACTTTTTTTTAGTGAGAATCTTTTTTTATGGCTCCCCATTATCAGGGTGAGAAATGAACCCAAATGCAAAAATCTATTGCATTTTCCTCTTATTATTTTTTTTAATGAATCCATTAATGTCCCTTCCACTAGCTCGTAGTGTGGGAATCTGCCCTATGAAACTTGGTGATTATCACTCGCATTGGCGTGACAAGTCGAACATTTTAGCCTCTGGCCAATTTCAATCTGTGTTCGCGTTTCAATATGTAAGCATTTTATTTTTATTTTCAATTAAATTTTAAGTCCTTTTGACTTCATTTCAAATTTATCCCTTTTTTTTTCGTTTTAATTTTAATTTTTTTTATTTTTCCACACTTCCGTAACTAAATTGCGCTTTTATCTAAGTATAGTGTAACATTGTCGATATATATATATATATATTTTTATATATATATATATATATATATATATATATATAGCTGGCTACTTGTATTCCATGATACTCGTCTACTAGGGCGACTAGCAAATCCCTATTGCAGACTCACGCTCAGGCAATTTCTGTTTGTCAAACCCCACAGAGACAACATGTGATTTATACTGCAACTACTCTGATCAGTTAGCTACAGCTTAGCTACAGTTTCTGTGAGAGAACGTGTTATCTGGTATGATCAACAATCTGAACAACAACAGCACACTCAACCGCTCGGTCACTATGAGTTGTTACTTCGTGCTAGCACAGCTATCGACGGTTCCAAGTCGTTCGTCTAACCAATTTCATTCACAAGAAGAATTTTGTATCCATTCATTGTTTGAAACTGTCGGGTCTGCTGAAGCGAAATCGGACTCTCGATTTTGCGAAATAAAATATTACCATGGCTTATTGATGTCTCCGATTTCTTAATTATATATACCCCCCCCTCTCTCTCTCTCTCCCCCTCTCTCTCTCTCTCTCTCTCTCTCTCTCTCTCTCTCTATATATATATATATATATATATATATATATATATATATATATATATTCCGGTATCAGGATTTTAGAATAATGCCGGATTATCCACATTAACGGTCTAACAGAAATCACGTAATAACAATTCATTAATGCACCACTAAATCACTAATATTGAAAGTTTCGTATTTCAGAACAAAGCCATTTGTGCCCATCTGGTGAATCAGTATTATGCATTACATTCTAATATATGATAGTAAATTAGGCTCGATTAAAAATGGACTCGATCATGCGTTGCCGGAAGATAGGTTGTATACACACACACACACGCGCGCGTGCGCGGGCAAGCGCATGTGCAGGATCTTATAATAATTTGGTTACTTCCTCAGGATAAAACAGAGCTGTATATAGATTCGTTATCGTACAACTGTAAACTATTCTACATGCGACGCTTCCATGCCAAATTTACAGCATTCCAAGTTCTTTTCGAAGACCTTCTGCATGCTGATGACTGTTATTTAGTCATACAAACAGAACAGGAAATGCAGTTTCCGTTGGACAAACTTTTGCAATCCTGCAAAATGTTTGACCTTATTATCGGCCTGGACAATATAGTAGCCATGTACCAAATTGATTCTGCGTCATCGTACATCGAAACATCAATATTTATGGATGGCCACAAAACTGAGTTCATATAACGTAATAGCACTATAAACAGACACTGCACTCTTGGCGATAGAATATCAGCTCATGTGAAGAATGTAACCGATGCTTTTGCCACGCTATAACATCGAGTCTAGTCTATGGCGAAGTATCTTATGTACCTCGCAAGGTACTTGCTCTTATTGCAACCTATTTCTTACCTAAATTTTCACGATGGTCATTCTGAATAAAGAAAATATACTACGTTATTAAAAATGATCAAACTACTTCTTAGTTGCCCGTGTTATGTTCAGGATTCAATTGCTCGTTTCCTTCTATTGTCCCAATAAGGAATACAGAGCACATCCCAAGACGATTTCACTCAATATGTTGTTAATGTATGCGTTGAGATCCTTGCACATATCACCTTTTCACGCTGCCACTTAGGATCATTTCATCGTCGTAAGATATATTTATTATATTTTGAAATCCTTCTCCTCCTCCTCCTCATCATCATCATCACAGCAGTATCAAGTGTGTTAATAATATCTTTATATACGGGTGTCGTTACCGTATTTCTGCGGCAAAGAGGGTGTAATTCAACTCACGCTATAAGGTCTCCTAAAATATTCACCTTTACCCTCTGAAGAAAGTTTTACCCCTTCTAACCCGAAACTCTAGGATTTTCATTATAACATTTTGAGGTTTGGATAATTAGAAAGTACCTTTTTTCCTAAATGTATTCTTTCATTTATTTGACTTGTTTTATTGTGTTAACACTTAGTAAATTCGATACAGGAAAATATCCTATCAGAGACAATTTATCTCGTGCCTTGCGATCGATTCTCATTGGACATTACATCAATAGGTACACGGACCAACCTACTAACAAATGTCAGCTACCAAAGTATTGGGATGTTATACCAAACTTAGATAAACCTAGTAAAAATATATTACACAGATATATTTTCCATCTTATGGCCTCAGGTTACAAGAGCCCGTTACACAAATCGCTATAACTTCCATCCTACGACTATTAAATATTGTTATAATATTGACATAACGCTTCGAAAGTGGAATCGACGAGCGGAGTTCAAATTACAGTTGAGTTCTTTGTGTTCATTTTTGCATAAATGACCAAATGTATGATTCCATATGTCCATCAAGCAGCAATAGAGTAAATTAGATTATCAAGGCTAGTATGAGAAAAGTATAAATATGAATTCAAAATCAGCTCGATAGCGGACTGGTGACTCCACCACAGTAAAGATACCTGCTTCAAAACCAAGAGCAGCAACATCTGTGGCGGGGGTGGCGGTGGCCCATCTTCCGTCTGTTCCCTATTGTGGTTATTTTCCATCATTAATGCACGGGTTTCATTCGATCTTTACTGGAGAAGCAGGTATTTCATATTTGTCCGTAGTTAACGAATTGTAAAGTTCATATTTTCCGTTGTACAGTCAATGAAGAAAAATAAAAAGGGTTTCGCAGCCAACGGGCATTTTACAACATAAAATGTCATTCGTCCCAGCTAAGCAGCTGTATCACTGAGTCAGGATTTGATAACAGCCTCTTTGATTATCTTCAACAATTTTCGACAGCAGACGTTCATTCAACAATGCACTCCTTCATGTGTTTCGCAATAAAGAATATATTTTCTATTATTTCTGCAATCTATTCTCTGAAAAAAATAATAAATTCAAAATCTGCTGAGATTCCAAAATTCAAGTTTTTCCAAACATTTATTATGAATAATCTTCAGAACACACGGGCCTATTGCCAACATTAATCTCAGTAAAACTCGAATCTTTCCTCAAGGTTTCATTTAAAAAAAAATAACGTCTAATTGATTTTATTTTGATTGTGACTATTACAAAGGAGTTTTTTTTTTATCTATTTTTGCCTTGAAGATAAAATTTTGTTCTGGTTTGTAAAATATATAAATATTCGACCAGAAAGTAGATATGTTTTCCTTATAATTATGGACGAAATAATCAAATTAAAAATTTGGACTATTTATAACATTTTGATTCCGTGCAACCCGATATGAAGACAAATCAGCCCGTACTTAGACTAATAAGATAAATTTCAGAGATTGAGAAATGAGACTGGCTGGGAATTTCTCAACTCGTAAAAAAACTGTTTATAATTTGTTCTGTATAATTATTGACTTATATTCATTACTGGTTCTTGCCAGCTGAAATAATTATCGTTTTCAGACTGATGAAAAAGTGAACGTCAGAAAATACATCAACACTTTTTATTTGCTTTATAGATTTGATTATTGTATCACATGTTTGAAGGTTTACGTTTTTTAGTTGTCGGAATAAAGCTTGTCGCTCTTTTATCAACTGGTTTTGTTTAAACTATCTTATATATCAGCGAACACTGGACCATGTTATTCTCTCATAACATCGTCTACTAAAAGTGCACAGATTATTTGAAGAATAACTGCAGGTTTGTTTACGATATTTCGCACGAAACATTTGCGACCATTATTTTATTTTCAACCGCAATCGTCATCTGGTTCCGCACGTGGCATTTAAGTGGATCATTAATGGTGTCGTTTTCTCATACTATTTTACGGGATCACTGGTTAGTGATTATATTTATTGCAATCATGCTACGTGCTCTCGCTGTAAATAATCCTCGTTTCCGTTATATTCGTGAACTTTCACACTTGCCAGGCATGTGAAGTTTCTGCTATCTATCTATCTATCTATCTATCTATCTATCTATCTATCTATCAAAAGTAACGAAAAATGTTGGTAATCCGTACGAATAATCCTAAGGAGGATGAAATCTGGAGAGCTCAATGTTAAGTCAGAGCGAATAATTTAATTTAAAGAAAAAAACAGACCACTTTAAGGTTCCATTAGTTATAATTTATTTCACCAGAGATTTTATTTTTCTCTGGATCTTCAGATATATATATATATATATATATATATATATATTTAAAAAGGAAAAACTATTCTTAGCCGTCGCGTTTCGTCCTCTTAGGGACTTTATGCAGACTAATGTAAGGATTCATTTTGTTGCACGTGTCTAATACAAGAACAAGCGTGTCATTGGTTTATCAAGGGATTTAAATTTGGGAACGTTCATGAATATTCATTAGGTGATTGAAAGGTCAGTTAAAACATGTGTATGATCACGAAGTGATCCTCGCTCTTGTATATAAACACGTGCAACAAGATCAATCTTTACTTTGCCTTGATAAAGTCCCGCAGAGGACAAAAAGCCTTTGCTAAAAAGAATCTTTCCTCTCGTCTATTTTTTACTTTATTTTGTTCCTTTCTATATATATATATATATATATATATATATATATATATATATATATATATATATATATATATATATATATATATATAATTGGTAAGTAGAGTTTGGTCAGATAGTGTCATAAGTATGTATATATACATACATACATAAGTATATATACGACCTGATTGTTGACATCACTCTGTACTCTTGTGAAACATGGACAAAAAACTGGATGCTTATAAAATGGTTTGATTGATTCTACCAAATTGCGTCCGTTCTATGACTCTATTTCGAATTGCCATCTCTCAACAGACTCACTGTCCGTTCCTTGAGTCTCGAGCTGACGTCTCTCACCAGTTCCTATGTCCATTCCCTTTCACACTTTCGAACTGCAATATCTCAGCAGGATAAATGTCCTTTCTTTGTCCAGGCAGTGTGTCTATTCTCTAATTCTCTTTCGAATAGCTGTCTCTCATCAGAGCTCAGATTTTCTCTGACCCTCTTTCGAGCTGCCATCTTCCACCAGTCCCAGTGTCCTTTCGCTGTGTCTGGTTGTTGCCATCTCTCACCCACATCTGTGTCATTTCTCTAACTCTGATTCGAGTTGTCGTCTCTCATAGTGGCTGTGTACTTTTTCTGAATCTCTTTTGATTTGCCCTCTCCTACAAACCCTCTCTCCGTTCTCTGACTCATTGGCATTGCTATCTCTCACCAGGCACTGTTTCCTTTTTCTGACTCTCTTTCATGTTGACATCTCCACAGCAGACACTGTGTCTTTTCTCTCACTCAATTTCGAATTGTCATCTCTCAACAGGGATGTGTTTTTTCGCTGAAATCTTTTCGATTTGTCACCTGGCCCTGTGTCCTTTCGCTGACTATCTTTAGAGTTGCCATCTCTATATCTGGCTCTGTGTCATCCTGGTTCTTTACAGAAGACTGTCATTTCTCCTTTCCGCAATAATTCACCTTTATGGTATCTCTTTTTATTCAAAGTACGAATTTTTACATCTATTTTCTTCATCTTGTCACGTACCTTTCTCACTGCATCTTGAATTTGATATACAATGCGTGCTTTCAAATATCTACGCCTTCCTTCTACATTCTTTTTATGCGTTGTGTTCTTTTTGTACACGAGATGTCACGACTCAAATTCCTATTCTTTAGAATTCTAAGCATAACAATACTTTATTACCTCTCCCAGGTGGGTGATTCTCTGTTTCCCTCTTCCGCAAATGTGAGTTTTAAATTCTCTAGGCCGACTTTCCTCATTACGTTTAAAAATGTGTAAATTTTTATGTTTAAATAAATGGGTATATTTTAGGCTGAAATGACCTGTACATTTTTATATTTAAAGTTTGGATAATTTTGTATGCTTAAAAAAATGTATGATTTTGATGTTTACATAATGGTTCAAATATTTATGACGCACTGGTTTTATTTGACAATTATATCGATTGATATTAGACGCTAGATTCTAATAGTGGTTTATTCTGTTCTCATTGCGGTGCCAGTGAAATCTGAAACAAAAATCTGTAACCAAGATACTTGTCTATATTTATTTACATCGGCATTTAAGAAATGAACCTTGTAAAAAAATATGTCCGCATTTATGCGTTCTTCTTACAATGGTTTATATATCAATGCGTATTTGTTTCTTGTTGAAAAAGCCGTGAACATTTGTATAGAATTCACTTTGTTTTCTCAGCTGAACAACATGTCTTTATGCTTGAATAAGAGCATAAGCCATTCACGGCCCTCTGGGCAATTACGTTGCGTTCTGCATTTTTTCGATTGCATTGAACAAAGCGCCATTTTTGTAGCTTTACTTCAATAAAAAAGAAAAAAAAGAATAAACCAGTGCCGTTCATCTTTGGCCAGGGTAGCATTAAATAGAAAACCTGATAAAAAAATATACATATGTTTCTTTGATCCAAGCCGTTAAAACAATGTTGAGCACTTAGAGGTTGAGGATGTTGATAAATAAATGGTGTTCTTATCTGATTTCGAAAAGCAAAGAAATAATTTAAATAAGTAAGAATGGATTAGGAGAACGAAATAGCGAAAGAAATGTGATTTTCAGTGCAAAAATATTAATCGAGCATATAAAAATGATTCAAGATAATAAAAGACGAGCACACATTTCAGGAAACATTATTAAAAAATCAGAAAATGAGAGATTATTACATGAGGGTGAGTGAGAGATATATGAAGATAGTGATATATATATATATATATATATATATATATATATATATATATATATATATATAGAGAGAGAGAGAGAGAGAGAGAGCGAGATAGAAAGAGAGGCGGGGTAGAATAAATGAAAGATTATTACATGAGAGTGAATGAGAGATATGTGAGGATAGTGATATATATATATATATATATATATATATATATATATATATATATATATATATATATATGGAGAGAGAGAGGCGGGGGAGAATAAATGAAAATACATAAAATCGAAGGAATAACGTACAATGGAATAAGTAAGTAACATAAAAATATAATGTGGGATTAAATAAAAAGGTTAGCATAAGATAAACAGAAGAAAGAAAGAAAGAAAGAATGAAAGAATGAAAGTGGAAACAGTAACAGCTGCAAAGGAAGAACTAAATAAATCTCGAAGTAAAAAGAAAGAAATATAGAAAAAAGTGAGGGAAATGCAAAGGAACTGGAGTGAAAGACGTAGAATTTTCTTCGAAGAAATAAATAAATTATTTGTTTTTTCTTTCTTTTTTCTATTTAATTCTACTTGTTTTATTTGAATCTTTCTTTATTATTTCTTTCTTTATGAAGGAGACTGAGAAAAGGGAAAAGAACAAGAATGAACAAACTTGAAAGATCATCGAAGAAATAAAAGAAAGAAAGAAAAGAAAAGAAAAGAAAAGAAAGAAAGAAAGAAAGAAAAGAAAGAAAGAAATAACGAACTCGCTGAATAAAAGGAAATGAAATGACAACAAGAAGGATGAAGAACCATCTCATAAATGAAAGAAAGAACGAAAGAGAGAAAAAAAAACAAAAAGAGAGAGGGAAATCTAAATCAAAGGGAAAAAACACAATCCAGTAAGATTAAATAGAAAAAAAGAACGCTAGCAGAAAGCAGAAATAAAAGATCTTTAAAGAAAGAATGGAAGAAAAACAGAAAGAAAAAGATGATTATTTGATCTATAAGAAAAATCATTATTAGGTGTGTGATTCCAAAAATAAACAAAAAAAAATAACAGAAGAAAAAAAAACGTAAAAAGCTGGTGGAAAATGTCGATAGAGAAACGAAAGTATGGAGTCAAACTAAAACGAGAGAGAATTGCAGAGGTGTGCCAGAAAGGCAGTCAGAGAATCTGCCTGGATTGACGAATGAACAAGAGAATAAATCTGTTGAACATATTTTTCGCTTTTACTTCTTTTCTCCTTTTATTTCGGATTAAGGTAACCCAGCGTTGAATGGATTCATTTCTTTGTCTCTATCACAGCAGCCTCGTCCCAGATGCATAATGAATGTTAGGTTATTGATTGCTGTTATTTGTTGCACGAAACCTTGTTTACCGATGTGATTCGCCCTGCTTTACATTTTATTGCACAAAGTAACAACCAGTGTCAGGAAGGAGTCAGATGTACGAGAACTCAAAACATTCGGATCATTGCTACCCGTGTAGATCATTGACAAATACAAAGAAATACTCTCACATGAAGAACATTTACAATACACCTAGTTACACTGAGATGCAACCGAACTAAGAAACGAACAAATATCAATAAAAGGGTCAAACCTAGGGAGAGAATGAGGTTGATATTAATCAGAACAGTTCGATAAGTCATTCTCCTTCTATGTACCGTGTCGATTCAGGACTTGGGTAATTATGATACACTGCAATCTACTACTCTGTGTAGAATTTAGCCACGTTTATCTAACAGGATATATCTCTAAAAACTTTTTTATTTAATCTCCTTTCCGTGTCCCTTCGAGACATGGGTGATCATAGCTCTGCAAAACCTCCTATATTTTGTGGCTGTTAGCTGTTTTTCTACTTGTGCTAATCTCCCCCCCCGTTTTGCAATCCATTCACACAAGCATATCAGGTAAGTTTCATTGCTGTCTTCCCCCCTTTCCCTTGCACTCAATAGCCCCCGAGAGGCTTAAGTTTTTCTATTCCTTATTTTTTATCCAAGTTCTGGGTTCTGGTATAACTATTTTTTTTGTTGCCATATTCTTTGAGGCTTCCCCGTTGCTTACTTTATTCGTCCATAAAATTCTCAGTATCCTTCTGTAGAACCACATTTCTGTTCCTCTAGGTTTCTCCTCACCAGTCCCTGCAGATTGTACAACATTCACTGTCATAGAAATGGATATATATCGCTTAACAATCCATAACCCTTTCATCATCATTCGTCAGGACCATCGAGAGAACTATCTTATCTTTACCTGTATCTTATCTTTACCTGTATCTTATCTTTACCCGTATCTTATCTTTACCTGTAAAGTATGTGCCACGCTAGGACTTCAGAGTTAATTTGTCCTAGACCGGTTCACACACAGTTTGTCTGCTATTTACCCATATCTGTTGGGGGTGAAGAAGAAGAAGACGATTCATACCTTTCCCAAGGGTTTTAGCACGTAAGTGAATGTAATGGAATTCAAAGTTGACTCATTTTTCTCAATCGGACCTGTTATCCATTCATTTAACGTTCCTCCTTCTTTTTGTTTCTAAGTTTATTTTTCTGGTTTTCAGCACTTTGCCTAGCATTTGCTAATTTTGTTTGGATTTTTCCATCCTCTTTTAAAACAATTCCCAGATAATTAAACTTCTGTATATACTTGATGAAGCGAGTCTTCAATTTGAAAATCGCATCTTTGGCTTTTCGTCTTGCTGATTACCACACCTTGTCTTTTTACTATTGATGGTTAATGCTTTCTCCAGGTTTATTTACTCGGGTATCCTGGAGTGTTCTTTCGGTGTCAACCATCAACTCAGTCTAATCTGCGTATGTTATATTGTTAAAATTACGCGCACCAATAATAAAACCTGATGGGGTCTCCAGCTTCTTTATCATACCCTCAATGAAGGGGTTGAATAATTTTGGGATGTAGACACATTTCTCCGTTATGCCCCTTTCTATTTGCTACTAAATTCATTTTCAACCCGTATACAGTGTCACAGTATATATTTTTTCTTGTAGTAATATCTAACTATAAATTATCCAGATTATTCGTATACAAACACGGAAATAAACAACTTATAAGTATCACTTTATCAGCCAGTTAGCAAAGTGTCATACGTGATACACGATAGGGCGATCAGAACTTTTTCGTTTCCTGACTGAATAGGAAGAAGATTTTACCGCAGTAGTTTGACTACTTTCTGTGTTGGACTAGTTAACAACCATTGCTGTAGGACAAAATTTGTCCTGCTATTCAATACATAGCTAGGATGATAGTAGTAGAGATGGGTTTATACCTTACCTAAGTGCATTTGCGCGTAAGTTTAACGTAAGGAACACGACTGGAATTCGAACACAACTTTTTACTTTATAACGACCCGAAATCGCGTTGGTAATGATGCTTCAAATTTGGACGTCGGAAACGTAAGTCGTGTCGTTTTCTTCTCGTTAGGCATCTTATTCTCTCCTTTCGTCTGTCCCTCTTGCCTTCAACATATCATGTGAGTGTTAAATTTTCAAAGTCCTCTTTCCTCATTATGCACCCTAGAAATTTTATTTGTCTTCTTTTGCTTCTACGTATAAATGACATTTTTGTTTACATTTTCTATAAAACATCGTCTTGGCTCACATTTTCTGTCTATGGTATTCTTGCCGTTCTTCTGGAGATGCCTATTTCGTTTTCCTAGCATCTCATTTGTGAGGTGATTGTTTAGCATTCAGTGGCATAGAAAAGATCATCTATTACAAAAATGTACAGTATGCTTTTTCTTGGTTTTAATGAAATTCTTGTTTCTTAATACTTTGCATGACGTTAGGAAGGTACCTTTGACAACTCCAATGCATCATCGTATTTCGCTGTCGCACTTGCCGTCCTGTGTTAATGATAAAAATAGCCCTTTCCTTATAAGGAAACGTTTTGTATTTATTAAACAAAGCAGTCAATACTGCTGTCAGTTAAAAATTTTAAAACCTTTCTCTTAAAAACATTCTCAGGAAAATAGCTTTCATAAATCGAATAGCTCTTATCGCTCTTTCCATAGTGATGGGAATCACCTTCCTTTCCTTCTATTTGAAGTAGTGAGGAATTTCAACATCTTGATTATGTTATTATTTTCTCTTCTCAATATTGAAATATTTCCATTGTTATAATTATTCTGTTTTATATCAATTATCATTTTAATCTTTTACTTTGACTAAGAAGTAGAAAGCACATTTCGATGCTACTAAAAGGTGCATTAGCAGCGCTGAATAAAGGCAAATTAAACATCTAGTGATCTAATTACAAGGAGTTTTCTAATTTCACTTCCGCCTAAAGACTGCCACTGAAAATGTGTAGAACTGTAATCATGTGGCCTATTTGATTTGATATGACATGTTGTGTCATTAATCAAGCACTGTTATCTCCCACGCGATTGCAACATCAATGTCCCATTTGCATATTTGTCTGCTTAACTGGTCGTGACGTGGATGTTTTGTACAATTCGTTAACAAAATAATAAAACCTGATAGGGTCCCCAGTTTCCTTATCCTAGCCTCACTGCAGAGGTTAAATAAATATTGTGAGAAGACACATTTCTCTGTTATGCCCTTTTCTATCTGCTACTAAATTCATTTTCTGTCAGTAGACATACAGTATCAGTTCTTTCTTGTTCTTAATATCTAACCTGAGATTATCCTGATTATCCTGTTACAAACCGAGATATAAAAAAATTATAATTTTTACTTGATCAGTCAATTAGTGTTATTGGTCCTTACCTATAACTATAGAATGAACTCTTCCTAACCCTATTTATACTACGCCTCTCAAGAGAGAGAAATAGAGAGAGAGGAGTCGATCCGATAGTAGTTCATTCCAAGCTTGACTGACAGTCATACTGACACATTCCACATGTTGTATTATTATTCCGTGTAATATATCTTCGTTATTTCTACTCTTGTGTTCGTGTTGTTCTTCCTGGGTCCTACCCTGAACCATAACATTTAGCTAAGTGACATACGTGATACACGCTGGGAATCTTTCGATTCATCACTGACTAGGTAAAAGATTTTATCGCAGTATGTTGCCGTTACTTTCTGCATTAGACTAGTTAACAACCAATGCTGTATGACCGAATCTGTCCTGCAATTACTTAGGTGGGGGGACAGTAGTAGAGATGTGTTATCAAACTCATATTGTATTGCCTCTCACTTCCAAATCATTGTCCCGTTTGAGTTCAGTTTTGTTATTGCAAAATTTAAACTGCTCAACTGGCTGAGTTTCTAGTCGATTCGGGAACATGCAAGTTCATTTTTAAGTGGTGTATGCTACTTCTTCGCCCATACAGGTTACATTTGTCACCGCTACCTTCTCATTTTTAGAACATTTCTCTGAATCATGCGCTGTAAATGATTCCTTTATCTGAAGTAGCTGTATTTCAGAAACATTCCGATAATTTGGTACATTCCCAATCATGTTAGAAGAATTTCTGATTAATTTGCTGTTGAGTCGACTTTCATATGAATATCATACATGTTGCTAAACACGTTCAGAAAAATCTAAACCGTCAATTGTATATTTCCGTTTTCGAGGGCTTAGAAAGAACAATCTATGGCGAAGGAGAAAGTCACTTACCGAGAACAAGGGCACGCATATGCTGTACGATAGGCCGAAGACAAAATAACCAAAATAGAAACAAGACAACCGCAGGCATTTACAATAAATGCATTCCGGATATGCTAATATTGTGTGTACTCTCCCACCTGTCGACAAGTGAAAAAATTGTTTCGTCGATAAAAAACGAATTTGCTTGCGAATTGAGGAAAGTCGTTTTTATTTATTCCGCCTCGTTCGTCGCCTTGAGTGCGTGGGGATTTCTGACCTTTCGCGTGTACTGGGATTTGTGACATTGGACATTCGATTCGTGATTTCGGAATTTCTTTATGCCCTTGGATTTTCGAATTTGATCTTACGATTTGTTTATTTTGTTTTGGTATTGGCCTCTTATATCAATTATTTGAAAACATTGTTTTGTAAGGAAAGATGCAAAGTTTCTGTCTATATTTCTGAGATGAATTATTATGTACACTATTTACATTATTCGGAATATTGTCCTCATCATTGTCGCCATATTCATTACAACGTTTCGACCGTTGTATGCTCCAACCTTCTTCAGGTGGTTGGAATGTCGAACTAAACCCTTTATTTCGCTCACTGGATTAAACTGTTCTAGTTCCACGTGCCATGTCTAATGGATGTCAATTATCAGTTATCTCCTGTTAATTCCCCTTTCCAAGTTCTCCACCGCCTTAACTAGGTATTGAACACACGCTCTTTATATGTCATGTGTCCTTAAGGACACATGTCACAGTGAATAAAGGCGTTATTTAGATCCAGTGATAGGACCCAAGGAGTGTGAGTTCAATACCTGGCGGTGGAGAGTATGGAGGGGGTAATTAACAGGTGGTAACTGATAACTGACATTCATTAGACATGGCATGTGGAACTAGAACAGTCTACCCTAGTGAGCGAAATAAAGGATACAGTTCGACATTCCTCCTGAAGAAACCGAAACTTTGTAGTAAATATGTCGACAAAGATGATGACAATAATCCGAATAATGTAAATAGAGAAGCAAAGTTTAAAGACTTTTTGCTACACAGGGCCTTCTTCGAACATTGTGGACTGGTGTTACATACTAACAATAATAAAAATAAACTTTATCAAATAAAAGAAACGGAACATTCAACAACAGCTACAATTAAAGTAGGTATCTGATGTAACTTGAAGAGACAATAAAAACATTATAAAATCATACACACAACTTCAAATAAAAGGTTATAAATGAAGCTCCCGTTACTAGTGGAAGGGTCGATGATATCTAGAGCAGTAGAGAAGCCTATTTTATTGAACAAATTGGTTTACTACAAAGATTTTAGAAAATCCAACCGAGATGTGCAGTGGATTTTCGGACAACGGATGCCGAATACTTCCTCATAAATCAACGTATGATGTTTCCATTACCAATTGGTATATTTGCTTTTCAAACCTCCATGAGTAGAAAGTTAATACCAATTAATAATCATGAGAACAACAATTCAACGAATCTATTACGGCAAGAATGTCAAAATGAAATAAAAATATTCAAATAAAATCTTTTTTGTGAGCCTCCTAACAAAGATGGCCAACAACTGTTTACTGATTTTCAACACAGTCAGATATTTGAAAAAAAAATCTATTCCTCCTGAATAGTTGATAAACATTTCTCATAGAAAATAGAAAGATTCGTAGTGTTGCGAAAAGTTAGATAGACTTTTTATTCGCTTTTAGCCAAGTCTACGCCTTCTTTTCATTATAAACACATGCAACATTTATTTTATTTCTCAGAAAGAGACGCGATATCTCCCGAAGTTTAGTACATATGTATAGATACAAACACGTACGTAAGAAAAGGGAAACTATCCTTCATTCCTAGTTATATTATTTCTATTTCATCTCTCACTGATATTATCAACAAAATAGCTAAATAAATTGTTCAAGTGGTTCCATATTAAGCACAGAGTTCTGAATATTAACAGCAATATTTATCTTAAACAGGGATTCAATTGGCTCAAAATTATTGGTTATGTCAATGGCATTTTAAATAATTATAAACAAGACAAACATTTTTGTTTTAAAACAAAAAAAAATACCATTAATTAATCAGTTGTTAAATAGCCGGCCAGTCTTTCTCTTTAGCTGTGATTAGCAATCAGTCTAGCAGACGGACAACTCTGACTTCAAAACACCTGAAACTATACAATGTGAGCTAGATATAGTGAGACGATACTCTGTCTTCAATGGGTAAATTTAGGGAACTGTGGATAATACCACTAGAGAACGACTATCCAGACATCGAGAGAAAATGTTAACGGTAATAAAAATAATAATCTTGAAGCTTCTAAACTAACTTTTTATTAGAATTACTGTAGAATATCAAAATCTTGATGATGATATTACTTTGTCTTTGCATTACATATGATAACCATTTTAGCTGTTCCTGTTAGTAGATAGTCTTCAAATCATGACATTTCGGTTATAATTTGCCCAAGAAAGACTGACTGATAGTTTGAATTATTAATTGCTATATGTCATTAATATCCCCGCTTGTGCTACTCATAGGATTCTTTGAATGCCCACGTGTTCTATGTTCCTCTACATTTTATTTATATTTTTTACTTTGTTTTATTAATATGGGAGGAGGAACATACGAACAACTAGAATTGATTGTACATATTTTCTCACTGAGTACAGCTTTCGGATGTCCTAGTGTGACTATTATCTCCATCCATGACGAGAAAATAATTTAAAATAAATCAACATGGCGTGTTACAAAAAGAAAACATTAAAACATATATCGAATCGAGTGTCCTTGACATTTCGAGGCCACCAAGTAATTGTCGTTGCTAAAATATTTCGAGATGACATCATTTGCATTAGGTCCTCTTGCGAGAAACCTGCACAGGGAAAAGGGAAATAATAGATATGTAATTTAATAAATTCAGGCAAATAAAGATATTCTTTGTTAAAATTTGTTTTATTCAATTGAAGGAGCGATACAATATTGATGTCGCAGAGATTACCTTAAGCGGTAAGCAACAAATATACGTTTGCATGAATCCACTCAAAACATTGAATAATAATAATAATAATAATAATAATAATAATAATAATAATAATAATAATAATAATGAGAGACACGTGAATACTTGTAAGCCCACAGTCACTTCCTTAATAAAGTGTTATGATAAAAATGAAAAATGAAATGGCAAATATTGAGTTAACGAAGTAGAAAAATCAAACTAGAAAAGTCAACATAAATTGAAATAAAGCGACATTAAACCGAAACTAATAGAAAGAAAAAGTTTGAATCCAAACGGGAAAAAAGAACTGGAAGACTATGCAGCGCCAATCTTTATACTGGGGATGAGGTCCTTGATTATAAAATCAGAATTAGAAGTAGAGACATTTACTTAGAATCTTACAGCGAATCTTCGTCTTTTATCTGCTGATGATCAGGGTCATCATGGCCCTCCTCAACTTCCAGTATATGTTGCTCTAAAACACTTTTTTATGCTTTAGGGCCCCGTTTTGTCTTTGTTCTGTTATCCGTTCACATTAACTCTTCAACCATTTACTAATTTGTTCTTCCTTCTCATGCCTTGTAATTTCTAAACTCTCTAAGCCATTCCTTCTTCATTATCTGTCGCAGAAAGTTCGCTTGTCTCTTTCTGTTTGTGAGGTGAAATTGACTTCTTCTATTTCATGTATGTTTTCCTAATTCCTCATATCTTCTTTTCATGATATCGTTATCATTCGTCGGCAGAACGACATCTTCATGTCTCTTTCTCATCACTGATGAAATTGTATATCATTCACTGCTATATAGGAAAATAGATATTGCATAAATATCCAGTTCACGTTTCTAACGATATTTCGTTGGCTCTCAATACTGAGCTTAAATTCTAGAAAACAACCTTCTAGATCCCGTTGAGACTTCACATTTCTTCAGGGTTTTTTTATGACAAATATGCTGTTGTGTCTTACTTTCACTACCTCGAAAGTTGCATTTATCCCCCTCTTCGATTTTCACTGCCATAATACTGATCTGACAACCAAGGCTGCTCCTTAGCAGGTGACTATTACTTACTTCGTATACAGTAGATGCACCATGATGATCAGGTTTATTTGAATCTGATAGAGGAGAAAGAGAGGAAACATTTAGAATAGAGATTTTTTTTCTTTTCTTTGAAGAATTAGCATTTCCCAGAAGAAACATACCATCTCAATCGGCAGCCATTCTTATTTTTTAAAAATTAATTCAACCCAAGTATCTGATACGCCAATAATACACAAGGTGCTACTGGAAATGAAAGACAAGGGAAATATTTTAGAAGGAACCGGAAAACAAATAATAGTATACATTGCAGAGTTTAGGTGTAGATGATAGAAGTATAAAGTTAAAGTCGAATTTATAAGGAAGTGAAAACCCAATTCTAAACAGTAAGCAAGGGATACACCCCTACTCCTGTTAAAAAAGTGAGTAATTTGAACCCACTTTATTATTATTCGATTCCGCTCTTTGCATGATGACTGATGCATATCGGTAGTTGTTGAAATCAAAAACCACTTTCTCGTTGTTATTACAGACCCCCCACCCATCATAGACATGGAGCAGACATTCTCGAAATCTCTAAGTGCATCACGTCCTGGGTATGACGATAAACTACATCCGCGTCTTGGGTATGACGATAAACTACATCCGCGTCTTGGGTATGACGATAAACTACATCCGCGTCCTGGGTATGACGATAAACTACGTCCAACACCAGGGCCTCTGATAATACATTTTTGGAAAAATAATGTTGCCAGCTGTACAACTTTGGAAAAATATTACCGGCTTTATTTTTTTGAAAGAATAGTGTTGCCGGGTATACTTATTTGGAAAAAAATACCAACTATACGCTTTTTGAAAAAATAATATTATCAGCTATACATTTTTGGAAAAAGATAATGTTCTCAGCTATACATATTTGGAATAAATAATGTTACCAGCTATAAATGTTAGGAAAAAATAATATTACCAGCTATACGTTTTTGGTAAAAAAATAATATTACCAGCTATACATTTTTGGAAAAATAATATTACCAGCTATACATTTTTGAAAAATAATATTACCAGCTGTATGTTTTGGAAAAATAATATTACCAACTATACGTTTTTGAAGACGTTACAAGCTATACATTCTTGAAGAAAGAATATTACCAGAAATAAAAATTATTTGTTGGCATTAAATGACCCATCATCATCATTCTACCCAGTCCTGATGAATGTTTATTGAGTTTCCCAGACTCCATTTCTTCCCAGACTTCAAGCACATATACGATCCCAAAAATCCAGCAAAAATTGATCGGCTTGATGCACCACTGCAGAAAGAACCTTACGCCTTCTACAATGCTTTAGAGTCAAATGAGACTAAAATTGGGGTACTGCTAGCGTGCTTGTATTGCCAAATTTGCTTTTTTTTCAGCTGTGAAAGTGTTCACAATTTTTGTGCAGTCTGTAAAGGATTTCCTATCCTGAGGTCCGTTTCCCGCAAACTTATTGCTAATTTTTATTAGCAATAAGTTTGCGGGAAACGAAACTCAGGATAGGAAATCCTTTACAGACTGCATCAAAATTTTATGGCAAAAGTTTGCACGAGTTTCAGTCTGTAGTATGGCTAGCTCTCTCCTTTACAGCCAAGAGTCACCTTATCAAATTTCACAGGTTTGACCACGGCCCCAACACTTACCTACGTATTCCCTTTGGTAGAAGCCCCACCCAGGAATCTTTCCAAGAACAGCTTCTCTCGCTTAGATGATTCCTAGAAAACTACAATCGTACCCTCTTCAAGTCTAGGGTCAATAGTTATCTATCTCGAATATTGTCGCAGTTCTCATCCTTCAGAAGTTCTCTATCTTGCGCGGCTTTTGAACCGTTATTTCATTCAAGCCTATGATTCTTCTTCATTTTGAGCTAAGACGATACATCTCAATTGCATATGTGGATGTATCAGCTTCAAAATGAGTCCGAATTAATTCCGCGAAGCGCTTTGTGTTTGTGCGGATAAGATTTTAAATATGGCTGAAGCTACATTGTCGCCAAAGTTCAAACTGAATCATTGTTTTTTCTCCATCATCACGCTTTTACCAATTTTACGCTTGATAAAAATCCGCTTATTTGATGGTGATCGTGATTTTGAAATGGAAATTTATTAAAAGAAAAAGAAAGAAAATTATTCAACATTGTAATGGGAAAAACGAAAACATAAAATTTAAATGAGAAAGAATACTTTAACTAAGTAAGAAAATTCAATTTACTCGCTCTTACAACTTCGAAGTTTTGTGAATGCCTGATTAAATTTCTTCACTCACAGTAAATTCTGTTGATATGGTAACCTGCAATTTGTTTCAAAACGTTAGTCTGATGTGAGATGAGACATATGCTAAATATTCTGCATATTTTCCTTGCGTTTTCATGAAATTAGAATTTCTTTGGTGCCTTATTTCGAGACCAATTTCATATATAGAAATATTCTCTATTTTCTTTTAAAATCTTTTTTTTTTGTAGGATTGCAGTTAACAAGAAGTTTAGAAAATCGTTGTGTTAGTTCTCTCCGTTGGACTTGATTATTATTTTTATTTAACCTGATTCGTTAATATTACTGATATCTTGCATTGATGAATATACGACTTTAATTGATAGCACCTTTAATCGAATACTTAGAGTGCCAGGCAATGCGGACTTTTCGAGCGATGGGTTACTAAATTTATTCTTATTTCATGGGTGTATGATTAATTTCAGCGGTACAGACAACAACACGCCGTCAGGAAATAGGACAGTCGTTGTCCGAACGATCCAAATCCTTGTAATTTCAATACTGAAGCGGACGTATTTATTGAACTATTTAATTACTTTATCCTTGCTGTTATTTACACCAGGAGCAACCGGATCGAAGCGGAGGTATGTATTTTTTGGTGTTTTCTTTTACATTTTTTTTTGCTGATATTTGTTTTCGTGATCGACAGGACGTTTTCTTTATAGATGTAGCAATTTGCTTTTCAATTACCTTCTTTGGTTTGTGGCGATAATATTTGTCGTGAACTTGAAGATCGATGTATGATCGGAACGCTTGCACTTTTTTTGGACAAGCATTCCTCAAACGCTGAAGATATACAATAATAATTAGTATTTATGAATTTTTCTAAGCACGTGGTGCGATTGTGTTCTCAAATTTTTTATTACAATGAACAGAAAAATATTCAAATATAAAAAAAAAATCAGTACAGACACTATATAATAAACGTATTGTAAAGGCATACAGCATCAATAGTCAGAATATATATAGCCACTGGTGTGACAACACGGATCGTTTGTAACCATATAAATTGCGATCATTCGTACTTCAAGTCAGACTTTCAATTATGTCACAGCATGTATAAGCACATCTGTAGTGGCTCAAATGCGAAATCGCGTGCCACATTGTAATGCAGAGAGAAGGGAACAGTTTCTGCATTTATGCACTTAAGTTTCCTCTGTGAATACTGTATCGAAAAAGGTTAGAACTTTCTCCAGTGTGTATTCGTTCACTGCTCACATGTCTCATAATATAGGATGTTATGAATGAAAATTCCTGAAATAATTTGTTTGTAGAGGAAAGTTTAAAAGCGTCATACATCTAAAGAAGATTCCATTGCTGTTTCTTGAAATGTAAATTCATATGATTCATGAGTTACTTGGTAAAAGCTGTAAGGAATTCAACAACTTCCCTGGTCGTCATGATAGTCAGACGTATCCCAATGTAATATAGATGTGGATATTCGTTTGTAGTATTTTTTTATTCGTTAGGTTTGTCTGGAAGGCAGCTTTTCTATTTTAGAATATTTTATGAGATTTTATTTCGTTGAGAATAAGAAATACATTATTGAATTCTCTTTAAAGTATTTTAATATATTTCTCCTCTTCGTGTAAATATTGAGGGCTGCAAATTTTGAGTGCTCTTAAATATAATTCAATGATCATTTAGGATTTTATTTTCTTGTTATGATGGAAATAGGACTTTATTGGGTAATCTTTATTTTTTGATTTTCGGTAGACACTAAGTTTTAGGCTGTTTTTCATCTTGGTGTAAGATGATGACTAAGAAAGTTAAATTATTGTTTCTTTATTATTTCTTTTTTTTTCTATTTCGTATGTAAATTCTGTTGTGTGTTCGACTTTGTTTAGTTTATCTACAAGAACCAGTAAGATTTTATGGCGGAGATATAACATATATAAGGAATTCAACAACATAATCTCAGACGTATACACATTTAATATACATGTGAATATGATGAGACGATGTTTGACTTGTTCAGATAAATTTAGAAAAATGTTTTTCTTAAGTTTACAATGGGCGGGAAATAATATAGTGTCTCCAAAACTGAATTCATGCAAGGGAACATGCATTTGTTATAGCTCAATGAGGATATACATTAGAGTAATATGTTATGTTTGTAATCTGTATTTGGCTTAGAATATATAATGTTTCATTTTGTATTATTTATTTACTATCAAATCTCGTATAAGAACAGAGGAATCGTTTCTGCTAAGATTACCTCGGAAATTCTTCAAAAGGATTTCTTATCCTGATTAGTGACACATTACTCATTGTAGTTGTTGCCTTTATAAGCAAATCGGTCTTTAAACACAAAAGATATTAACATCAACACTCGTTCTCTCGGAGGATTCTATAATAAGGCATCTTTCAGCGAATGTTTGCAAATGAAGTCTTTTGACGCAAGACAAAATTTAGAATCCATTAACCTGTTTGCAACTTTTTATTGGTTCCTTTTGAAGTTTTAGTCAATTAAAGAAAGGGTCGAAAAATGCGTAGGAAGTTGTCTTTCATCCTTTGTTCGATTCAAGTTAATTGGATGTTGAAAGATTAAAGTCAGAATGCGCAAAAAAACTTTCTTTGTATTCGATCAGAGATAATGGAAGTAAAACGCTCCGATCATCTGTTTTTAGAAACGGTCCACGACGTACGAGAGAGCTTTTACAGATACGCTTGACTTGGTGTCTCTGAATTTAGCTTTCTCAGATGTAATAATAATAGATTTCTTGACTTATATAATTATTTAAATAAGAACAAGTATTAATTCCTGACATCTTAATGAGAGATGGGTGCCCTATTGTTTGAACTCGAATTATTGTTATTAGGATAACTTCATTATATATGTAATTTTGCTTGTTTCTCCTTTTGTTGTTATAAAGTGCATTATTATTATTATTATTATTATTATTATTATTATTATTATTATTATTATTATTATTATTATTATTATTTTCTTTGATTTCTGGTGTGTACTCATTTCGTTCCGGGTCCCGACCAGAGACCTAAGGTTAGAAATGGCATCATGATAAAAAAAATTTTTTAAAAAAGAAGGAAAATATTTTACATAGATAAATCCCTTCGTAAGTTGTGGGCTGTAATCGTGAGAACAATTTTTTGTATCTCTTTAAGGCATGCGCTTCCAGGAATCCCTGCAATTAGTCTACTGAAATATTTTCCAAACAATTCGAGGTCTCCAACTAAAATAGGGATATTTGATGTTCCCATATGCCACTTTTTTGAGATTTCGATTTCAAGGTTCTTGTATTTTGATAGCTTTTTAAAAATCTTCAATGATACATTGCAGTCCACAGGGACTACCATATTAATGAGGAAGGACGTTTTATGTTTGCGGTCTCTAATAACAATGTCTGGGAGGTTATCTTTGATTATTCTTTCTGTGTGCATTGTGTAGTCCCATAAAATTCTAACAGGCTCTATCTCCGTAACCGGGCATAGGTGGTATTCATTCCAATTTCTTTCAGTTTCCTTTCCGTAGAAATTGCAGATTTTCCAGTACAGATATTGGCCAAATGTGTCATGCCGGGTTTTATATTCGGTGGGTGACAATGATACAACCTGATACAAGATGATCAATTGTTTCTGAGTAATTATCATCGAACCTGCATTTTGGGCAAACAGAATATTTTCGTATGTGTTCTTGATAATTTCCACTTAACAAACACTGATCCTGTGCAGCAAGGACAAAACCTTCCGATTCAGCTTTTAACCCTGCACTACGTAGCCACTGATGGGTACGGGGCTTGTTTACATCAGATTCTATGGTGCAGGCAGAGTATTTGCCATGAAGCAGTTTATCTTGCCATTGTTTCTGTATCTTGTCGGTGTATTGTGCTTTACTTATTATTATCATTTGGGCATGAAGCCGTGTCATTTCTGAACAAGAGATCCGGGTTCAAATCTCAGCATGATGAATTCTTGATTTTATCGATCTGGATGTTATCGCCAGTGTGCGGCACCTTTGGAAAGTCATGGGTTGACCCAAGTCTTTTATGTGAAATTGTAGACTTGGATGCCATCGATGACTACCACCGAGGGTTTGAACGTGCTGGTATTGTTCAGGTTGTTGATCACGTGAGATAGGCATGCTCTCTCCCAGAAACTGTAACTAACGTCCGATCAGCGTAGTTGAAGTATAAACTACAGGTGGGCTCTGTGGGTGTTGAACAAACACAAGCATGCGCCTGAGTAAGCATCTGCCATAGGGATACGAGTGGCGAGACATTAACTCGAATAAATACTGTACTATTTTCTTTGAGTTTGTGGCGAGAGAAAGAGATATATTAGAGACGCTGTTTGGTCTTAGTGAGAATCAGAACGCATACATAGGAATTCGATGAATGAAAGAATAAATTGAAGAAAGAAAGAAAGATAGAACGAAAGAAAGAAGGATAGAAAGAAAGAAAGGGAAAATCGAAAAAGCTATAACAGGTAAATGTGTCAGTTTTAGTGAAATAAAATACTTCACCAATTTTGAATATTTTCATTCGTACCCTCTTACTTCTTATAGTAATGACTTGCATTCAATATTGTGATTGTTATTGCAGCGTTTTCAGTTTTCAGGCTCCAATATTTATAGATGAGGAAAAGTATATTATCGATGTTGCTAGTCAATCATTAGATTAAATATAATGATTCATTGGACAATTCTAATAGTAAATCGTTAATTTTACTTGGGTACTACGTATATTATATAATATAAAACGTGTGATCTTATATAATTATTGCCCACACGACAAAGCCAATATTTATTTAGTATTGGGATGTTTTTTTTTTTAAGAAACATGAGGAATGACACCACATCAACAAGCGAATATGTCATGAGAAGCCGGGGATATCAGGCAAATATTAAATTGCTTTTTTATATCTTTTGTTTCCCTATTCTTTCTCTTTGGGTAATTTCCTTTTAATAATTTAAAAGACATAAATCTTTCTTACATGAGAGAGTAAATTCATCTGTTGAGATAATATTGCTATATTACTCATGTAGAAAATCTATGCAATGGTGTTGAAAAATGAGAATATTTTTAATCGGCGGGGAGACTAGCATTATTCTAATATTGATGACATTTTCGAAATTAATTCTTGCTAATATAATCTCAACTAAACGTCACTGGACAAGATCATATATTATCGCCACTGACATAAAAAAAGAAGCAACCTATGAATCAAGAGATAATGAATTCCAATACTTTAAAATACATTATATGCTAGGAAAATATCATTTCGTGAATTCAGTACTAGGAAGATAAAGAACGTGTTGCTAGTGGGAAACGTGGCTTTGCGAAGTAATGTCCAAATTCCATCCTTGGAGTTATGGGGTAAATATTAAGATATACTGCATTCTCTAGCCTTCGGTATCAACAAACGTAGTCAGATGCCTTCATTAGTACTGGACTGTTATGTAATATCGATTCTCCTATATGCCAGTAAATGCTGTACAAACTGCTCTCAGATTAAAACGAGACTTGAGGCAAAAGAAATGTCGTTCAACAGAAGGATGCTGAACATATTATGGCGTGAACGTGAGCAACGAGTAAGTTTTAGAAAAACGTAAAGAAAAAGTACATTTAAAATCTGAATAGGAAAGACACAATTGACAGAACACATAATGCGAAATGACGGCTTGAGAAATTTAACACTCACAGGACATTTTGAAGAAAAGACGGACAGAGAGAAGCACTGAAATATTTACCTAAATGGTCAGAGCAAAAAACATCGCCTTATTTTGGAAATGAATATGTCTTCTAATTAAAACTTTACTGAATGGGCCGTGTAGAAATTATATTTTTCATCTTAAAACCCACTAAATATCCCCATGGTCCTACCACATTTCTATATAACCCGGAAATAAAACATGACACAGATACGCTATGGTAGTGCTCCCCCTCACTAAATTTGTTTATCGAAAGTTGTCACTATGAATGTTTCCTTCAGTCACCAAAGAGACCGAAACATTTGATGATGAAAATAACTACAAAACAATAAATACGTATTTTTGTGCATTTCATTCAAAATTTCATCATACATATATCGGTGATGGCTGTCAGTATTATATGTTTCCTCGACTGATTTCGGACTTGACATTTTACGCTTTTCAAAAATCACACGTCGAAATAAGGCCTGTTGATTTCCTTACTTAATGGAACCAAAATATTTTCTAAATTCTTTATTGAGAGAAATTACTTTGAAATTATGAACTCGATTTGTCTTTAACGGAACCACAGTCGTCCACTAGGTTGAATGTACGAATATACTGTTCCATGATACGTTGGTACGCATCTATCATTTTGGGATACTTTTCTCATTTTTATGTTCTTTTACATGCAAAGGTCATGCAGTATTTCGGAGCTACAATGACAACATTATAGATAATCGAATCCAGTGAAATTCATTGTTTCGAATCGGGTCTGAAAATAACAGGATCTGAATTGCTATCATTTTAAAAAGGAAAACAAAGTTTTAGTTCTGATATATCCTAATTTCATATATATATATATATATATATATATATATATATAATTCTCATCCTTTTGATATATATTCAAATGCAGGCAGATACTTTCGTATATGGAAATGAATGCTAATTATGCATTTCCTTCTGGGGAAAATTCAGGAATCAGTGCTACCTTCAGTAGAAATTTATAAAATCTATTAAATTTATTTTTTAGAAATATATATATATATATATATTATGAAATGGACAAAGTCCGACAATTACTTGAAGATATTTTTATGTTGATACATACTTTTTATAGATACAAATATTTAAGTAGATACTCTGTTTTATAAAAATTATTAGTAACATTTACTGGCCTGAATGTCGAAGAAATTTTCATAGAAAATATTCGTTCTCCGACAGGAATCGAACCTGTATCCTATACGGAACCGTCATTTAGCCTGAACTAACTACACTAACACCAAATTTTTCATGATGCCAAATCTGTTCTACTGTGGCTTACAAGCAGAATGGCACACGTGTTGCCCAAACAGCATTCTTGTATTAATCTTCTTTTTGAGGACCCTAAACTGACGTTGACCATTTGTGGCTTGGCCGCTATAAAGGTACAATAATCCTCTTTCTTTTGCGAAAACTTATTCGAAAACTGCAAACCAGTGACAAACAAATCTTAAAAATATTCTCTATAAGAGAAAACATTTATTCAAGCAGAAATAACTGGGAACGTTAAGAGAAAGATGAATCGAAGAAAGCAGATCACCAGAAAGAAGAAGTATTTATAACGTCCTATGGATGGTCATAGATTAATCATAAACTATAAGTAGGTAATCCCTCTTGGATGCACATCCTATACCCCGTATTGACTAGATAATAAACGAGATCGCCAAATAAAAATATTTATCATGTTAGGCCTAAGGAGTGCTTACCACCAAGTAGCTATAGACCCTAAAGAAAACCTTATACGGCTTTCGAAACCTGCCAACAACTTTTTCAGTTCCGACGGATTCCGTTTAGGGATCACTAACGGGGTTTCCAATTTGTAAGAGGGCCATCGATAACATAATTATTGAAGACAAATTCCAATTCACCTTTTCCTACAGAGAGAATATGACAGTGTGCGGTCATGACCAGGTCTACCACGATAGCAACCTCAAACGGTTTTTGGCGGCTGTCAAGAAATATAATCTTACACTCAACCATGACAAGAGTTCTTATCGGTCGATAACCATCAGATTACTTGGATATATTTTGTGGGTAAACGAATCATGAAGCCGGGACCTGAACGGCTGAAGCCTCTACCTGTTCCCAACGCCATAGCCGCCTTGCGAAGAACCATGGTATGATCGTATATTATTCTCTATGGATACACTCATTTTCTGAGAAAATAGATCCACTTAAAAAATTTCCAAATTTCATTTACTTTCTTCTGCTGTTAAAGCCTCTGACGGGTTAAGAAGAGATATTGCCAACACTGTCATCATTTCAATGAATTCTTCTAGAAGTAGAGACCGACGCTCCCCCACGACAAAGCAATCCGGGTGCACTGCGGCGTTCTCCTGCAGAACATTGACAAAATCTGAGCACAGACATTCAGTTGTCGAGATGGAGGTTTATGCCAAAGTCGAGGTAATAACAAATGGCGACATTTCTTCTTTGGTCACTGCTTTAAGTTAATCGCTTACTAAAATTCTGTATCTTTTATGTTTAATCCCAAGGCATAAAGCAAAACAGAAAATGAAAAGATAGCTAGATGGCGTTGGAGGTAGAGCATTCCTGTTTTACGTTTCACGTTTTCTGTCCATCGTGAAAGGGAAATGCAACGTCGGACATGCTGTCAACAGTGTGTGTATTAATAAACAGCATCTAAAACTATAAAAAGTTCATAAGGAACTCTTCCATCCAAAGCATCACGAGGATGATATATGTGGTTCGAAGCCGGATTTGCCCTTTTCAGTTGAGGACGTGAAATGAATAACAGACAGTTGTCAGATTTGTGCTCGAAAGAAAAACTAAGGTTCTACTAACCCGAACCAAAGTTCCGCATCCACTTGAGAAGCTAAGCGTGGATTTTAAGGGCCCTCTTCCATCTAAATCCCGAAACAAATATCTACTAACTGTTGTTGACGAGTACTCGCAAACCCATTTTCCTTTCTCTGTCCATATCTAAGTGCAACAGCGGTCATACGATGTCTTTGCTCACTGTTTTCAATATTTGGATGCCAGTTTAAATTCACACAGATCGCAGGAACACTTATGTCCTACCAACTAAGAAAACCTCTGTTGGTACAGGGAGTTGCCGTGGGCCAGACTGCCCCATAACAATATCAAAGGAATGGGCTGTGTGGGAAATACAATGGTATAATAGGAAAAACTGTAGTTAGCACACTACAAACAAAACTTTCCAATAAGGCATTGAGAGGACGAAATAACCGAGGCTCTGTACGCTATACGAACATTATCGTGTACAAGAACTAATGCAACGACTCACGAAAGGTTACAAAATAACCAATGCAAAGTTCGTGCGGAATCTTCCTTCCTTCTTACCTCTCATGTGCAGGTACTGTTTTATTTAGAAACCGTGTTTGACAAAGCGAGTATGATTTTCCTGTGAGTAAGGTGGAACTGCTCGGGCTGAACCCAAACTATGCGCACATCCAGCGCCCCGACTGGAGAGAATCCAATATTTTCATCACAAATTTGGACCCCGTCAGCAAGTTATTAATTCAGAGGGAGGAGCAGCTCTTTCAGAAATAATATCTCTCCCTCTTGAGAGTAGCAACGACACAATGCCATTGGATTCTCCCAAGGAACAAGGGGTTGATAGTCACGATTCAGTGATCGACACCAGAATAGCTCTCTCAAAATAGGAACGTAATAATGCAGACTCTGATAATCAGAATTCAGAAACAAAGCGCCTCACTGCAAGAGGGAGATAAAAAAAAACATATGAGTCGAAATACTTCTCTCCGACTGATACCATAACAACTCAAAAGCCCAGATCAGCTGCCACCGAGATGATGCCAGATAATTGTCAAGAGATCCAGGAACTTGAATGATTTTGCGTTGGACTAGGTGAAAACAAAGCCGAGGAGAATGTAGTAAGACAATCCGATTACCTCCCCTGTCTTATTATTTATATAAATTAATATCACGCCGTCTTAGCTAAAGCGACATGACTCTTCAGTTACGTTCAATAAAGTCACATGAAGCCGAACCAGACTACGAGTTTTCATTACAATTATTTTGACCAACTCTGATACTGAAAACTAGACATTCTAAAGATAAAGTTGAAGGTTATGTAGCAATTGGCAAAAAGTTCAACATTCATCTGGGCACGCTTGGATAGAGATGTTACAAGTAGAATTAATGTCGATCGACATCAACTGTCTTATAACTATGCTTCAAGCAAGCTGGATGGTAAGAATGAAAAGCTTGGTAGATCACCAAGACAGAGATATTTACGCCTAAAGCTTATAATTCGTGTGTAATTTATTCCACCAATACGTTTTGCGATGTTGTAGAGAACAAAAATAAGTCTTCTTAAGGAATCATTTTTGGAGGCGCATATAAATTTCGCTAAGAAGCAACTGAAGCTACATACGATTTCTTGACACTTCACTTGTGAAGAAACGTTTTTAAATTCATACTGCCTAAATTGCCAGATATATGGCGAAACTAAGCTCATTTTAAACGGCAAGTTCACTACAAAATTTACCAAATTTGAATTTAATTTCCTAAGAAACAAAAAAGTTAAAAAGTTTAAAATTAATGTTTATTTTAACGAACTATTGAAAAATTAGGCCCAAAGTGGTCATGACAAAAATGTGATATAAATCTCTCCAAATTAATATCAATAAATTACCTGTTTCCTAATTTCTGGAAAGATGTTCTAAATATCTTCTTCAATGTAAATTGAATCCAGGAAGTGAACTTACTATGGTTGATTCGAAATATAAATTAGACATACCAAATAATTACGATAACTGAATAATTCTTAAAAAGAAAATAAAGCAATGAAGTATAGAAAGTTAAATATCCCGGTGGCATCTTCGTAAACTGTGATTTGTTTTATTAATGAGTAGGCTTATCTAATTTTAAGAGAAAGTTAGAAATGGCAAATACTTCCTGATTATCAATTAAGGAGAAATACCATTCTAGTGAATAATCTTCCTATCTAAGGGAGAGATTTTACTCGATGAAGGAACTGAGAAGTAATTTAAACCATTTGCATTACAGTGAAAGATTTACGCTTTGGACATGTATACTGAGGAGGAATCGATGAGATCTGGTCTTGCAAAAATATTATCTATCTATCTATTCTATATTCTTTCTTTCTTTCTTTATATCTATCTATCTATCTATTCCATATTTTTTCATTCTTTCTTTCTTTCTTTATATCTATCTATCTATCTATTCCATATTTTTTCATTCTTTCTTTCTTTATATCTATCTGTCTATTCTATATTCTTTCTCCCTTTCTTTCTTTATATCTATCTGTCTATTCTATATTCTTTCTCTCTTTCTTTCTTTCTTTCTATCTATCTATCTATTCCATATTTTTTCTTTCTTTCTATCTATCTATCTATTCCATATTTTTTCATTCTTTCTTTCTTTCTATCTATCTATCTATTCCATATTTTTTCTTTCTTTCTATCTATCTATTCCATATTTTTTCTTTCTTTCTTTCTTTCTTTCTATCTATCTATTCCATATTTTTTCTTTCTTACTTTCTTTCTTTCTATCTATCTATTCCATATTTTTTCTTTCTTTCTTTCTTTCTTTCTATCTATCTATTCCATATTTTTTCTTTCTTTCTTTCTATCTATCTATTCCATATTTTTTCTTTCTTTCTATCTATCTATCTATTCCATATTTTTTCTTTCTTTCTTTCTATCTATCTATTCCATATTTTTTCTTTCTTTCTATCTATCTATCTATTCCATATTTTTTCTTTCTTTCTATCTATCTATCTATTCCATATTTTTTTCTTTCTATCTATTTATCTATCTATCTATCTATCTATCTATCTATCTATCTATCTATCTATCTAGTGACTAGTTGGATGTATGGCCGATCCATTTTTCAAAATCGAAATGTCTGTTTTTATATAAAGAATCATTGGATGCAACGAGAACTGAAAATGGGGAGGAGCGACTTCATGGAGATATTTTCTAAAACATGTAAGGTGATTGGTTTACAAAATTCTTTCAATCTGAGATTAAACCTTACTATCAAGTAGACAGTATATCCATACAGAACAATATATTTTATTATTTAGTGCGTTTAATGAAGGGATCCGAAAATAAATCGTGATTATCTTGAATATTTTGTCCACGAGTTCTTGAAATGCAAGGCAAACAACAATCGTCCGGCATCTGGAATATTTCTCCAATTTGTAATGTTAGTTCAAGTGATAAAAAATTTCAGATTCTCGTAGATTCTTTATGTATTTTCATAAACGTATGTATTGTCATATACATTGTCAAATTCGTTTAGATTCTTTATGTATTGTCATAAACGTATGTATTTTTATATAAAATTTCAGGTTCGTTTAGATTCGTTACGTATTGTCATACACGTATGTATTTTCATATACATTGTCAGATTCATTTAGATTCTTTATGCATAGTCATAAACGTATGTATTGTCATATACATTGTCAGGATCATTTAGCTATTTATGTATTTTCATAAACGTATGTATTGTCATATACATTGTCGAATTCATTTAGATTCTTTATGTATTGTCATAAACGTATATATTTTTATATAAATTGTCAGATTCTTTTAGATTATTTATGTATTGTCATAAACGTATGTATTGTCATATTCGTTTAGATTCTTTATGTATTGTCATAAACGTATATATTTTTATATAAATTTTCAGGTTCGTTTTGATTCGTTAGTTATTGTCATAAACGTATGTATTTTCATATACATTGTCATATTCGTTTAGATTCTTTATGTATTTTCATAAACATATGTATTGTCATATAAATTGTCAAATTCTTTTCGATTCTTTGTGTATTGTCATAAACGTATGTATTTTCATATACATTGTCAGATTCTTTTAGATTATTTATGTATTTTCATAAACATATGTATCATCATATACATTGTAAGATTCATTTAGATCCTTTATGTATTGTCATAAACGTATGCATTTTTATATAAATTGTCAGATTCTTTTAGATTATTTATGTATTTTCATAAACGTATGTATTGTCATATTCGTTTAGATTCTTTATGTATTGTCATAAACGTATGTATTGTCATATACATTGTCAGATTCTTTTCGATTCTTTATGTATTTAGGTAAAGGTTCATCACCAAGACAGACATGGTGAATTTCATCATTTATATCGATATTCACACTTAGTAAACCTGGTAAATATCAAGTATCCGGAAAAAATCAAGATTTCATGATTAATTGTGGACTATTGGCGTACTGAGAATGGAATTAAATTTGTCTATTTCAAAAGAATATTATCTTTGGTCAAATGCAAATCACCTGAAATGTCTCCTTATTGCAATGAAATTTATATCTCACAATCCGAAAAATCTTTATCTTCATTTCATTCTTTTCAGTCGTTATAAATCAGGCATATCTCAGAAAACAATAAACTTCGGTGAAAGAAATTCGTCAATAATGGAAACAAACCTCAATAAACGACAAGAGCCAACCATACAAACTCCTGCACATGCACTAAATTTCGGACTGTAGTCGAGACAAAAGAAAAAGAATGTAAACGTTTGTCAGACGCAATATTTTGGCGTGTATATTTGTCCGTTGCTTAAAATATATAAAAGTTTGTGAGAAGCCACGTATATCATCATATTTCCGCATTAAAAAACGGCTCTGTAAGAGAACGTACAAAATAATTCCTCTACAATAAGAGTATTCTTGCAGTGAAATCTTGGTGTAAGTAGTTCAACATTGAGGCTTTCCCTCTCTTTTGAGACGAACACACCTTCTTTCATTTAAATCTATTAAAAATAATAAAAAATATCAGCTACTGCCAGACCAATGTTAGGTAAAAACCTTGTAAAATTACTTTTCCATATCGTCTCTCTATCTTCCTCCACGAAATATTTTTATTGGATTTGATATCCGTTTGCAATCAATAAATTAATATTATTCCCAGCTTTTATCCGTTTTTCGTACTCCGTTTTTTGCCATTTAATCTCCTCTTTTATTTATTTCATTTTTTCTCTTAACCACGTCGTCCCCTTTCGAACCCTTACCGTTAACCCTAGTCTCACGCTTTTACAATAATCCTGGTGCCTTCCTATGGTATAACTCGAATGTATTTACTCCCATTTTCTTCAACTTTACGACGTGTAATCACCATATTTTCTCGCTAAATATGTATTGACCGAATATAAAAACCAAAAGCCACTGAAAGAAGAAGGTTAATGAATGATGTTGTTTGTATTGATGTCGGAGGAAGAAGTAGCATAGGCAATGGCTGAACTTAGGATTGAAAAGCTTTAATTGTAGTGATTAGCGAAGCATCAACGGGGGCATCCGTCCCACAAAGTACGGCATCTTAGGAGGCAAAAAACGGATTGAATCTCCCACATTGCCAATGGAGTAAGAACGGAATGATAAGGATTTAAACCTGTGTACATAGCATCGTGTGCCCTAACTACCATGGTCTTAACTGTAGGGACTATCTGTCTAGATTTCTAAGATGAGGTAGGGTAACTATTTACACTATTTACATTGTTCGGATTGTTTCTAATTTCCAACCTATCTCTTTATTTATCCACGGAGCTAGATTTTTCTAATTCCACGTGCCATGACTTTTTTGGATATCACAGTTTTATTTAATTGATCTCCAAGTTTTTGCTACCTCAGACGAAACGTCTGTGATTATAGCAGTAAAGATGACGACAACAGTCCGGACAATGTAAATAGTGTAAATGGAGGAACTATGTAATATAGATCATCCAGTGTTAGATTAGCGATAGGATTGCCATGCTTCGTCTTTATCAAAGTGGTTGTTGGGTTGAAAATAATACATCGTACTTGTGATGAATGACTTATTTTAAACCCAACGGAAACATTTTCGAATTGTCAACGCTGAAAGGAGCGAATTCGGCAGTTAAGTTCCAGATGTGGTAGCACAATTCAGTTTTCGGTTTGATCTGATTCTTCTAACGTAGAGAATATTAAATACTTCCGTGTCAATCTTATACGTCATTTTTTTAAAAATATTCTTTAATTTTCTAAACTGCAGGGATTTCTTTTTTTATTTGTTTTACCATCTAAAATTTTAACAGCACAACACACCAAATGCAACTGGTACTGTCCCGATGAGAGATTCTCATGAAAGACAATAAAAATAAAGACTGGGAAAGAGAGCAAAGGAAACCGAAAGGAAAGCATAACTATTGACCAAGGAACTGAACATGTGTGCAACGAAAAAGTTCGAAATAACAGAGAGTCAAGAAAGATGCTTATATATAATTTCAGAAAGAAAATTGTGAGAGAGGGTAGCCTTGAAAATTTAATATTTATTGGATGCAATGTGGGAAAATCTTTTCGAAGCTATCCTAAAATCAAGACTACATAAGCGAAACAAAATCTTTTCTTAACAGTGTTATTCAATATATAATAACACTCTACTTCACGGGCGTAACGGAATAGCTGAATAGAAAAATAATGAAAAACATGTTTACTTTTCAGAGTGAGTTTTATAATGCTACATTGTACACAAAGTTAGATATATACACATATGCACGTATCTCACGAAGATAAATTATAACATATACGCAACAACAAACCGTTTCTAAAAAGGGGAAGCTTATATGTAATATTTCCTGAAGGGAAAACTGGACGAGTTTCTCTATGAAACCTGGTTTGGCCATGTGTTTTTTTTCTGTAGGCCCTATCGCTGTGAACTAGGGACGTCCTACTTCTCGGGGCTTTACAATTCTACTGCCCGTTACTAACGAGCAGTCACGGGATACTCGTCACTATCTCAATTAAAGGGAGATAATACAGTTTCTATAATTACAAGCGTATTTAACAAGTGATATCAAATTGGTCAAGTGAAGGGTTACACTTTTCTGTTATCTTTTGGCTTATTTAATTTTAATCCTCAATGGGAAATTACAATAATGACGAGATTGTGATAATGACCAGAGATAAAGTCGAAAACACTGACATTTGGCCAATATTTTAATTCGTTGGAATTATGCATGTGATCTAAATTCGCAAAACTATCACGGGTAAATGAATACCTTTTAATATAATTTCGGGAATAAATTTATAATCCTCGGCAAGTTAAAAGGAAACATATTTTGTCACTTAATATATCGCATAAACAATTTGAATTAAATCGGAAACAAGATTAGATTTAATATGAACTGCCCGTATTTGACTCATATTTGCTCTTCATTTTGGATTTAAGCTACAAAAACGTTATTGGCTATGGCCTTGAAGTAGAAATGAAACAGAAAAATACTGCTTGTAAGACCTGGAAGATATTTCATAATAATTTAGGATAAAGGTTGCGAGGAGCTTATATTTTAACAATGAAGGTAATTATTCAGTTTTTTACAATAGTTTTTAAAAGTCTTATTTCTATCTATCTATCTATCTATCTATCTATCTATCTATCTATCTATCTATCTATCTGGCTCAGTATCTATCTATCTATCTATCTATCTATCTATCTATCTATCTATCTGGCTCAGTATATTTCTATCTATCTATCTATCTGGCTCAGTATATTTCTATCTATCTATCTATCTGGCTCAGTATATTTCTATCTATCTATCTATCTATCTATCTATCTATCAAAACAGTATATTTCTGTCTATCTATCTATCTATCTATCAAAACAGTATATTTCTATCTATCTATCATGACATTTTCCACTGAGCATTTAGAAAAAAAACTAAATCACTCATGTTTTATACAGATAAAGCCTTTCGTAATGTTGTGAGTCTGTACTTGTGAGAACGAGTTTTTGTATTTCTTTGCATTATTATTATTATTAGTTAAACTTACCTGTTTGTTTCACGAGCTGCCTCCAAGTTTCAACATCAAGTCACTGCAGGTTTACATGCTCTGTTTGTATAACAGCAATCATCCATTTTCTAAATAATATGATATATAGGAATGTTTATCGTTGTATATATATTTTCCTTGGATTCATGTTGCATACTTATTTCCTTCTGTGTAATACCAAGAAAACCTAATGTCAGAAATGGCATCAAGACTTTTTTCCATTTAATATTTTTGTCTAAAAAGCAAAAATAAAATAAGAACAAACAATTTTAACATACTTAAAGCTTTTTGTTGGGTGGGACTTGTACTTGCGAGAGGAACTTTTGTATCTCTTTAAGGAATAAGCGTCGAGAAAGACCTTCAGAATATTGTCCAATCAAACGCCTGACTCCAACCACAACTGCAATGACTTCCTATACCACATGTTTTAAATGTCTAATTCCTTTATTATAATAATAATAATAATAATAATAATTATTATTATTATTATTATCATTATTATTATTACTATTATTATTATTATTATTATTATTATTATTATTATTATTATTGTTGTTGTTGTTGTTGTTGTTGTTGTTATTTTCTTCTGATTGTGATGTTTAGTACAATGACTTTCCGAGACTTGGAATGATATTAGTAAACCAGGGCTAGCTGAAAAGTTCATAAACTGACTATGAAGTAATGATGGTATAGCTACAAAATCTTGCAAGCATTACTTTCAACACTTGTTATTAATAACTGCATTCTTGTTTCCAGGCAAACTGATATCAGATTGTTCAAAGAAGACTTCAAATGCAACTAGCAGCGATATCTCTGGAAAATGGATAAAAATTTGGCATTTCGGTGTTATCATGTATCGCAGAAAAAAGGGTGATTCCTACTGACATCGTTGCTCCATTAGGGGACGGATGCTCCAGCTTCATCAATAGTGCAAAAGCAGGCAGAAAATAGGAGATTCTTGAATATAAAGCACCTGTCCCCACAGAGGGGAAACATTGATTGCCTTCATAACGTGGTGATGTATGAATATAAGTCAAATAGTCTATACTATTAGCATATTCTGTGATAGAGAATAATTTGACAAATAAATTGGCATGACGAATGTTTCCGCTTGGGGTGTGTCACGACATCTGACCCCTAATCAAAAGCGCACTAGGACTTTAGACACACACTTCCAGCTGTTTTCTATATTTTCTAACCCAGATGAGAGTTGATTTCTCAAAGAGACAATGCATGCAGTGAAGATATCCCACCTCACCTGCTCCAAAGTAGGCCAAAGTCGTTTCATTTGTTGGGGTAGATAAGGGATGCAAAATACATTGTCTTTATTGGATATCTCCAAAAGGCCAACACCAACAATGGTTTGATTTGATTGGGTCATTTAATGCCGACAACTTTGTTTTCCTGGTAATATTTTTAATTTGTTTTAATCTTTTTCTTTTAATATTTTTTTCCTCAAAAATGTATAGCTGGTAATATTATTGTTTTCAAAAACGTACAGCTGGCAACATTATTTTTTCAAAAACATATTATCAGAGGCCTTGCTGTTGGACGTAGTTTATCGTCTTACCCAGGACGCGGATGTAGTGTATCGTCTTACCCAGGACGCAGATGTACTTTATCGTCATACCAGGACGCCGATGTAGATTATCGTCAGACCCAGGACGCGTAAGTAATCTGGGTGTTAACTATTTGCCCATAACTGGGACCCTAACAGGTGCTACCATTCCGGGTCAGGGAGGACCTGGGAACACCAGCAATTAAGAGATGGTTCCACGCTCCTCAAAACCTTGGTGTTGAACGTAGTTTATCGTCTTACCCAGGACGCGGATGTAGTTTAACGGCATTCCCAGGAGGATCCAACAATGAAGAGTACTATGACAAAATGCTGAGGTAGTTCCAATAGGTTATCAAATCACACGACTATGAAAACCGATGAAAGGGGTCTTCTTTCATATAGACAATGCTCCAGCACGAAGCTCCTTGAGTTTAATAGCTGCTGTGGGTGAATGTGGCTTTGAACTGGTTTATCGCCCTTCCTTTGTTCCCTGATTAAGCCCCATTTGACTATAACCAGTTCTCCAACATTAAAAAATATTTGGCTGAGAACCAGTATTGCAGTGATGACGATGTATCTGTTGTTGATATCAATGATTTTTCGCCAATGGACTTAAAGCACAGCTACGTGGATGGAAGAAATGTAGTAGGACGTTG
>OZ038481.1:129523060-129545560 GCA_964036315.1 Acanthosepion esculentum | reverse complement strand
GGGGGAAAGTGAGTGTTGAACAGAAAGGAGAGAAAAATTCACGCTTTCCACATTTCGCATTCGTTTATACAATACGGACTGCAAAACAGGTGCATCTTCTTTGATTAAATTCATCGTGTGAACCAATATTTGCATGCGATAATTTTTTTTCTAAATCTAGCTTCTCGAAATGGTCTTAAATCCACTCAAGACATGCCGAAGTGTCATTGATTTTTTAAAACTTGTTTCTCTCTTTTTGCTCTTATTATTAATTTCGATTTGCCAACGAAAAAAAAAATACATGAATCCAAAACATGAGAATGAGAACAGATTGGAATAAGACACAATTTCTCTTGCCAACAAAAAATTTCCATAAAATAATGGATGAAAACAAACATAATTATTTACACTAGATTTCATGATTAGCCACTTCATGTTCTATCCTTCTATCAAATAAATAAATATTGGAATCTACATGCTTATTGGATGAATGACGGCAACATCTCTTTGCGCATGTCAGATGAAAGTCAGTACATTCTGCGCAGATATGAGTAAATGACGTAAATTTGTGTGAAATGTCTGAATTTTGAATTTTTCAGCTTCATAACTATGTTTCAAATTTGAAGTTATAAGTTCATGAGGATATATGGATAAAAAGAAAATATAATTAAGTTTTCAGTTACAGAAATGTAATAAAACGATGTAAATTAGAAATGTTTTCTGAAACATCTGGACTGTGAAGAAATTCGTTGAAGATTTTAGCCGGCACCCAAGGAGGTTTGAAATGAGCAAGCAGACGATTTCCAATCTTCAACGTATATCAAAAGACAATTGCAAAACATTCAGCTAACACCGTTCGCTAAGGCTTCATTAAAAACATCTGAATATAGGGATACTAATTTTTCAACAGCAGATGCCGTACTAACATCGTGGTGGCAGATATGCTAGGTACTATCAGAAATAACATTGGCAGCTAAAAGTGTATCATTAAAACGGACAGTGATATTTTGGGTGAGATTTTTGGTATTGAAGTAGAATGTATACTGACAGTTGGTGTTATGATGATAGAACTGACTTACATACATTTTTGAAGGCACATCTTGAGACATATTTCAAGAAGATACCCTGCGCGTTTTGGAAGATGGTTATTATGTACGAAAATGCTCCAACAGAGTCTGAAGAAGGTAATGAATATATGAAAACGGTGAGCTTAAAACAAACATTTATTTCATAGAGTACTCAGCTCGTTCATTCGACCATAACCTGATTGAAAGTTTGTAGGACATTCTAAAAGAGAAGTAATATATCGTCTAACGGCAATATCCCAAGACAGATGACATTCGAGATGGTATGGTTTCCAGTCGGTTCCATATATAAAAATATTAAGTGAAAATATGAAGGGATGAAAGATTACTAAAACTCGGAGTATGCTAATATTAAAGAAGTCTTTACAATTTTGCTCTCATTAAAATAACATACTTTTAAAATTTTAGTTCAAAGTTGTATTTCTGAAGTTTTTGCAAGTTGTGTAATTATAATTATAATTAAAAACATGTTTCTTAAGTTTCAATAACCTGGTTAATAATCTGAAACTTGGAATATCTGATAAATTCAGAAGGCCATTAGTTGACAATAACTTGTTCATAGATGATTTAGCAATATGTGCCAGCTGAGGTCTTGTTAAACTGAAAAACAGCGGCCTGACGCAATACATAATACGGAACAATTACTTTCGATTGATAGTTATAAGTAAGTGAATTCAATTTCAAAGTTCAGAGCAAGAGGCTCAGACTGAGAGAAGGTGACGTCAGGAAGATAAAATATTTTTAAACGAAGATGACAAGCCTAATACAATTGTTAGCTATAAATTTGATTATCCCGCGAAAAGCCAAACAGATTGAATATTATGCGCCTCGTAGAACGGAGATAGACGACGTCCAACGAAGTATGCATACCCCTAATCACGCCTCATCTCTACTTCGTTCGCTTATAGCAATAGGTTACAATCCAGGAAAAAACCCTTTTTACTCCTATAAATTGATTTGTTCTTCAGTCGGTGGTAACAATCAGACGGAAATGTAATTTTAAGTCACAAGCATTTCGCTGAAAAAGACTGAACCATGTCAACGAATTTGGCGTCTGGTCTAAGCTGAAACGCAACAATATCCTGATCAATAATTGTATAAATATTCACACCAAACACTCTATTAGGTTTCTAAAAAGCAGTCTGATAACATAAGATGTAGTGTACATATAAATATCTACATTGACTCATACAATCACACATAAATATAGTTTCTTCCTGTGTCATTTCTTTGATAGCCGATATATATATATTTTAGCGTGAGCAGGGCTCAACATAACAAAGCTTTATGGATATTCTCAAAAAATGTTTTTTTCTGTTATTCATCATTCTGAAGTGCTTTTGGCGGACGAAAGTTTTTACTGAGATATTTACTGAGCTTACACTAATCTGGTATTTACTTTCATCGATATCTGTTATTTCGTCTCGCCTTTATTCTCGCGCGATGTCATTAAGTTTGTCTCGTCGATCAATTTGCTCGTGTGTGATGACTGATTCTTATTACCTACTCTGTCTACTGTCGATTTACACCAGCCTAAGCAACGTAAATAACAATTTTGAATGGAGTTATTAGCGATTATAATGTACTGCGAGCATTATATATATATATATATATATATATATATATATATATATATAAACACACACATACACACACACACACACACACACATATATATATATATATATATATATATATATATATATATATATATATATATATATATATATATGATAAGAGTTGGGTCTTCGTTATTTTACGCCATTCCGTGTGGGAATATTGCCGTTGGGTTTTATCACTAGTCTAATGCGTGGGTGCAATCAGATGTATATTTTATATGTAAAAACTTTATTAATTACGCAGCATCAGATTCAATAACTGCTATGCCACATAAAACATATGTTAGAATAAATTAATGTGAATCTGCCAGCGAAAAGCCAAGCAAAAAACTGATACCCGGAATTGGTCACGAATGTTTAAAGCGTCATTTCCGGCTTTAATCTTAGCAACAATACCAAATGAACATTAATATAAAGTTTCATTTTCCTTTAGTTTTCCTTGTCATACAATATTTCATTTCTTCATTATTGCATCATTAAGGATTTAAAATCGCAAATTGTTATTACGTAATTCTTTTATATTTAATATTACATCCACGCATTTCGTTCAGCAGTTTACATTATACATTTTCACTTCGTTACAGCCTTACAGTTCATGTCTTAAATATTGTGAAATCATTTCAGTTCATATCTCAAATAACAAAACATCCTTTCATTTCATATCTCAAATATCGGTGATTCATTTCAGTTCATATGTCAATTATCGGCAGATGATTTCAGTTCATGTCTCAAATATCGGTGCATCCTTTTAGTTCGTGTCTCATATAGCGTAACATCATTTCAATTCATATCTCAAATATTGTGACATCCTTTCAGATCATATCTTAAATATCGGATCATCCTTTCAGTTCATGTCTCAAATATCGTGACATCATTTCAGTTCATGTCTCAATTATCCTTAAATATCTTTGTTCACTGGGCTTAGGGTGCAAAGGTACATTTTTTTTAAACTGGTCGCTGAAAAGTTGAATCAAAACAAAGACGACACGAGAGACGGTATACTGCACTATTTTATTCAAAACTGCCGCGCGATCTTTTTTGTCCCCATCATTGTAAGCACTTCCGGTCTCATTAGCCAATGATTATAGTCAAACGATCATTATTGATCTTGTTATAATCATCCGTCTTCCTAAAGTAATTTGTTTTCTTTATTAATTATTTTCGAACTTTTCCATATTACAAAATAAATACTAACAAATCAAAGGTTCTTTTGGTTACTGTACAAGAACGATAACTCATTCGTTTTGTGAAATCCAACAAATATTTTGAAGTTAGTATTGTTCGCCCGCTCCGAGTTTTCCAGTAATTTCTCTTGTATTATTATTTGTCGGAACATCTTGGCAATGATCACTAATTGTTTTCTTTCTCAAACGACTCTTTTCAAAACTTGAAAATGAAATATGTTTCCTAATACCTCGGAAACGTCTTGACTAGTTTTCACAGTATACAACCCGATGTCAGTGTTGTTGACATAATCGTTCCCTCAGTGTTCCAATAGTTTTCTTTATCGAATTTTATTCTAACTCTATTACATCTTTTTATAGTTTGTAAATTTCTGCCACGATGGAATCTGTGAAAATTCTTTTCCGTTCTGCTTCTAACCTGTTTGCCTTTCTCCCTGATTCATGTAAAATCCAGCTATTTTGGTTATAACGTTTTTGGATGTAAAGGTGATGTGCTTCTTATTTTCCTTCCCATATTTAATTCTGTGGGACTGACACCTGTAGCTTGAATTGGCGGACTACGTTATATCATTATTACATGAAATATGCCTGATTGTTTCAGAATTATCTTAACTAATTTAACAGCGATTTCCGCTTCTCCATTTGCTTGAAGATAATGTGAACTTGATGTTACGTGCTTAAATCTTTCTGCAAAATCTTTGAAAGCCTAACTTGTGAATTGTTTCCCGTTATCACTGACACGTTCAATAGGAATTTTTCAACGTGAGAAGAAATTTTACAACTTCCCTATCACGCATGCGCTTGTTATGGGATTGAGATTTGCTAGTTATCTATATCTTGAGAAATAATTTATTGTGACAATATATTAATGGGTTTGTTGGATGAAAATATCAGGATCAATTCTTTGTTATTTTAGATCCTCATCCAATTCCTGAAATGTTTTAGGTCATCATAATGATTCTTTGCCTTCGGCATTTATTTAGTTCAAAGTGACCATTATGAAGTGTCCTTAATATCTCTGGCTTAAGTTTTTTCAGGTATGACAATCCTGTTAGGAAATCATAATAAAATGTTATGAAGTGACAATACATTATGCCTTCTTTTAGTCTTTCTATATTATTATCTCTTGTAATACTGTGTCCCGGTTAGTAGCTATTTTTATTTCACTTAATTTCTCATCCGATGCTTGGTTGGTTCTTGCCAGGCAGTCTGTGTATACACCAACATATTTGCTGGTATTACTTTCAGTAATCTTTATAGTGCTTCTGGGACAACTGGGGCCTACCTTAGAATTTGTTCTGCTGGTTATATAGGGTGACCCAAAAAAACGGGAAATTTTTAAAAATGCAATAAAACCAAGAGTGATGGAAGAAAAATATTTAATTCATAGTAATTGAAACCTTAAAACATGCCATTTAAGAAACAATGATGGAATTTTCATTTTTTTTTAAATTACGTCCTGTAGATGGCGTCCTCCTGTACGAATGTTTTCTTGAAATCTGCTGTTGAGATTCCTCATTGACTGCTGCAACATCTCAGCTGGGATACTGTGAATTTCATTCTCGTCACTAAAATGGCGAAATGTTTACTCGCTCAAGGTCACTGTCTCGCAGTGTTGCCCCTTGCTCATGTCTGGCAATGCGGACTTCAAAACTCCCCGTTTTTTGGGGGGTCATCCTGTATGTTCACAATCTCATCAGAAATCATTGACATCACGAGAGGGGGTCTTGCACTGAAGATATGCGTTTAGTAACAGTATAAGTGTTTTGGGTTTCGTTAAATGTTCGATTCCTCTACCATATCTGTCAAAAGTTTCAAATGGCCATACGCATTTCAAACACCCTTTCTCAATTTTGCGTATTTCTTCTTAACGTTAATGATTGTGCGAGAGCTAAGTGCTATTATTTTTAAATTGCTATTTCTTGAAATAGAGCTGCTCCGAGACCATGACTGCTAGCGTCATATTCGAACTTTTCCGTTTCGTTTTATTATAGGTCCTACAGGCGCACATCAATCAGTTGGTCTTGTAATCTTTTTGTAATATTTCCTTCGTGTACCTGTCTATTCAATTCTTTCTTAACCTTTGGTAAAATGGGGAATGGGACTCTCGTAATGGTGTTTCACTGTAGGGTAAATCAGCTTTTTAACAGTTTCTCTATTTATACACCTACCGGCGCCAAATGAAGTTCCACATTCTATTTTGTCTGAACATTTTATTAAATACATTATTATAGAAGTTTTTCTAGACGATAAGTTATCTCCCTTTACACATTAAATGACAGATATCCTAATATAATATTTGTTTTTACCTTCTTCTGTAGCGCTATTAAATTTTCCAATGCACTGAAATATTCCTCCGGGGATTGCGAAGTTGCCATTTACTGGTTTTAATAAGGATTTCTCTCTCAGTTTTTGGAAGATAATGTTTATGTCGGCGCGTGTCGATTTTAAACCTCACCGCTGTTTTACAATTTTTATACTACGGGTCAGTTACATTTGTTTCTGTTATCTCTCCTAGGAAATATTTTTTCTTTATTTACCGTCTGTATCGTATTCGGTTTAGTTCTGCAGGCTACAGCGAAATGATTCATTTTCTCTGCCTTTCTTACAGTTTTTCTCTTTCGATGGACAGTTTTTAAAATTACGTTTTATGTTACATCTAATCTAGGTATTGTTGTTGCAATTTTCCACTTTTTATGTATCTGTGACTTTAGGCCGTCTATATATTTTCGTGTATTTCTCGACTTGATATTTTATTTGATAACTGGGCCTACACATCTCCATATCTTTCTCGAGTTTCAAATCCGGAATTAGTTTAAATCTTTCGGATTGTTCCTTATTCTGTAGTCCTATCGCAAGATGGTCTCTGATAGGATAATTTTTCTTTGAGAACTCACATGCTTCTTCTAATTCGTGCAATGTGTGAATAAAGGTTCCCCTGCTTCTCTTTGTAACTGAACTTTAAGATATAATTTCGCCCTTTCATGAATTTTATTTCTTCAAAGTATGAAGTAGGGATTTGTTTTTTTTCAAAAATGTGTCGTACGTATTTGCGTATTCTCGTCGTAAGAAAGAACATGTCTGGAATATATTTTCGGCTTTGCTTCCAATTTCAATTCAGTATATTAATGCACCGACTTGAGGTATGTTATCTTCTTCCCAGAAGTTCGATCATTCTCGGAAGCGTTGAAATCTTTGCGAGCCGCTGAAAAGCTGAATCAAAACAAAGACGACACGAGACGTGGTAAACTTAACAACTATATTATTCAAAACTACAATCATCACGTATCATTTCATTTCTTAAATCAAGTATATTTATATAATTCCTTTATTTTATAGGTTATTATTAAAAATATTAATTTATTTTAACAAATATAATTACATCATTTAGTATCTGTATATATTTCTGAGATGAGGTATAAAGCACACTATTTACATTATTCGGGCTACTGTCCTCATCTTTGTCGCCATATTTATTACAACGTTTTGGCCTTTCAGTATCTGTCTATATTTCTGAGATGAGGTATTGCGTGAACTATTTAGATTATTCGGACTATTGTCCTCATCTTTGTCGCCATATTTATTATTACAACGTTTCGGCCGTTGTACGCTCCAGCCTTCTTCTGGTGGTAGGAATGTCGAACTGAACCCTTTATTTCACTCACTGGGGTAGACTGTTCTAGTGCCTCACGTACACATGGCACAGTGGATAAAGACGTTAGTTAGATCCAGTGACAGGACCCAAAGAGTCTGAATTCAATACCCGCTGAAGGCAGTGGAGAACTTGGAGAGGGGAATTAACAGGAGATAACTGACATCCATTAAAAACATGGCACGTGGAACTAGAAAGGTCTGCACCTGTGAGCGAAATAAAGGGTTCAGTTGGACTTTCCAACCACCTGAAGAAGGCTGGAGTGTACAACGGCCGAAACGTTGAAAGAAATATGGCGACAAAGATGAGGACAATAGTCCGAATAATGTTAATTACATAATTATATCTCTCAAATCCCTTTTGGCCATTCCAATGTCTCGTCTAAAATCGTATTAATTTTTGTTATTTTTATCAAACATAATTCTAACTACTATTAGTTCTATAAAAATACAAATTAAATGTTTGTATCTCATAGCATTAGTACATTCATTTCCTTGTAATTGCTATTTTTAATAAATATAATTATAGCCGTTCTTTTTTGCATGAAATATCAATGTGTTGTTTAATTTCTTACAGCTATAAAATGATGACCATGTATTACTCGTGTATGTTGGCATTAGACTTTCGTATTTTGTTTCAGTCAATATCATATGATCTGGTATAATTTCATATATAAAATTAAATTATTTCCCTTTTCGTGTGAAATATTGTAAATACTGGAATTTAGTTTCTGAAAATTCTTTATATCGTTTCTCTTTCTTTATTATATATCATGTTGATTCCGCCATGAAATATCATTTCTTTTTGTCGTTAAATGACGGCAAATTAGAATATTCTTTGAATAGAAACCATAGCTATTTGATATGTCTTGAGACGGCTCTGTAAATCAAAGTTCCACCTGCACACACATTTATACAAACTACGCCTGTGTAGGAATGAGAGGTAAGCATGAAACTTGGGTTAAATATATAAACATTTTCGATATTTTTTAAGAGAACCAACTAATCAGAAGAACTGTGTAAACATTTAAGCTAAATATTTAATTTTAAATAAGATACCGCTAAGCAAAGAATGCTTTGCCGCTCGAAGAGGGAGGTCATGGTTTTATTGAGATTGTAGAACATCGGCGAACCTTAACTAATCATTCTGACTATTTTCGAGCGCTTGACCAATACTTCTGCATATAAAGAGTGGGTAGCCAAAGTAAAACACATTTATTTCGAGCTGATGTCGGTAGTACGGCGTTGGGCAATCGAGTGGTCATCACGATCAGCAGACCTAAAACTAAAAAGCTTTGTTTTGTAATGTGTACTAAATGATCTTTTATACAGGCTCAAACTTCAATTCATAAAATTAACACAAGCAGTTTCTGTTAAATGTTCTGAAGATATCATATAAATGTTTAAAATGCTTTGTAGACGTAATGATGATAGGTTCACTGTTCTACTGAATATGAAGGAGATAATTTTGAACATCATTCAAAATAGGTTTCTTATCATAACAAATCATTTGTGTTGATGGAACAATAGCTATAATTTTACTTACATTATTCGAATTTATTTCTGTTCAATAATAGTTAATGAATAAAAAGAGTTTTAATTTTTACGCACGCCATATATATATATATATATATATATATATATATATAACTACTTATACTTTTGTTTCGTATGAGACAACAATCCTGCACGTGATTTGCAAAAAAATCACACACGAATGGCATGCTGGATGGTTGACCGTCATATGGGCTAATGTACGTTCATATATATATATATATATATATATATATATATATATATATATATATATATATATATATATATATATATATATATATATATATATATACATATATATATATATATATATATATATATATATATATATAGTTGCGGCCAAAATGTTCAGAAGGGCATTGTTTTCGTCAGAAAAGTAGATATAAGTTTTTATCAAAGTTGTTTTATATTCTATAATCTTCACAGACAATACGATATTAATTGTTATTGTCTGAGATTTTGGTGTAATTTGAGGGAATAATACAAAAGTTATGGATGATTTAGTGATTTAATGCAAAACCCATGGCGGACAAAATGATAAGAACGATTGAAAAAGTAACAAAATAATAAAAAATGACAGAGAATACTGGAATTATTTAATATTTAGTGTGAAGCCCTTTAGCTTCAATCACACTTTGACATCTTCGACTGCATGAGGAAATTAAATTTTCAATTTCTTGCTGGGTGATCTTCTTCCATTTTTCCTGAAGGGCATTCCATAATTGCTCGTTTGTTTTAGGATTTCTGGCTTTCGAACGTTCTCCTAGAATATTCCACACATTTTTTTCCACATTGAGATCTGAGATTTGAGCAGACCTATCACTAACAATAAACTGTTCAGCCTTGAGGAAGGTCATGACCAACTTAGCCTTGTGACATGGGGCATTATCCTGCATGAATATGGAAGTCGCTCAGTTGAAATTCTCAGCACAGACAATACATGATCTTTTACAAGTTGTTTATAAACTCCTGCATTTACCTTTCCATGTAATCGCACTAAAATGACCGCACCATCTCCAGATATCATCCCCCAAACCATGACACTTCCTCCACCGAATTTAACACTAGTCTTAAGACATCTAGGTGACAATTTTTCACCTGCTTTTCGACGAACATACCTTTTCCAATCTGAGCCAAATAACATAAGCTTAGATTCATCACTGAAATGCACCGTTTGCCATACTTCTCGAGACCACAACACATGTTCGGTTGCAAGGGTAAGACGACACATTTTATTCTTGGACCTGATCAGTGGCTTCACTGCAGGTGCTCTTGCTTGTAGGTCATGTTCAACTAAACGACGAGACACAATTTTTCGAGATAAAGTTTTCTTCAGTACAATGCTCATTTCCTGAGAAACAGCAGTAGCAGTTTAAATCTGACCTTTTTAACAAACTTTACCATAGCACGATCTTCACTCTTGGTCGTTTTTCTTGGCCTACCTGTAGACTTTCTTGCTTCACACGAACCACAATCATCGTAGACCTTAAACATACCGTGAATAACTCTTTTTAATTTGGTAAAAATCTGTGTAATGCCTCAATACTTAAATTATCCTTCTTTCGAAACTTAATAATCTGCTGACGAATTGGTAACGGAGTAAGTGGCATTATATTAACAACGTACACTGCAGATATTCTTACTAATGTTTAGTAAACGAACCGTCACGTAAATAAATTTAAAACAATAGAGTTTGCCGGTTACATATACTAAAGCACGGAGTAAAAACAACCGTTCGGATCATTTTGGCCGCCATGGGTGTTGCAGTAAATCACTAAATCATCCAGAACTTTTGTATTATCTTCTCAAATTACACCAAAATCTCAGGCAATAACAATTATTATTGTATTTATTGTCTATGAAAATTATAGAATATAAAAGAACTTTGATAAGAACTTATACCTACTTTTCTGACGGAAACAAAATGTCATTCTGAACAATTTGGCCGCAACTCTATATATATATATATGAGCAGTGCTGTATTGAGTCTGATTTGCTACCTCTTCGTCACCGAGGCCCGTTGGAACAGTTGGTATGACGTTTGCTTGATAACTTAACTGTCAGTGTTTCAATTCTCGGTAGTAGATGCGCACCTCTGATGAGTCCCAAATATAGGACGAAACGGCCGTTGAGTGCTTTCTGCATTGTGTTGAGGTTGCTTTCAGACTCAATGAATTACTTAATTATATATATATATATATATATATATATATATATATATATATATATATATATATGTGTGTGTGTGTGTGTGTGTGTGTGTGTGTGTGTGTGTGTGTGTGTGTGTGTGTATCCTTAGACCTCCTTTGTTCAGCCAAATATCTCCAAGACATGCAGAAACATTCGTCAGTCACCAAAGAGTGGTCACAATTAAGATTTAAGGACGCGTACCTCGTGTTGGGAATGTATTCAAGCCTTCAGTTCAAGTCTTGATAGAACTCAAAACATCTCTGATTTCTTTTGGGTGACGAATCATCATCCCACTCTGGAACTCCTCAATTACTGGCGTGATGTGGCAAGTTTCGCTCTGATCCATCGCTACTACAATGGCAACTGCTTGGACGATGTAAAATCCTTGCTTCTGTTAATTCCCTTTGTATTCAATCAGTGATCCTGTCAGGTTCACTGATTCGGCTTCTTGCCACGACCCGCTGCTCCCCGATTACTACAATCTTAACCTGTTCAAGTCTAGGCTTTACCATAATCTCCTTCTATCCGTATAAACAACCACTTATCTTCACTCTCTGACACCAGACCTTGTACAGTGTGAAACGTATTGTAACAAAAAATAATATCCTCCCTTTATTGAATAGGTGTGTATTATGCAATCCTTTGCGCAGTCCTTCGTCTTCCCAGCTTATATTCATCATGTTCAATTTTTAAAAAAAGGTTTTATTAATTTTTGGAAATAATTAATTTACCAGCGAGATTTCAAATACGTGATGTTGAATATTTAGCGTCATCTCTATAGGAATGGGAAATCCCACTTTAAATCCAGTACAACATTCAAATTTGTACAACTAAAAAGTAAAGTTTATTTGAATAATGCTTCCAGAATTATTCCTTTCGCCTGCAAATTTGTTTTTAACGGTTTTGATAATACAAAATTATTGGAAATTTCACAGTATATTTTGGGAGCCGAGTCAAGAACCTCCAACATTTGGTTCTGTCGTCCTACAAAGCTTTTTAGAGAAAGTGGTTATAAGTTATCAATATTCATAACAGCTTTCTTAAAAATCTTGAAATCTATTTTGGATTTTTTACAAAAGAGTTAATATTTTCCCTTTTTACAAACCGTACCTCAAAATATAATTTTATAAATAAAGCTTATGTGCTATTTTAAATTCATCTATATTATTGTTAATGAAGGAACAAGTATTTAATTCTCAGACCGTTCACACGATGACTGAAAATTATGGATTTTGTATCATATTATTAAATATCGATTTAGATTGTCTTCTGTCGGAATAACAAATTAGACACTTAGGTAGTCGCATGTGACTCCAATTTCAACTGGCTGCCCCAGGCATTTATGTCTTATTTCAGACGAAAGTAGGATGGTTAAATATTAAATTATTTCCTCTAAAGCAGGAGAATAATCAAATCATATTCATTGGCTTTTTCTTGCAAGATCAATCGTCACGATATGCATCAGTATCTCGGATTTGCTAGATATTGTTACTAAGAATTCATGTTGATTATATCAAATATTCAGCTAAGAAATGTGTTACGGCATATCAACATCTCAATGCGTTATTTAATTTTGACAGGATTTTTATTTCTGGTAATATTTTCTTTTCAGAAATGTATTACTGATATTTTTTTTCAAAAATGTATTACTGATGTTTTTTTCCAAAAATGTATTAATGATATTTTTTTTCCAAAAATGTATTAATGATATTTTTTCCAGAAATGTAATAATGATATGTTTTACAAAAGTGTATTACTGATATTTTTTTTCAAAAATGTATTACTGATATCTTTTTCCAGAAATTTATTACTGATATCTTTTTCCAGAAATTTATTACTGATATCTTTTTCCAGAAATGTATTACTGATATTTTTTTCAAAAAATGTATTGCTGATATTTTTTTTTCAGAAATGTATTGCTGGTAATATTTTTCTTTTTCAAAAATGTACCGCTGGTGATAATTTTTCCCAAAACGTATTGCTTGTATTAAAATCAATTTTTATACTTTCATAGTGTTTTGAACCCTTTTGCAAGGGTTAACTATTTGCCCATACCTGGGATCCTGACAAGTGCTAACAAACTGGGTCACTGTGGACCTGGCAACACCAGAAATTAAGCGGTGGTTTCATGCTCCTCAAAACCTGAACAAAAGCCTTGCTCTCGGATGTAGTTTATCGTCTTATCCAGGAGGCGGATGTTGTTTATCGTCTTACGCCGGACGGGAATATTATTGCCACACCGCGTCTGATGATTCTGATATCTATTTAAAGATTCTTGAGAAAATACAAAGTAAAATATACAATGTTATCGGTTCGAAGATGGCATCTAGTTTTCAATGAATTCCTAACTGCTGTAACGTAGTTCCCCTTTGCTAGTTCAATAATTTTTTCGTGGGAATTGTTCTGGTAGTATTTATTGTTTGAGAACTCAATTTCACGAATTTAAACGCTGGACAAGCTTGGCAGCTAGGTTTCATCATTTTACGGTTAGCGATTATACAGAGCAGAAGCAGCAAACCAGTTTTAGCAAAAATATTCTCAATTCATGGAAGGACTGAAGTGTTTTTAAGCGCTTGTCTTTTTCCGCTAGATCCTGTAGCTGGAACAGATGACCGTAAAATTAGGTTAACAAACCATAGCAATCCAGGAAATAACGCGAGCCACTGGTCATTGAAAACCAAACAATGGAAAATCCCTTCCACTTAGGTTGAGGTAGAAACAGACAAGGTAAACTGTTTTGCTAGAAATAGATGCAAATGTTATTTCAGCTATTAGCGTATACATATTGTTTGAATTCTCTAACTGGCTGATTTGATCAGCGGTTAGTTTCTGATATAACTTTCTTTTCTTTTTTTTATTATAATTAGTATTGCCTGATAAAAGGAAATGCTTTTTCATTTGATATTTTATAAATAATGGCGGCCATTTTTATTCCTGCTGAGAAATGTCTCTCACTATTAGAATCTTTATTTAAATAAATTTTAGAGAAATTTATTTTCATCAGATCTGAAATATTATGTTACCCCGAGAGTTATCAAACGAAAATGTATAAATTCTTTAAGCAATTAGATCGTAAAAAATGACATTCAAGGAAATGTAGAGGAAAAACATATTTCTACTTTCGAATATCCTTGAAATAAGCAATAAAGATTTGTATTTGGTGTATCTGGCATATTGTATCCCAGAAGGTTGATCTCAGAATAGGATTATTTCCTGATAAGGAACTTAGCGCATCGGACCAATCCTACAAATATCCACTGCAGAAAACGTCTTCTTTTTCTTCTTCTTCACCTCCTCCTCCTTCTTCTTCACATCTTCCTCCTTCTCCTTCTTCATATTCTTCTTCTTCTTATTATTCTTCTTCACCTCCTCCTCCTCCTCCTTCTTCATATTTTTCTTCTTCTTCACCTTCTTCTTCTTCACCTCCTCCTTCTTCTTCTTCTTCACCTCCTCCTTCTTCTTCTTCTTCTTCTTATTCACCTCCTCCTTCTTCTTATTCACCTCCTCCTTCTTCTTCCTCTTCTTATTCACCTCCTCCTCCTTCTTCTTCTTCTTCACCTCCTCCACCTCCTTCTTCACATTCTACCCCTTCTTCTCATTCACCTCCTCCTCCCCTACTTCCTCTGCTCCTCCTCCTTTTTCTTCAACTCCACCTCCTAATTATTCTTCTTTGTGTCGTTGGCGATCATATCTTCCTACAAATTCCTATCACCTGTCCCGTCCTGGGTAAGACGATAAACTACGTCCAACAGCAAGGCCTCTGATCAGGAGGTTTTGAGGTGTGTGGAACCACCTCTTAATTGCTGGTGTTCCCAGATCCACCCTGACCCGGGGTGGTGTCACCTGTTAGGGTCACAAGTATGGGTAAATAGTTAACACGCAAATGTGTGTAAAAATTGTTTTTAATACCAGAAATACTTTGTAATAAAAAAAAATTATTACCAAAAATAATTTTTGAAGGAAACATTATTATCTACCAAGTGAGAAATTTTAAACTTTTTACGAAAATAAAAACATCCAAGATTGTAAATTCCCTAAAAAGTTGGATTGTACTAAAAAATGAGTAATTGAAAAATGGTTCAAATATATATGTATATATACGCTCCTTTTTTTTTTTACCAAACTATCGCTATAAATCTATTTCAAAAATTTTGTTGGTATTAAATGACCCACTGAGATTGATATGTCATGAAACAAAACCAAACAACCTATGACCTGCAGCGCTTAAAATACCTGTTTTCTTAATAAATTTCCCACACTTTATCTTGGCTTCCCTTTTACATCTTCGTTTTAACTGTGTCTTGTTAATTGTAAGTATCTCCCCCACTTGTTTTCGTTTAATCCTCGGCGAATATTAAATCAAATAATCCTAAAAAAATAAAAATAAAATATCTCTATGTTGTAACAGTCTGCAACAGAGTAGACGGAGACGTCTTCTCTGTGAGACGGTCGAACTCTCTGCCTCTGAGCAGAGAAGAACCTGGACGAAGCTCCGCCAGAGTGCAGAGTCTCGTTCGGGGTGGTTGACCAACCCGATTTCGTTTATACGGGATGTACAGGATATTTTTGGCCGAGCCTACGGACTCGGGAATGTCCCACATTAAACCCGGCCTTGTGCCACATCTATCCCTCGTGGGGGGGACAGTAAATACTTACTCTATGTTGTAAAAGAGATTCATAAATAGACACTATTACATTTAAATATTGTCAATTCATACAAATCATCAGAATGGAGTTTGATTCTCACTGTGTGCCCAATAATTTCGGCATTGATCCTAAACTAAATTACGCTCAGTAAATAAGAGTCAAGACGAAGGCAAAAAAAAAAACATCCAAGCAATTAATCGTTTATTACTGATTTGATTGATTCGTTGTTTACATGTTATTTAAAGGCAGAAAATATTTCTAGATTTTAATAATTTTGGGGGTGGGTGGGTGTAGGAGATTATAATGACTTTAATTATACATGTCTTAATAATTAACCATTATCTGGAGGGAATGGTTGGATTCTTACTTTTCCCACGTGTATTTACTCCTAAGTGAATATAACGAACCCAACTGAAATTGGTGCCCGGCCCATCTGATTAACAATTCCTAACCATTATCCATTACACTACCCACACGTCCAAGTTTACAGCAATTGCTATTCCCAAGCTCTTACGCATCTATGTACTGACCAGGCGCGACGTTGCTTAACTTCGGTGATCGTACAAGAACTGGTGTTTAAATATGGTGTGGCCGTGAACTAGGTTATTGTACAGGGATACGTTTCTTTCTCTAAGGGGCCGTCTACTGGGTGGATTATTGCAGATCTAAGTTTGAATAATCAAATATTATCTATAGATACATGTGAAATTACGAGGAATTTCTACGTATAGACTCATGTATAAAGATGACCCAACTTTACCTCGTAACTAAAATATGAACAAAAGCAAATTTTATCGACTCGAGTATCAGAAAACCAAAAAAAATAATAAAAATTCCTACATAACGTGCAAAATATAGCCACCCCAAAGAAAAATGTTGTTTCCAAGAATCCTGAAATTAAAACTTTTTCTTCTTTCAAATACCCTGAAATATTATCCAGACAATTTAACATGGATTAGAATAAGAAAAATAAGCATGTCTGATTTTTGTATTAATATCCCTATTCTAGCTCAGATTTTGAACAAAGGACGATAACAATTAGATATATTACAGATAGTCCTAGATTTGGGATTGTCCCAGTGGACAGTAGTCTAGTGAATTAAAGCGTTCATTGGTGAATACTGAGTTCAATTCTTGGGTGACTTAGTACAGACACCAATTCAATGTAAAGAAGGCGAGCATTAATTGTGTGATAATTAATTCTAGATCAATACGTTCCCGTGAAAGAGTTCAGATCAACTTCCTTGAATCTAACCAAGGTCAACCGACTCCTGAAGAAGTGTAGATTACACAAAAACCGCCGAACAGTATTTTAATAACAATACAGAGGTCTGTATATTAATAATATAAGTAATGAAGCTATCTATCTAATTCAGCCTTTTATATGATGTAATTTCAGTACTTATCGGTTACAAAACTATAAACCTTCCTGGAGCCGAGCCACAAGGTAAACATGCTCTGTTTACTAGCAGCGGTGGGAACCTTTCTACTCTCGATCTTGATGGTGAAGGTTTGCTCAGACTCTTATGTCATGAACATATCAGTAACCACCAGGTTGTCACACGTATCGCAAGTTTTTTTGGTCCGTATATAAATAATATAAATAAAGAAGGAAAGTTTTTGATATATTCTTGTTAGAGAACTAAATAATTTGAATCATATATATATATATATATATATATATATATATATATATATATATATATATATATATATAAAGAAATATAGTCTTAAAGTGTCCTATATTTATGGGATAAAGAGCGTGTGTAAATATCTCTCTCTCTCTCTCTCTCTCTCTCTCTCTATATATATATATATATATATATATATATATATATATGTGTGTGTGTGTGTGTGTGTGTGTGTGTGTGTGTTACATTAAAAACGACAGACAATGTACTACGGTTAAGCTTTTTATTTATTTTTTCTTGTGTTCGAACAAGACCTTTCTTTTCTGGACAAAGGGTGTGTAAGAACTATCCAAATGTTTTATATTTCCGAGCGCTTTCGGCTATACCTTTAACCATTATCAAGGATGATTCGATTTTTCAGCTTAATTGAGTGTGTGCGTTATGTGTATGTTTTAGTGTGTTGTAGGGATGTTTTTATTTCCAAATACGGTTAGCACATTGTGGATTTGTTCCTAGTTAATATTCTTAAGAGTTGGCTTTTTCTCCTTTATTATTAAAGCTTCCATTATTTGTAATCTTTTTTTACAGGTGGATGCAGTTAATATATTAGTGTTTTGTACTCGTATGTTTCTAATGGAGTCTGGTAAAATTGTCTGTGTGTTTAAATGGGTTCTAATGGAGCTGTGATCAGATAGGTGCAACGTAAGACGTATGGATAAGCATGTAATTGTGTAACCGATGTAATTATTTATGAGTCTGGTTTGATCAGGAACACAGTTCCTTAAGCGGCATTTGAACTCATAGTTAATGTTCGTTCTTTGTAATTTTGTACTTAGCTGGTGTGTTGTTATTTTTGAGGATAAGGTTAACTGTTAAATTTTTTATAATAGATAATTAATTTGATTTTTTTTAATCGAGTCAATTGGGGTAGTGTATTTCTTTATAATGTGTCTTAGTGAGGATTCATCTTGTTTGTAATTCTTATGCATTTGGTTTTTGTAATAAATGTATATGTGATTTTTGACTGTCTGTTCACTATCGTTATTACTTACTTTGGGGAGAAATAGTCTAATTTTGGGGTCTATAAGATGGTTAGGGAAGACGTTGTTGATTAGTGTTTGTTTAACATTATTAAGTTCTTTGAGGAAGAGTAGTCGAGAGGATGAATTCTGGTGTGCTCTTTTTAGAAAGTTTTTTTTTTTATTACTGGTATTTTGTACCTAAGTGGACATTCGCTTTTATAGTCAAGGTGGCAGGAGTTTTTGCTGGTGGTTTTTTTGTATGATGATGTAATGAATGTGTTATTGCTGTATTCCACAAGGACACCTAAGAATGGAAGTTTGTTTTGGGGGCTACCACACACTAAGACATACATATAATGCATAGACTCAATTAAGCTGAAAAATCGAATCATCCTTGTTAATGGCTAAAGGTATAGCCGAAAGCGCTCGGAAATATAAAACATTTGGACAGTTCTTACACTTCGCAGATACCCCTCCCGAGTAAGACTCCCCGCCCCAGAGCGGAGAACATGACTAAGGACAGTGTGTAGGTCATCCCGTGCAGTTGTGGTAAGAAATATAAAGGAGAATCTGACAGACCCATGCAAGAACATCGTAAAGCGTAGATCACCACTCCCTGTGCGATGAGGTTGAAGTAACAGACAGAGAACACCACTCGAACATAGGAAAATTTAAGGAATCAGCACATATGCTAGGCCACAAAAACCAAGCATAGAAATGAATACAATATGGGAACCAGTAATAAAGAATAAAATGCAATGAATAACAACAGAAAAATTGAAATATAAGCTCTGGTAAAAAAAAATGCAATAATAATGACGGAAAAATGCAATATGAGCACCCCCCCCCAGAACCGGCAAAAACGGTGAAACAAAAACTTATAGAGTTGAGTTAAAAGGAAATAACTAAGACATATGGAAGAGGCATGAAACGTGCGATTACAACAAACTACACCCGTGGACGAAATAAAGCGTTCGATTCGAAGTTCCAATCACCTAAAGAAGGTCGGAGAATAAAAAGGCCGAAACGTCGTGAATATGGCAATTAAGATGAGGATAACAGTCCAAATAATGTAAATAATCATAATACCTCATGTCTGAGGTATAGATAGATATGGAATATATTCATATAAAATGTCATATTGACTTCAGTTTACTACATATTTGTAAAATGTTGGTTATTTCATGCCAAAGGAAAGCTATTGCAAAAATCATGTTAGATAATTGAGAACTATTAAAATACACAAAACAAACAACAGTCTAATTTTAACAGAATTATATATATGAATATTTAATCTTCGTAGAAACATTCAATGTGTCTGCATACACAGATGAGGTCGTTATTTATTATGGAGACTAAATTAGCGGCCTTGAACGAAAATTTTGTTTTATGGTGATCAAGGTTGGTCTGTTACTCGATGGCATTGAGTTACAAGTTAATCAGATCAGTAGTACTAAGAGACTAAATGGTTGACTTGACACTCTTTAATCATTCTACCTCAATAAAAGCAATAAAAATAGTAAGACATAAGTAGGTTTTAAGTGTTAAAGAAAATGAGGAAAAAAACTACTAAGAAGAGAGAACATTAAAAGAATACGAATTTAAAAAATAGATAACAATTGACATTGTATTTAAATTTTTGAAGCTCAAAGTTGGCTGGGAATCAAGAAGTCGGAAGTGAGTTCCACAGGTGAGAAGTGTGATAGAAGGAGCTGTTAGCATAAGACATCTAGCCTTTTCAACGGTAACATCTAGACATTTCAACTTTAAAAAGAAATGATCGTAAAAATCCTTGGATAGCATCAACGTTCATATTAGCCATATGCGAGGAAGCAGGGTACTATTGGAACACGTACCTCCCCAACATGGAACCACGAGTAGACTAACATATGTAAAGCATCGATGTAGGCAATGACTTTAATTCTAAGTGGGATAGTATGACCTGCTCCTAATAGGTCTCAACCATTAGGACTATAAATTAAGTGAAATTGGTGTGAAATTACGTCATGGTGACTGAGCCGACCAATTTGTCGCTCATGCGGTTCACCGGGCCATTATAGAAAGCTAGATGAGACTTCTTCATGCGTATTTTATTTTCCTGGATAAGATTACTATCAGGTCATCCCATAAGTTCTGTCCGAATTTTGAATAAAGAAAACAAGTGACCAAATGTTACATTTAATTACAGATTCAATCAACAATGTATTTTCCCTGATTATCTATGATTTCCTTCCATCTATTAACAAGCTTACTAATTCCATTACTGTAAAATTCTTTTGTCTTTGATTCGAAAAACTCACAAATGTCAGGTTTAAACTCTTCCTGTGTTACAAAAGCTGTTTTTTTTCCAAATGATTCTGTAAGCTACGAAACAAATGGTAGTCTGAAGGAGCAAGGTCGGGACAATAAACTGGAGGAAGCTTTTTCTCCCAACCAAGTTCTTCGATCATTTGTGACGTGATTCTTGCTGTGTGTGGTCGCGCATTGACCTGATGAAACATCAGCCGTTTTCGATTCAGTAGAGCAGGTCTTTTTTCCTCAAAGCTTGGTTCAAACGCTCTAATTGCTGACAGAATATTTGAGTATTAATTGTTGCATTAGGTGGTAAGAATTCAAAGTGGATTATTCCTTGGCAATCCCACCAGATTGAAAGAAGAACCTTTTGCCCATGAAGATCCCTTCTCGGCTGTGGCTGGGGTCCTTCTCCTTTACCAAGTCACTGTCTACGATGCTTAACATTTCGATAAAAGATCCATTTTTCTTCGCCAGTCACAAGTCTATCCCAAAAAGTTGAAACAAGTTCGCGAGAATGGAGAGAAGAGCAGATGTCAACTCGGGATTTGAGGTTGTTTTCAGACAATTCATGAGGCACCCATTTTCCAAGTTTAGAACCTTTTCCAAGTTGTTGAAGATGACGATGAACAGTTGTATGGTTTGAACCGAGAACCACTGCCAATTTCTCAACTGATAAAGCAGGATTTTCTTCAAGGGTGGCTTCAAGAAGCTTTTCATCAAACTCAACTGGACGTCCGGTTCGATCTCCGTCTTCAAAGTTGAAATCTCCACCTCTGGATTTTGCAAACCATCTTCTGCAAGTTCTTTCATTCACACATTCCTCTCCATAAACTGAGTGAATGTTTCTAGACGCTTTCCTTTCTTGAACTCATAAAGCATTATGTGCCTCAAATAATTCTTGGGTACTTCCATGTTAGCAGGGTTTTAATCAAACAAAATTTTATTTTATTGTTCTCTGAAATAAAATTTGATCAGTTGAAATGCATCTAAACATAAAAATAATGTTCAGCTCCATCCATTAGACATTATAAAATACACTTTAAATTCCATTCGTTTTAACAAAAGTTAAAACGCGGACAGAACTTATGGGATGACCTAATAGTTGGCATGTTAAACACTCAAAACATGTTTGAAAGTGAAATGAATTTTAATAATTAATTTGGGGATTTAGGCTAATTTTATAGTAATTCGTCGAGCTTAGATTCCTCAACTGAATACAGAAAGCACTGGACGGCCGTTTCTTCCTATATTTAGGACACATCAGCAGTGTGCATCCACTACCGTGCATCGAACCCGGATCGCTTCGGGGACTCTGGATAACTCTGTATACATGGATGGGTATCGGTGAACGGAACTGAGTGAGTAGCGGCGCTATATCGAGTCTAGTTTATGCCGAGTCCTGTGGTAAAGTTGGTATGAGGTTCGCGTTGTATCGAAGCGATCTGGTTTCAATTCTCGGTTGGGGATGTGCACTGGTGATGTGTTCCAAATAAAGGACTGAACTGGCCGTCCAGTGCATTCTGTTGAGAATTTCAAGCTCGACGAATTACTATAAAAATATATATACATTATGAAATGGACAAAGTCAGACAATTATTTAAAGACATTTTTATGTTTAACATTCTTTTTATAGATAAAAA
>OZ038481.1:129428060-129518060 GCA_964036315.1 Acanthosepion esculentum | reverse complement strand
CACCTACGAATGAGACCATATATAAACTTTTAAATGTCAACTGACGTTTGGTGTAGATAACTCCTTCAAAATGTCCTTATTATCTTGAGCCTCCTGGTAGGATTTTCTCTGTCAAAGATATCACAGGTGTATTACATTAGGGACTCCATGCCATGGAATGTACAAGGCAACGTGTAAGCGGTGAAGTGAAACTGAATATTCTCACCCAACCGATCTTCGTCCCAAGATCTATGTTCGAGGACTATTGTTGAATATTAGCGGCTACCAATTTGTGAAGTATAATTTCCACATCTCAATCAAGGTTAGGATCTATACGATGACAACATGATGATTGAAGTATGTCAGCATAATATTTGCTGTGTTCGATGTCAACCCGGTGTGACAAATTGTTTTATTGTGCGTCATGGTAATGACTATATAGAACCATATGTCATACTTCTTTTCCTCCTGTACCTTTTACAATAAATTTCCCTATTACCGTGCCACCTTGTTTGGCAGTTAGAGCTAGCTGTTCGACATTTCCATGCTAGTACAAGCGAATCTTTTGAAAGCAAACTGAGATTATTAAATCTTGGTCTCAACCAGGTAAAAATTATCCTTGGTATGACGATAAGGCCTTTAAGGTTTTGAAGAGAATTAAGAAATCTCGTTTGCCGTTGTTCCCAGGGCCAGCCTGACACGGGGCGTGGCATTTCTTTGGGTCCCAGCTATGGAAAAATAATCAAACCACAAACTAAAATTGAAACATTATGAAGGTATAAAAACTAATTTTTATTGTAAAAATACCAGCAATACGTTTTCATAGTAAAACGATTTTCCAGCAATACATTTTAGAATTTGACTAACATATATAAGTAACACTCAAAGCTCCCAAGAAATGTACATTAAATAAACCATAAGGAGTTGATATGCAATTAAACAAACTATATAAACACGTAAAATTACGATTAGTAGCATTCTCTAAATATGCTCTAAAATGTGGTGAACCCTATATATCTGACAATATACGTGTATATTGAACAAGGTACGATTAACTACGCATTTATTCGGACTCAGTTTCTTGATATGTTTCATACGCACGAATTAATAACGCTGTATATGTGCGTGCTGCGAATAAACGTGCAGGGTAGGCTACATTTGTTTTGAAAGTAAGATTCTTTTGAAAGTGCGTAGATCCACGTACCAAGAATTGCGCTCCTTTGCCCTGTTTCCTTCACCACCTTACTTAGTTCTCCTACCTTTGACCAGATCTAATCAATGAATGGCAATGGCCGGCCTGATGTTACGCTAGAAAAGAATCAATGGTCAAGCACTCACCGAATATTTCCCGGATGTTCACTGTTATTAGATAAACATTCGCGTTTTACTAAAGCACACATAAAAACAAACTAATGACAGAATGAATCGCATTTTTGTTGATGTGACTACACGGACCTTAAATCAATATACAGGGTGTCCAGAAAGTTAAATCAATATACAGGGTGTGCACTAAAAAAATATAACTTTATTTGTATTTGCGATAGAAATAATGTGTAAAAAAGGATTAGAAAGAAGTAAATCTATATCTTGTAAGGTTGTATTGAAATTTTATTGAAATTTAGACATGTCCTCCATCATTAGCAATACAAAGGGTAATACGAATTTGCAGTTCACGGAAAACATTTGCCAACTGATTTACAGTAATGCCTGAAATCACATTAGTTATTTTAGCTTTCAAATGAACTAGTTTTGGTTGCATACACAATTGTTTTCACATGTCCCCATAAAACAATCTAAAGGAATCAAATCTGGCGAACTTGGAGGCAAATAAAATGGTCCATCCCTTCCGATCCATCTGTTCCTGATTTAGAAACTCTCTAATACGCAGAGCATAGTGAGAAGTAGCTCAATCTTTTTGAAACACTGTCATATCTTTCAAGTTTAATTGTTCAAGCTGCGCAAATAACAATAAAGTTATAATTTTTTTAAAGTGCACACGAACTTTATGGACACCCTGTATTTTGAGAGCGCTTTCCATGGCTCCTGATCATGATCACATATTCCATATACCAAAAAGGGTCTTTGGCAAAATCGCCTGATTGAGCGTATATTTTTTCAGGCTGGTTGTGAACTCAAAATTTATTTCCCTTTACTTAATCCGTTCCCTCCAAGTAAGGCGATACAATACACTATGGTGAAAGGCGTTAATGAAAGCGAGAGAAAGAGGTCAGACTAAAAAGCCACAATTCAAGGAGATGGAAGTTGACGATTGACGTTTCATTTAAATTTTTGAAGATGGTAGTAGAAAGGAAATGAAAGGACCGGAAGAGTATTCCAAATCGAGAGTTCCTGAAGAAGAAAATATCAGAGAACTTCCAGTTACATCTAGTTAATTCCACAGTGAAATTATGAAGCCTAATTGCCAAACCGGTTATGCGCTTAAATACGTGAAGATGCAATACCACAGAAGAAACGTCATCAAGAAAATTACCGTGAAAATATTTATAGAAAATTCACAGGGAAACTATATTACGGTGGTAGGAATGTCTCTGATGCCGTAATGCCAGGCCAAGACCGATAATATTACAGATTCTTCGGATATTATAAGGAATTTTGTAGAAACATATAAGAAGAACAAGACCAGATATGGCAGCAATATCAGATGCATGGAGGAATGGTAGTTTCATAACTATGCAAGATAGATTTTTTCAGAGGAAAATTATATAGATCAAAAAAATAAACCGACCGTCCTTAATGCAGATTTAGCAATTGATTTAGTATACATGATGTCAATGGAAAAGTTTTAAGCAAGAAGATACAGTGTGTTACTTTAGCATCAGTCAGCTGATGGAAGAAATGACTCTTTGAGATCATTAATAGATAACATTTTCGTTTTGTATACGTTTATATTAACAAGCCAATTTTTCTCAATTAACAACAGATTGGTTATTTTCGATAAGTAATATCTGTTCTGTTATTTAGCCCATAGCGGAGAGAAGATGTAACCCTGCCTTTGTTATTAGTGCAAAGAAAAACGACTTGGACAGAATTTGAACCTGAAACAACCGGTAACAGTTACACTACACGCATATACTTCCGGATCCGTGTCGATCCTTATTGCAATCTCCACTGTTGTTTCTTTGTATAAGACTAAGCATTATTTGGAAGAATATCATGTTTTCTAAGTAGGGCAACCTAGTAATTTATTCCAGTTTCAGTTTAGTATTTGATCTCAGGTAAGAGCTACATATTAGATACTTTAATATTAAAAAAGAACGCGCTTACAATTTTAAATATGGAAATCAAACAGAAATGTGTATATATATATATATATATATATATATATATATATATATATATATATATATATATATATATATATATAAACTTATTTTTCCAGCGCTGAATAATATATATATATATATATATATATATATATATATATATATATGTAAACAACTTATTTTTCCAGCCCTGAATAATTTATTTGATCCCGGGGTATGAGTGTTCCAGATATTTTGGCCTTTGGTTTTGCTGCTCAGGTGTTGCTTACCGTTTCAAATGACTATGAATTTTAATACAGTACCCGGTCTAGAGATTGAACTGAGAATTACTATGCCAGCACATTCATCTGTGCAAACAGACAATGTTTCCTTGTGTTTCATTCGGTGTAATAGAATTGTCACTATTTAGAAACAAAAGATTTATTCGTTTTTTTTCAAATTTATTAGCATGTTACAATTTTCTTTATATTTTCTCCTTACAATTTTTAGCTTCAGTTTTTCATCTGTCCAGTTTTTTTTTCCAACCATCTGAATATATAAAAATTCGATAGGTTTTGCGGGAATCGAATAATGATTAACGAAGTAAAAGAGTAGATCGATACTTGTTTCTTGTAAGAACTGTTGTCCGTCATTCCCCAACTATTCTATCCCTGTCTCTGTTTCACGTAGGACTGGAAATACTTCATTAATTTCAGTCAATCTCTGTGAATAACCAGCTAGGCTAGCAGGCTGAATAATGTGGGTATTCACCATTGGCTTTTCCGTGAAGTTATTTCCTTAAGATTGCGTTTGAGTTCATAATGAAAATAGGGTGGGACCATATATTATTGAAATTAATCCCTTTTACTCTGTCCATGGTTAATTTAATGTCCTTATGTTGTCAGCTTTGCTTAAATATAACCAAGATCTACGTCATGGCAAATATTTATTTAGAGGGATTAGATTAATCTGGATGAAGACTAAATGGGAGGAAAGTAAGCACAGTAGGTTCGGATGGAGGAATGCTTCGAGAAACATGCGATTCTCCTTGTTTGCATTGTAAAATCGGTTTTCCAAAATGCTTAATTCGATCAGTGAAATCGAAGGGAAATACGTAACTGACAAACATCACAGCAAGTAAGTCAAAATACAATCTGGATATGCCACAATATGAAAAATTCAGTGAGCTATTGTGTTGTGTCTATCATCGAAGTCTGATATCAGTCATAAAAATCGACATTCTAGACCCTGGTTTTTATCTAAGCTGAATTACCAAACACCAGAGCTGGTAGGGAATATGGCGTTACAGCAATTACGTACGATGCTGGCTTATATTTCTAAAATGACAGCTGATAATAGGTGTTAGAGTTACATGAAATCACGACTCGGCCCTATTAGAGAATTCTGTATGTATTCAAACAGGAGACGTGGAATCTAAAAATATTTTGTTTTTATGTTTTTGCAACATTTCAGAATCATTATACCATTCTGAAAATAGAATGTTCAAGAACGCTATATAAGTAAACATATCATCAAATATATATAATTTAACCGTACTAACAAAACCGATTGTAATTCTGAATGTTTTATCAACGAACATATGTAACTGCATCGTGTAAAAATATATCACAAATCGATTGTATCATCAAAAAGGATGACACCTTTGAACCAACATATCTTTCCATACCGGGGTCAATCCTTAGTGCATTTCCACTCTTGTTTCTCTGTAACCGACGAAACAATATTTGAAGAGAATTATGAAGAGAATCTCTAAGTGGAGAAATATAGTAATTTATTCCCATTTGATTTTAGTGAATATTAAAGTGGAAAACGTTTACCATTTAAAATATAAAAATCAAACATAAATATAAATGAAAATTAATTTTCCAGCCAGGAATAATTTATTTAATCTCTGGATATGAGTGTTCCAATTTCAATGTCCTATTTCAATTGATTTAAATTCCATCCTATCGACAAACATGATATAAAATTAATATTATGTGCAAAATAATAGTAATAATAACATATATATATATATATATATATATATATATATATATATGTGTGTGTGTGTGTGTGTGTGTGTGTGTGTGTGTGTATAGTGAACTCCCCTGTTGTGAACGACAAATGATGCTCAGCATTGGATGGTGCCTTTCATGTTATACTAATGCATTCTAGCGGGGGCTGTTGCGGAGAAAATCAGGTAGGTGAAAGACATTTCATTTGTGCTTTCTGAAGTGTGATACTAGCTCAACCATACTGCGGGCGATAAAGCCACACTGACAGATGAAATTTCGTTAAAACAGGATTTTGATGGCGTCTCTGCTTCAGGGCTTGATGAAGCTGATCATGGTACTTCAGTCTACTGTCTTCAAAAACCTTGAACTTAATGAAACATATATTACACCACTCGTAACCAATGAAGAATAACTCGAACACAGGTATGGAATAACACAGATATATTACAAACAGAAATATGTACAAAGAAGTATAAGTATTAGTAATGACTATCAGGTTTGGTTAGAGTGAACTATGTTGTCTCGACAAGTATCACTATTCAAATATCTTACAATAATCGTCTGCCTGACTCTGAACGCTGCTCCCTCCTGAGACGCAGTATTTATGATATCCGGAATAGTCCATTATTATTATGGGTACGTTCCCATAACAATATATATATATATATATATATATATATATATATATATATATATATATATATATATATATACAAGGTAACCAAAGAAGTTATGTCCGTTTTTAAAGGAAAAAAAGAAAACGCTTCACAGTATGTGTAACTTTGGTCTTCGAAGTAATCGCCATAGGCATCCAGCACATTCTGCATACGTGTCTCCTGCTGTTCAATGCCCTTGCGGTAGAACTCGGGGGCGTTGTCATGGAGGAAAAACACACCTTTGCGATTCACCAGTGCTGGCTCCTTCTGGCACAATGCCTGTTGCACACGTTACAATTGCTGCGAGTATAGGTCTCCAGTGACCGTTTGGCCCGTTGGTAGCAGTTCATAATGAACCACTTGATGACCTGTCCACCAGACACAAAGCATAATCTTCCGTGGGTGTATAGGCGGTCTTGCGGTGTGAGGGACAGCATCCTGAAGAGACAACCGATGTCTGGAACGCTTGGGAGTTTCGTACAGAACCCACTTTTCATCACTGGTAAGCACTCGATTGAATAAAGATGCGGTACGGTGGCGAAAAAGCAGCGATACTCAGGCTGCCACTCGTTGTCCCTTTTGGAACTCCAACAGCGTTTGCGGAACCCACTTGCTCAGTTTGTACGTCTTACCTAGGCGGTGCAAGTGAAGTCTAACTGTTTCATCGGAAACGTTGAACTGTCATGCAAGTTGAAATATGCGGCGACTTGATGCAGCTGCTGATAAGCCTACTTTGAAGTCGTAAAGCAAACATCCCCGAACGAGATCTCTAGACACTTCCATCCTTCTCACAGGTGTCCGGCTTATAACTGATGGCCGGGCACAGTGCGCGGATTTTTTATAACGTCTGATGTTCCTACTTCCGGCTCTCCGAATTTGAAAACAATTGTTACACGCATTTCGTATATATTTCAAATTCATTCAATGACTAATCAAAAAACGGACAGAACATTTTTGGTTACCTTGTATATATTTATGTGTCTGTGTGTTTATGCCTGTGTGTGTGTTGTATCAATAAATATAATATATAATTAATATATACAAAAAAAGGAAATATTGTTTTCACTTTAAAACAGAAAGAAAAAAGTGAAAAGTGAAACAATGTAACATTGTTTAAAGACATTCCATAATATGTATGTGTGTATGTCAGGTGTTCAATAGTGATTAATTCCTGACGACTGATAATTTCTTTCTTCCTGTTCAGCAACCTTTTTGTCCTCTATGTCCAGTAGCTATTCAACATGAAATGTGTATTTTCTTTCAAAATTTGAGTCAGTTCTAGAAGAACAAATTGACTTTAACTCATTTACTCACACAGCCATACAAATAAACACATAATATATATATATATATATATATATATATATATATATATATATATGGGAGTGTCGATCACTAAGGTTACTAAACTGTTTGGTTCCTCAAGAGCTACTATATCAAGAACTATGATACAATTCGAGAAACAGGGCAAAACCTCTAGAAACCGTAACATTTCCGTCCGGACGTGTAAACTTACTGACAGGAACCGCCGTGCATTGAGACGAAATGTGGCAAAAAATCATCGGACTACTGCGGCCAAAGTGACTGCTGACTTGAATAATCATCTGAATAGTCCAGTTTCTACTGAAATTGTTCGTCGTGAGCTCCATAAGGCTGCATATCATGGAAGAGCCGCCGTAAGGAAACCTCTTCTCTCCATTCGCAACATTCAGAAGAGGTTGAATTGGTGCAGAGATGACAATGCCTGGTCTGCAGACCAATGGAAGCAAGTCATATTCTCAAATGTGTCCAGTTTTTCTCTTTTCCCAAGTTCAGGGTGAATTTATGTGTGGAGGCAGCCCAAAGAATTTTACAACCCTGACTGCCTTCTTCCAACAGTGAAGCATGTAGTTGGATCAGTGATAGTTTGGGCCGGCATATCATGGAAATATTTCGGTTCAATAGTTGACCTACATGGTACAATCAACAGCAAAGATTACCTGAACATTTTGGGAGATCATTTTCATCCAATGGCCCAGAATTTCTTCCCTGATGTAGATTGCACCTTCCAAGACGATAATGCTCCAATATATACCGCTCGAGTGGTTAATAATTAGTATGAAGAGCGTGAAAGTGAGCTAGAAAACATGGAGTGGACTTCCCAATCTCCAGATATCAATATTATTGAACATTTCTGGTACATTTTGGAGAGACAATTTAGGAGCCGCTATCCTCCACCGTCGTGTCTTAAAGAGCTGGAGCAGGTGTTAATGGAAGAATGGCTGGAAATTTCTTATTAATGCTGTCTGTGAGTCTAAAGTAGGACCAAATCCATATTAAATAAATTTTCTTTGAATTTAACAATTGTTTCAATTATTTTGTCCAACCCCTATATATATATATATATATATATATATATATATATATATATATATATATATATACAGGGATTAAAGCAAAATTATCCAATTAGTGTAACAGAAAAATCCTCGAATTGATTTAATGAGCCCTGAACAGTTGTGTTTTCAAAATGATTAAAAATATCTCACTGGAATTCTCCGACATTTTTTTAGACTCTTGTTTGAGAAATAAGAATGCATAATTAATCTCTGAGCTTAAAAAAATGTGATAAAATAGATTATAAACGAAAATAACATGTTCATTAATTAATCATAGCTAAGAATCGGAAAATCATGAAGGGTTCAAATAAATATCAAATATATATGAATATTTTATTCCCGGATCATTTTCCAACTTAGTCAAGATAATGTTCGCCGTCTCTAACGTTAAAACTTTTTGTTTTGGAGTGTTTTTTGTTATGAAGATTGCCTCACATGTTTCAATTCCGATTTCCTTTTTAAGGCTTTTTTTCATTGCCCTCTGCACTACCATAGCTGAATCTCACATGCCTAACGACTTATGGATTGAGTTGAATCCTTTTTATTTAATCTCCTTAGGTCTAGATTTAAATGATGATCCCTGTTGTGACCTACTGATCCCGTTTTCCTCTACTCTTCACTCTGTTTTAAACCTATTCACTGTTCTCTTGATTCATGAATGGGCATTGAAGATGGAAGCCAGAGTACAAATGTTGGTAGCATTACTGAAGGCTTGAATTATCTTTTTCCTCTCAGCATTGCTAAGTTGGGTGTCTGATACAACAATACTTTTAAACTGCTCTCTTTTAGCTGAATACCTAGAAGGGTTTTTCAGTGAGAAAATGAATATTTCGAAGAATTTCTTAGGTAAATCCAACGCTTAATACCACATTTTCTTTCGGGAAATGGTGTCAAGATGGCTACACATCTGAAAACCTGGAAAAAATAAAATCAATTAGTTTTGTGCTTTTTTATTTAGATATTAACTATTTTATGGGATGGAGTAACAAGATTAGGAAAATCTTTTGTTAGATCCGATAAATGGATATTTAGATCGATAGAAGAAGTGAAGTAGGGACATAGTAATCAACACTCCATAGAGACAGTCAGATTCATGCGATTTGAGCTGCTCCTATATAGAGGCCATTTGTGGTTTGTGAGATGTAAGGGAAAAGCAAGCCTTCTTAGTTATTTTTATTTTTTTTGCTGGAAGCGTTTAACTTACTTATTGCACTGATTATTCCTTTGCTTAATTTCATTATTTATTTTTTATTGTATTACTGTAATATTTTTATTTAGTTTTGTATGTAATTTTATGTGTTTATTTATTTACATAATTGTTTTTATACTTCTTCGTTATACAATTAACAGGCTCTAATATGTTTCTCCGACTTGCGATAATTCCAGATTCCCAATCAATTACCCATTGTCGTTCGATTCCTATATTTACACTGCATAACATTTACAGTGCATTTCCATAGTAAATTATCAATGATTTTCTTAATTTTCAATGCACTGCATATCGATTAAGCATTGAAGATATTCAAATTAATATTTGAAAAAAACATCTTTTTACGAATGTATGATTTCTTCTGAATATACTTACTCCGACCACAACTATGTTTATTGTTAAATATTCTAGAGTTAGCAGTGAGGACTGGTCTAGAGGCACATACGGTGATAAAATCTGAGATTTTGCCTATCTTCAAAAACAATCGTAATATTTGTTTGTTTCTCTCCGACCATCAGGAGTTACTCTGTCCCAACGTAATCATTTGAGAAAATGAATATTCTGAAGAATTTCTTAGGTAAATCCAATGCTTGATACCACATGTGATATTGACAGCTCATTTCTCAGAATAAAGAAAAGAAACTGATTCCTACATTACCAATTCTCTTTTAACCAAAAATGTCTTTAAATATTTATAAATTTCCATTTAGCATCAACAAAACTAAATATGGATGACATGATATAACAAAACCAAATGATACACAGTACCTAAATAGGATAGATTAAATGAATGTACATTCATTTAATAAGCGAATATAGAAAACTTGGTTCCAGACTGGGTAGGAACGTTGATCCGCTAAGAATTTTGAAATAGATATAAATAAAAACTAGAAAAAGACCTATTTGTTAAAAAAAATAACATTTTAAGGATGTTAAAAATCATTTGATCATGGTTTGGAAAAAAGGTAATAATCAGAAAATGGTAAAATTTTAATTCGTGAGTTTATGTGAAAGAAAGGACAAATTAGTTTCACGTAGTATAGAAGCATATCATTTCAGGAATCCCGAATACGAAGAACGTATCGATCAGTATTGGAGCATTTCTTATGTTTTCTGTTGTGGGCCAGACCCTTGTACAAAAGTTGGACTCGTTCAAAGTATACCTATACTGACAGAGAGAATACCTGTAGGTTGAGATGACTTGAGTCAAGAGAGATACGTTGAGTGTTCACCGAGAGTTATACGAGAGTCGAGAGAGAGAGATAATTACGGCTTCACTTACACAGACTTGTATATATACTTTCTACTAACCCGCATTCCTGGACTACTAATCTTCAATTCAAGTCTGTATTCATACGTTTAATACACTTATTTTTCTATCTCAATTACTGGCGTTGTTTATTTATTCGTGCAGGATTCCATTCTCGGAATCCATAACATTTTCTATGACTGGTAAAAATGCTGCAGCTCGTGGAAAGGCTTCACCATACACCCACAGGTGTGAAAAACGCTAAAAAAATTTGGATGACTTGGATTCTATACAAAAAATTCTATATGGCTTTGTAGTGCCAAATCCTAGTTATGATTTTTCCAGCAAACAATATGGTGGGATTGAAAGTGATCCAACATCTACGTATTTTCGGCGCAAGAATGCGCCTGGTTCAACAGGCATTCGGAAATCTAAACAAATGAACAAACATCTGAACTTTTGTGAGGAATCTCTTATTCATTCGGAAAATGTAAAACAAAATATTGAAGCCGATATCAATAGTGGAAAGAGCAATAACATTTACTGGACATGAGAAAGGTAGTTTTCTGAAAAATAAGTTTAATAGATTTTATAATCATTGCCAACTACATAAGTATCTGCCTGCATTGGAATATATATCCGAAGGATAGGAATATATATATATATATATCTTTTCTCTCCAGGTAAGTTGATAATGCCACTAGAAAGCAGCGATTTATAGAAATTGAAAGGGAAAGAGAATGAAAGGGAAAGAGAGTGAAAGGGAAAGAGAGTGAAAGGGAAAGAGAAGGAAAAGACCCGAGGATTGGTGGGTGAGGGCAAAAAATCAATAGGTTTCAAGTAGAGAGAAAATGGCAAATTCTGTTGCGTTTAAATTTTTGAATATTGTAGTTATACGGGAAACAATAAATAGAAAGTGTGGAAGTGGGACAAACGATGGAAATATCTGACTATAAGTTGCACTTACACACACACACACACATATATATATATATATATATATATATATATATATATATATATATATATATATATATATATATATATTATATATTTATGGGATAAAGTGCTCAATATCATAGAGCGTATGTAAATATAAATATAAAAGTGAACATTGAAGTCAGTACTCAGAGGCGACAGGCTGTTTCTTGCTAGGCGCAATCGTTAGGCCTGACAATTGCGACTAATGTTGAGTGTTGACTTCAATGTTCAGTTTTATATTTATATTTACATACGCTCTATGATATTGAGCACTTTATCCCATAAATATAGCAGACCTTAAAACTATATATATATATATATATATATATATATATATATATATATATATATATATATATATATTGTGTATTTGAGCAGAAATCACGATTTTATGCGGGTTTTGTTGAAAACGACTGACAAAGTTCTGTGATTGATTTTTTTCAAATATAATTTCACATCTGTTCGTACAATTTTCTCTTTTCAGGTCAATGTTTATATAATTTATGTTGTGAACACATGTGAAATTATATGAAAAATACTCAAACACAGAAACTCACACACACACACACATATATATATATATATATATATATATATATATATACATATGCATTTTAATTATTGTTTATCAACATCCTTAGTAATTACTGAAAGTGAAAACAACACTGTTCAAAGAAAACTATTTTTGCATCTTTGCTTTTCATATTTAATTCAATACTTGTGAAACCTTTGATAAACATTCATGTGATTTTATTTGCATCTGTTTCTCAATTGTAATTTTACAGAGTGCATAAACTGTGTGCGAATAGTATTTTGAAAAATTCTCGTTTTTTTTTCTTTTTCTGTTTTTTATTTGCAAACGACATTTTATTTGCACCTCGATTTCTTTACAAGCCATTACATGCAAATAGATTGTAAATATGTGACAGCGAAGAGAATCAACGATGTTGAAAGAGAGAAACACTCACGTTAATAATATTTCTTCAGGATAAAAATATGTATTTTCAGATGTTCATTTTTATTGATATTTTTTCCTTCCATCCACTGGGATTCTTTGTTTAGAAATATGCTTTCATGATTTTTAACTGAAAGAGAATTGGCACAAGTTTCATTTTACTTTAATCTGCGCAAACGAAAAAAAAAGAGCAGTTGAAAAAACCTGTGATATAATGCGTTCGAATGTATTCAAGAAATTCTTCGGAACATTCATTCACTCTGTTGATTACATAGTGTTACAGCAACTGATAGTCGGACAGAAAAGCAACTGATATTACCATTGCGTCTAAACAAAAGCAACAGCTCGGATTTTATTAACGAATTTGTCACTAAATCCTTCACCGCCACTTGCCTTTAGTCATTGTTTGCATTAAGAACTAAGATATCTTTCGCCATGGGGGAAAATTTTCATGAATCAAGACGCTTCATCTGTGAAGAATTATTTGAACATTTTTTAACACACAATCGATAATATGTGCACGGAAAATTAAGAAGAAAGTGATTGTTGGTGGGCAATATATCTATAATTGAGACAATAGGGATATGTTATGCCTAAGTTAAATATATTATGTGGTTCCTGTGGAAATACGCTGTAAATGAATTTACTAAGGTAATATACCGAAAGGTATCGTCAGTGATCAGGAGTTGAAATCACAGCACGTGTTACTATCATAATAGGGCTATTTAAATTCCGGCTTCGTAATAGTATTTGTTTTCAGATTAAAATAAGCAAAGAAGTTTCAAATTGACATTTGATGTAACAGCTTTCATCATTTGCACAAGCCATTTATTTTAAAACCAAACCATATTTGCACATAATAATAATAATAATAAATAATTATTATTATTATTATTATTATTATTATTATTATTATTATCATCATCATCATCTAACCTGAGAGTGTATTAAGTTAATATATTAACGCTGCGTGTACAAACATATTTATGTCAATATGCTGATCAATGAGACCCAATTGTAATCAGAATGTATGAGGTCTAAGAATTATAGCCAAATATGTGCGATATAATGATAGTATTTTATAAAAAATAGAGCTCCGCCTTGTAGATCGGGCCTAGGTGTTCGTTTATATCTAGTTCTAGCACAAAGACATAGACAATAATATTCATAGAAATAATAAAAATAATAAAATTAAAACAAACAACCCTCCTGACATCAGCTCTGATGCGTCCTAACTACACCATCTCATGAAAAGATATACACAGTCGGTCAAGCGTTTACCTCATAGGGAACATAACCAACTTGTTACGGTCAGGCAACTGACAAGAAAAATCAGTGGTACAGAACAGGATATTTACAGTAACCTATCTACCAAACAGAGGCCTAAGATCAGAAATGACTTCAGGAGATTTTACATTCATTATTTAAAAAAATCCTAAGATACCACACATATTTAATATATAAAGCTCTCGTAATGTATTAGCTGTATTGTAGAGTACATTTGTTCTATTTCTTTAAGGTGTGAGCTACCAGGAATCCCTTCAATGTGTCTATTAGAACAATTTACAGTCAATGCGAGGGTCAAAACTGCAACTGAAATTTCTGATGTTCTTATTCTTTTAGATTTCAACTTCAAGATCCTTGTATTTTGATTGTTTTTGAAGATCTTCAATGATACAATGCAATCTGCAGGGACTGGCATGTCAATAAGAAATCACATTTTGTTTATGTGGTCTTTGATCAGGGGTGATTAGGTTTGATTGTCCTGTCTTTGTGAATTTTAAATTCCTTTAAAATTGTTAGAGATACTATCACTAAGATCGGGTCTCGGTAATGTTCATACCAGTTTCGTTACCGACAGGAAATTGCATATCCTGCCCGTAAATGATTCATATATTCCAGCGCAACTCTATCATTCCGGGTTTTATATTCAGTGGGTGCTCAGACTCTGCTACCTGAAATAAGATGGTCAATTGTTTCTGGATATTTATAACAGAATCTGCATTTCTGTTTAACACAATTTGTCAGTATGTATGACTGGTATCTTCTTATTAGCAGGCATTGGTCCTGTGCAGCAAGAATAAAACCTTCTGTTTCAGCTTTTGATCCTGCATTATTTACTCACTGTGTCTTTCGATATTAGATATTACCCATGAAAAGGTTTATCTTATCACCGTTTCTTGCACCAGGTGTATTGCATTTACTTTTGCTTTTTTTACATTCTTTGCTGCTGCAGTTTGTCTATTATGGTTTATTTGCTTTTCTCTACCCACGGGAAATTCCTTTTTTATTTGTTGCCTCCCTTTGTTAGTGAATAATGTTTTATTTTTTTTCTCCTTATTATTATTTCCTTTGATTTCTGGCGTGTACACATTTCTTTCCGGGTCCCGCCCAGAGACCTAAGGTTAGAAATAGCATCATCCCACATTCCAATGACAAAAAAAAAAAAAAAATACATGGATAAAGCCCTCCGTAAAGTGTGAAAATCTTTTTTGTATTATTATTATTATTATTTCTTCTTCTTCTTATCATTATCATTATTGTTATTATTATTACCACCTAATGTGTAATTGTCGCGTAGCCATGTGCTTAGAGTTTAAACATTCTGTTCATCATACCTGGGTTCTATTCTCATGTTCGATTAGTCAAGGAGTTGTCGTCCTGATATTCTTATCGTCCTAGGGAGATGATTCCAGCTTGCGGCCCATTTTGGGGAGTTGAGAGAGGGAAATTGGTTTGTGCATCAATGGTTGCGCTTGTACGCAATCACAATTCCGAAACTAACAGGTAGATAGAAGCAAAAGTGCCTTGTTTGGAAAACTAACTAAAAATGATGAAAACAACTATCCTTCAGTTCTGATTATTATTATCATTATCATTATTATTATTATTATTATTATTTCCTTTGATTTCTGGCGTTTACACATTTCTTTCCGGGTCCCACCAGGGACCTAAGGTTAGAAATTATGGTTAGCATTATGTCACTTTCTACTGGCAAAAAAAAAAAAAAAAAAAAAAAATACATAGATAACGCTCTTCGTAAAGTGTGGGAAGGACTTGTCAGAAATTTTTTTTGTATCTCTTTGAGGCATGGACTTCCAGGAATCCCTTCAATTAATCTACTAGAATCTTTTCCAACCATTCCTAGGGCTAACTGTTCTAGTTCTACGTGCTATGTTTAATGGGTGTCAGTTATCAGTCATCTCCTGTCAATTCCCCTCTTCAAGTTCTCCACTAATAAATAATAGTTGACTAGCTATTGAACTCACACTCTGTGGGTCCTGTCACTGGATCTAACAAACGCCTTTATCCACTGTGCCATGTGTACTTGAGGACATCTGTAGATGAATTTATGAGTATAATAAACCTACTGTTTTCAGCAACCATTTTTACCAGTGCTCATATTGCAATTTTTGCTGTTATCTGTTGCATGTTTTAAAAGAAGAAAACACTCGTATTCATATTATGATTGTTATCAATCTGGGTATGTTAGTGATTTCTTGGTTTTCATTCATATATGTGTACTGATTATATATACCATTCAGGAAACTGTTTCCGGTGTAGCAGGTGTTTAAAGGAGTTTACCGGAAGAGATATTCCTGAGAGGCGTGTTGCATAAGTTTTCGACTCATTGACCTGAAACTTAAGATAAGATCGTAAGTAATAAAACAAGTCTTGGGTTCTTAACATATGACAAATATAAGCAAACGGCCTACCAGTTCTCTAATTATTTCTTCATGCTAAAACTGCAAATAAGAATGATGCAAATAAATGGAATAAAATAATGAAGAGGAAATATTTGTGTCATTACTGAACTTGGAAAATTGTATTTGGAAAATTGGCTACGTAAGTAATTATCCCAGCGATAAAACAAATCGTGAATTTTCTCGAATTATTGAAGAGATAAGGTCAGCCAAAGTATGTGAATTAGTAAAAGAATTAAGTGCCAATTTGCATCCGATAAAATCACTTTGCATATGTGTTGAGTCTTGACTCATTGTTGAATCTCGCCTATTGCATGGAATAATAATGCAACACAAAATGTACTTAGAACAAGAATGTATTATAACAAGAAAGTGTACACAATAAGTACATATAGTACTTCTGTATATTTCTGGGAAGACGTTTCTGGAGAATGTGTTGACTAGTCGCAGTCGAGCAGAGTCTCTAGTTGGATCTCGTGATTCATCCTCTCGTCTTCTGGTACCAACCATTATTTATATAGTTGGTAGTCACCTATGCAGATTAGGTGGATCCTACCTCAACACCCCCTCCCAAGCCTTGGAATCCTTTTGGATTTCAAACTGGCTTCTATATGGGATGATGATTATGGTTATTTCTTTGTAGATCCCCTTTGCATAGTTCATATGTATATCTGTTTTTTTTTTCAATATCTTTTTAAATTTGGATTCACGTCCAATGGGTCCGTGAACTTTCGTTTCCTACCGGATCTTCTCGGTTCAGGAGCACTCTGCTGAGGTTCTACTTGAAAAGTATCATACATTACATCAATGGGATCTTCCTCCTCAGCCAGTATACTCTCTTCATGCTCTAGCACGTAGCATTTTTTGAGTTGGTTCTGGTGCCTTTTATGATTATTCTTCGGCCCTTTTATTAAGTAAATCCGGTCACCCATTCTCTTGTCCACTATACCTCGCTCCCAGAACTCAATGTTGTTTCTATAGCACTTGAAAAAGACCTTCTCTCCGGGGGTGTATCTTTTTCTAGCTGTATACATAGTGTTCTTTATTCTATTTCTTCCTGGCAAAAGCTTGTCAAACACTGACTTAACTTTCCTAGCGAACATTAGTTCAGCTGGTGCCATGTTTGATGGTGTTCTCTGGTTAGGCGTGATTCTGTATACTTGTAGGAATTGCTGAAGCGCCTTTTCCGTTGGAACTCCTGAGGCTTTCTTCAGAGCGCGCTTTAACGTATCTACAAATCTTTCTGCGAGTCCATTGGATCTCGGATGATACGGCGGCGTCGTTATGTGGTTAATTTGATATAACTCACAAAATTCCTTAAATTCGTCAGAAGTGAATTGTGTACCATTGTCACTCACAATACACTCTGGCACACCGAACCGTGCAAATAGTTCATGCAAAAAAGTTGTTGTGGTATTGGACGTAGGCTTTTTGCAGCGTAGTACTTCCGGACATTTTGTAAAGCTATCTACCACTATTAAGTAGTAATAATCTTCTACTGGACCAGCGAAATCAATGTGTAATCTTTCCCACGGATGATCCGTCTTTGGCCATGGTTTGTGTACTATAGGTGGTGCCTTAGCTGCTAACGCACATCCTTTACATCGATGAACCATGTTTTCGATATCCACATCCATTCCTTTCCAATATACAAAGCTTCGCATTAAGCTTTTTGTTCTATTAATCCCCGGGTGACCCATATGAAAGTCCCGTAGGATTCTTTTCTGCAACTTTTTTGGTACTACTACTCTCTCACCATATAATAAAATTCCGTCACAAATTGAATAGATCTCCTGAACTTTTTGGTCATTTGCTACCATTTTACTTTTTATTCCTAAAATGAAATCATCGCTTTCAGATTCTTTTTTGATTTCCTTTGATGTAACCGGTAGCTCTCTTACAATGTTGTTTACCATGCTTTTCACCTCATAATCTGCTCTGATATTTGCAATATTTGTTTCTTCGAATCCTTCATCTTTATTCGGTACGAGTCTTGATAAGGTATCCGCATGAATTATATTTTTGGATGATAGGTGTTTTATGTGGAAATCATAATTGAGGAGAATGGTTCCCCATCTTAACAGTCGATTTGCCGTGTAAACGGGTAACCCTTTCTTTGACCCAAAAATAGTGATCAGAGGTTTATGGTCCGTTTCTAACCTGAAATGTCTGCCGTAGATGTATCTATGAAATTTTGTTATGGCAAAAATGATACTCAGCGCCTCCTTTTCTATCTGTGAATAACTTCGCTCTCCTGGGAGTAATGCCCTCGAAGCATGCGCAATCGGTTTTCTAGAACCATCTGGCATTATGTGTTGAATACATGCTCCTACCCCGTATGAACTAGCATCACTTGCCACTACAATATTCAGTTTAGGATTGTAATGGGTTAAAAAGAGGTCGGACGTAAGCATTTTCTTAATTTCATCAAAGGCTTTTTGACATTCTACCGTCCATTCCCATGCCTTGTCTTTTTTCAGTAGTTCATTCAACGGAGCTCTTACATTGTACATTCCTTTAATGAACGCTTGATAATAGTTCGCGAGCCCCAGAAAACTGTAGTGTCGCCACGTTAGTGGGCGTCGGCATGTTTCTAATCGCAATGGACCTTTCCGGATCTGGAAATCTGCCATTTTTGTTGATTATGTGACCTAAATATTTAATTTCCTCCAAACCAAATTCACACTTTGATTCTTTGACTTTAAATCCAAAATCCTGAATCTTTTTAAATACTTGATTGAGGTGCTCTCGATGTTCGTCGACGTTTGCACCCCTTACTATAATGTCATCTAAGTAGGCACACGCAAAGTCTAAGTCATTCAACATGACGTCCATGGCTTGTTGAAAAATGGCTGGTGCCACTTTAATACCAAAAGGAAGCCTGTTGTACTTGAATAAACCCCTATGCGTGTTTATCCCTAGTAACTTCGAACATTCTTCTTCGACGGGAATTTGGAGATAGGCATCTGATAAGTCGATTTTTGAAAAAATCACTCCGCCATTTAGCTTGTTAAAAATCTCCTCAGGACTCGGTAACGGGTAATGGTAGTCCTTAATTACAGAGTTCAACCCTGTCGAAAAATCAACGCAGACTCTGATTTGGTTTGATTTCTTTTTTATGCACACAATCGGCGCAGCCCATGAATTAGATTCTACTTTTGAAATAATTCCCATTTTTTCCAACCTATCAAGTTCTTCGTTAACTTTCTCTACACTTGCGAAAGGCACGTTACGTTTCTTTTTAAATATAGGCATAGTATTTTCCTTTAATTCAAATTTAGCTTCAAACTTGTTACATCTTCCAAGACCAGGTGTAAAGGTTTCCGGAAACTTTTTCTTTAATTCATCTTTAATGTCCTGTCTTGTTTGCGTATTACTTTCTACTTTTCTGTAGAATGAGTTTAACGGTTTATCCCACAATTCGAATGTTTCAATAAAATCTGTACCCAACAAGTTTTCTCCATTTCTCAGAATGAAAACTTTTATTTTTTTAACGATCCCATTCAATTTCATTGGAAGTACAACCTCGCCTTCGAAGTTAATTTGCTTTCCATTTACCGTTCGAGCGAGTTTCGTTCACTTCATTATTGTAGGCCTTTTTAAAATTTTCCATGTTTTATCGTTCATTTATTGTTAAATCTGACCCCGAATCGAGTTGAAATTTGATATTCTTTTTGAATATTTCAGTCGCCACATATTTCCTCAAATCTCTATCTGATTTGATATTCGAATTTGTTTGTCTAATTCGGCTCTTGAATTTTTTCGTTTTACAACACGATCCTTTGTGACCATTCTTTTGGCACACGAAACATTTCTTATTTCTATATGGGCAATTTATCTCCCAATGTCTTTCGTTACAACGTCTGCAATTATATGGTGGGACTTTTTTATTTTCGTTCTTTTTATTTTCTTGTCTATTATTAAAATACGCCGAATTTTTTCTCCAATTTTTCTCTGATGGGTAATTTGCCTGCTTTTTTATTTTTTTAATATAAGCAATGCCAGCTTTTTCGATTTTTTGCGACTCTTTCTTTAACTTTACGGCCCGTTGACACTCCTCTGCTACTTTTTGCAGGGTAAGGCCTTGTTCAGATTCGAGTTTAGACAAAACTCTACGTCTTATTTCGGCACTCTTACTGGATACCAGTCCTTGAGCAAAAATTAAGCACTTGAATTCTTCAACCGTAATCTCTGCCAATCTGAAATTGTCACAATGTCTATTCACTATAGATGCATATGTTAAGTAATCCTGATCGTCGGATTTAGAGACATTCATGCATAACCATCGCTTATGCCAAAGCGACATATTTGCTCCAAACAGCTCTTTTAGCAATTTCACCGTTTCCGAGAATTCCAATTCAGTTGTTTTTCTCGGTAGAATAAAATCTACAAATTTGCTATGTTCTGCTGTACTTAGCTTTCTTAGTAATAGACTGACTTTTCTTGAATTCGACCAGTTTTCACAGTCTGTGTAGAAAATATCTTCATATCGTTTAAAGTACGCTTCAAACGTTTTTTCTTCGTCTGGCACATAGTTGAAAGTTTCCAGCGAATTAAATATGGTGTTATTAGAATATAAAGAATTTCCCTCATTTGCCTGATAGTTGTTTAATTTCTCCAGTGTTAACTTTTGAATTTCCAAAAGTCTTTCCTCTTGTCGTTCTTGATATTTCTGCATCGCTATCAGTTGTTCTTGCTGTGCTATCTGTTGGGATTTGAATAATTCGGATATGACTTTGGATAGTTCATCCATCTTTAGCTGATAGTGTTCATGCAACAAGGAATATACTTTAATTTGTGTATCCACGAATATCATATAAGCTGACCAAAAAAATCGAAACAACGTACGACTTTTATATTTTATGTCTTGCTTTTACATTCACGCCCGTGCTAATCAACTTTGGTATTTTTTTTTCGTGAACAGAGAGCGTCGGATTTTTTTTTTTCGTTTTCGACTTCTGTTCGAGTATTTCAATGACAACGTCTGATTTTCTTATCAGAGGTAATTCGTCACTATATTGTTTTAACAAATAATTTTAAAAAAATAATTTTTTAAAGTCTGTTACCTTTCAAAGTCGACACGGTGTATTTGTGCTCCTTTTAATCCATGCATGTTTTTGTAGTCGGCCAATTTTTCTTTTTAGAGGGTGTCTCGTTGTAGATAATTTTTTAATTTAAAATTACCGTCATTCGTTTACGACACCTTTCAATTTTTCTGAGTGAACGTTCCTTTATGCTTAGTCGTCTTTTAACGAGTTTTACATATCCAGAAGTTCAGAATCTTTCGTCGTTTTGTTAACGTTGGACTTTGAATTAATAGTTTTTTTTTCAGCCTGGGTTCTTCAATGACTTGTCCCAATTGTTGAAAACTCTCACTATTAATTCTTTCTTCTTTCCGTATGGTTCGTTCTACTTCTTTGCCATTGTTGAAACTTGGCGTATGGTTCGTTCTACTTCGTCGCCATTGTTGAAACTTAACGTATGGTTCGTTCTACTTCGTCGCCATTGTTGAGTCTTGACTCATTGTTGAATCTCGCCTATTGCATGGAATAATAATGCAACACAAAATGTACTTAGAACAAGAATGTATTATAACAAGAAAGTGTACACAATAAGTACATATAGTATTTCTGTATATTTCTGGGAAGACGTTCCTGGAGAATGTGTTGACTAGTCGCAGTCGAGCAGAGTCTCTAGTTGGATCTCGTGATTCATCCTCTCGTCTTCTGGTACCAACCATTATTTATATAGTTGGTAGTCAGCTATGTAGATTAGGTGGATCCTACCACAACAATATGGAAATAAATAATCCCAAGCAATGACATTATTATCTTAAATGTTCACTCTAAAAAACGAATCAAGCATTGGCTTTAAAATTTGAGATTAAAAATCAATATATATATATATTGACACTAAAAACCACTTGATTCATCTATCATTACGATTACCTCAGATATTATTGATATAAATAACTTCACATAATAAAGCTATGAATGACGTCACATATGAACGCTATAAATCACATGACATTAACGCTGCAAATAACTTCCCATAATAACGCTGCAGATCACTCCACATATTAATGATAGATATTCCTCCATATGACGCTACAAATCACTTTTCATAAAGTTATAAATCACTTCAGATATTAACATGAACAATTACATCCCATACTGAAAGTAATAAATCACGTGAGGCATTAAAAGAAAAATTACTTCAATCACTAAAAATGTTTCACATATTTAAACTAAAATGTCTCTTCATAAATGACATTAAAATCCTCTCCAATCATAACATTAAATATCACTTTGCAGATTTCAACTAAACATCACATTCAAAATTGAAATCACTAAAGACTTCGACACTAGGAATAGATTTAGATATTCTCAATAAAAATAACTTCAAGAATTGATACCAAAAATAATTTTACACATATAAACTGAAAATGATTTTACGAATTTACTCTGAAATTCTATTAATACAACGTGACTCAAAATATATCGCACACTGACAACATTGATTACTTCACGAATTGAAATTAAAATTTACTCTTTCAATAAAACCCATAAGTCACATCATTCCTTTAGAATGAAATTCCATCAGCACGAAAACTCACATAAATCATATACACTAAAATTAATTTCATACGCTAGAACTTAATATCACATATTGCTACGAATAATCACTTTATTCACACTGAAAATTGAATCATTTCGTACACTGAAAATAGTCGGCAAATAGAAAGACAGAAAAAAAAACATTTCATCGAGTTAGTCAAAAAGAACTTTGCACGCTGACATTATAAACCCTCCATACATTGCAGCAAAAATTATTTAATGCATTAGAACGAATCTGGCAAATTAACAGAACATTTCACATATCAAAATTTAGAGAGATTTGTTTAAGAAAAGTAAAAGTTATATCGCTGTGACAAGACTACATCAGAATGTATTCAAATTAAATTAATGTATTAGAATTAAATTTCAGCTGAAATATTCACACAAGAAACGAAATGTAGGGAATCCGAAAAACGCCTTGTCATGAAATTAGTTACTTTAATAACACCAAAAAAAAAAAAATACTTCACGCGTTGATTTATTTTCCATTGATTAAAATCACATAATATACCTATAAATTATTTCAAGCAATCAAAGTGAAAGTATCTAAATAAATTGTGTTATTAAGAGATGAACACTGCTTTACACATTTGTACAATGATTTCACAAATTAATAATAAAATCATATAGAGAGAAAAATCAATTCAACGTAGACATCAGATTTGCTTTATTATCTGAAAGTAACAATTGCTCATTGTAAGTAAAAAATCATTTTCAAAATGTCACTTACGTTTTTATGCATTGGCACGAATAACGATTATTTAAAGTAAAAACAATTCTTCTATTGAAACTAAAAATCAATTCGCACTTTGCAAATAAAATGAATTTCATATGAAGCTGACTTCACATAATCAAGCTGATTTTATTGTCAATGTGTGACTTTATATTACTATCAATTTATGAATACAAAATCCACACGTGGAATATATTTGCATTTCGTAATACTTGAGTATTTCCCTGTTCTATGTAGAGTTAATTTTCAAAAATGGTTTAAGAACTGAGTGAATTTTATTTTGGATGATCTTGTTATAAAATCATCACCTGGTGTTTGTCGTAATATAATTTACTTCTTTCTTCGAAGTTCTGGTGTGTTGTATGTTTTCCTGCATTCCCTAAGCAATCCATCATATAAACAATCATTTTCTATGCTTGTTTAGGATTGTCCTCCGTACTTGTTGAGTGGTTCCTTTTTAGCGATTTGAATACATCTTGTAATTCCACACTGGTCGTGCGTTCTTATTGACAACTGATCAGACATGAGATGGATAGATAGATACTGAATAGAGTTAGATGGATAGATAGATACTGAATAGAGTTAGACGGATAGATAGATACTGAATAGAGTTAGACGGATAGATAGATACTGAATAGAGTTAGACGGATAGATAGATACTGAATAGAGTTAGATGGATAGATAGATATGAATAAAACGAGAGAATTAGATATGTATATAGATAGATAAATAGAGAGATAGGTATATAGAAAAATAGATAGAGAGATAAATAAATTGGTTGACAGAAAATAGTTTAGTCATTGATACTCAAAATAACTTCACATATGTAGGAAGAAATAACCTCACAGAATCAAATTATAATATCTTGATTAATTACCTGTGAAATAATGTCTACCTCCAGTAGAAAAATGTATTTCACATACTGAATTAAAAAACCTAATTCATCTTTTCATGTTTAAGATAATTTTATACATTGATAATAAAAGTTACAAGTCATCACTCTAGATATTGAGATTTAATTATCTTACTACAGACTGCTTCTAGAAATCACTTCATTGTTTGACATAAATATATTTTCATGCATTTGAATAAAACATTTGATACAGTGACATTAATATTACTTATTAACATTAAAGAAACTCACTTCACAAATTAACATTAACATTGTTTCACGTTGAAACTCTTAATGATTTCAAATATTGAAACCGAAACCTTTCACATTATTGTCAACAGAAATCACCTCCCCGCATTGGCACGGATATATAACTTCATATCTTCTTTATATATCGTTTCGCCTCAGAAATATGTTTCTCCTGATTCGGCATAACTTCATGTTCCTTGTATCTTAATAAATTATGTTTCTGTTAGTTCTCTTATACTCAGTTAAATTTACCCAAGCTCACTATGTCATGCGTTGCTTTCTTCTGGCTTTCTTGCCTTCAATCTGTTCTGTGAGTATCAGATTTTCCAAGCCTATTAGGTGCTCTAGAAACCCCAACTTTCTCTTCCTGATTTTACATATAGGCTTAAGATTTGTTTCAATTTTTTAAAACTTCGTCGTTGCTCACATATTGGATCAATGGTATCATTAGTATTCGTCTGCCGAACCAGATTTATGTTGCTTTAAGTTGCGTCTTCATCTTTGAGATGTTGTCGTTCTCACTGCCAAATAGGAGGACAAATACATGAAACCTAAAAAATCACTTAATTCATTAACACTATAATCCAACAGTACCATATTTATTACAACCAAAATAGGGATGTTGTGTTTAGGGAAGAGCCCGCTCACACATGATATTTAACCCACATCTTGGAGAGAAGATTAATAATTTTCTAGATTTTATCTAAGCGTAGGTTAGATTAAAGAACTCGACCGGAATTCGAACCCAAATCAAATTCCTCTTTCTGATTTGCCAAGCGATACACTGCCCACACGTCCATAACCATTTGTGTATTGACATTAAATATCACTTATCACTTGAAGCTAAAGAAAACCTTTATTGACATAGAACTCTTCATGCATTGGTTCTAAAAATCTATTTTCAGATTAAGAATTATTCGCTTAATAATATCACATTACCTTTTCATACAAAAGATTGCATTTCGCGTTGACAATTAAACTCATTTCATACACCCAAACTTCAAACCACTTTACGAAATTGACTTCATAAAACAACTACAAAACTTGGCAGATTAAGATGAAAAATCATTCATACATTAACACGGAAAACCGCCTTTAAGATTGAAAATAAAAATCGCTTTCCAAATTGACACAAGTATCAGAATACAATAATCAATAAAAATTATGTCACATAGGGATATTTAAAAGTATATACTAATTATACACAATAGTATTTCACATATGTAAAATTAATACATAATCGCCAGGAATCTCATTGAAATTTAGATACCTTCTTTGATGAACACTCTTTACTTTGGCAGTTAATTACTTCACGTAGTGATCACATCAGTTATTCAAATTGAAGATCCTTTCATATGTTGGGTGTTTGTTTTTGTTTTTAGAGACATATCAACATCTATGTTTTATTTAATGCCGATATCTAAACAATCTGAACACAATTTTATGCTTTCCACTAAATAGGCTTTGAACGCAATTATATACTTATAATTTATTATTATTGTTGCTTATTTTACTATAAATATGTATTATTTGCCTTTATATAAAAATGTATTGCTGGCATTTTTACTATGAAAATGTATTCTTATTGTTTCGTAACATCTTGTTGGGGGATTCACTATTTGCCATAGCTTGGGCCCTAATAGTTGCTACCGCCTAGATATATTTTGGCGTCGAAATGACTTCAGGTACTGGGTTTACGATCATTTCCTTTATTTAAACTAAAACCTCTTTAATGAAGGAAAGAGATTTTTAGTATCATGTATGCACACCGCTAAGACGTGCATGATTCATTTCAAGAAGTGACATTAAAATCACTCCACACACTGAGATTGAAATCACTACACATATTTCAAGTAAACATAATTCACTGACTAAATCTAAACACATTTGCCACACTGAACTAAAAATCTCAAGAGAAATTGATACTAAAATCACTTCACACTTTTGAAGCGTTAGATGTGTATACATATATGGGTGTCTTCCTATAATAACTCTGTCACGTATATTTTTTTTTATCTATAAATAATTCTATCTATCCATTTACTATATATTCTATAATATTTACATCTTTTTGCTTTATATTTTTCACTTTATATATTCAGGTTTGTAACATAATTCTATAATTCCCATTTTATGCGCTTACGATAATATCACGTTGCAATACCTGTTCATGTAGAATACGCGAAGTTAAGCAACGTCACTCATTACGTCGAAGGGTGACCGCGTGAAATTATCAGGTGCTGTACGCTCGGGTGTCTGGATAGTTTAATGGATCAGGAATTGGAATAGGAAATCGAAGAGACGAATTCCAATTCCAGTCGGTTCCGTTATACTCACTCATACACAAATAACCTTGCGGAAGTAATGAACCCAGCTCTGCTCCCTCCTGCTATGCGTTAATTATTAGGACTTGTCGTCCTGGGTATGACGATAAATTACATCCGGCAGCAAAACCTTTGATCAGGAAGATTTGAGGAGCGTGGAACCATCTCTTAATTGCTGTTGCTCCCAGATCTGTCCTGAACCGGGGTGGTAGCACCTTTTAGGGTCCAAGCTATAGGCAAATAGTGAATCCCAAAAACTGGGGGCAAAATACAATGAAAGTTTTAAAATAGATTTTAATCATAAAAATCCCAGAAATATGTTTTAGCAAAAACAATTATTATTAGAAATACATTTTTGAATAGAAAAAAATGTTACCACCAATAAATTTTTGAAAAGAAAAAAATTAGCAGCAATAAATCTAACTTTCGACAAAAAAACTCTTTATAAAAATGCGCCAATGAAACCTGATCTGAAAACTGATTTCTTACAAAGAATACATATTCTATTCATACGAAACTATCCTAAAAATCTTGTCGGTTTTAATAACCTATTGAGGTTGATATATGATTAATCAATGTAAACCAAACCAGACCATTAAGACTTGTAAAATCATTATTTTCTCCAAAATTTCTTACAATCTAAAAATATTTTCTGGCTTTAAATAACCTGGAAAATGTTTTAAGTCACAAACATTAATATAACCCATATTCAATTCATTATATTCAATCATTGTTGAAAATGAGAGTAAATATATAACTGCTGCTGTTTCCGCATATCAGTCAGTTTGACGAGACGTTTTTCACTCGTTTTTCCTACACCCGCCATTTACGTCATTAGCCATTGTGATTTAATCTAATATATGAAGTGGTTTTACTCGCCGCGTGTGAAGTGATTCCTTTTGCCAATTTTTCTGGTTATTATTAGTTTCAATGTGTGAAGTGAAATTTAGTATCCATGAATTAAGCGATCAATATTTAAGTGTGTGAAATGATTTTAATGACAATATGAAAAGTGATCTTAGCTACAATACATAACCAAATCTCTCGGGATGGGAAAAAGAAAAAGGAGAAACAAGTTTTTCTGAAGTCGAATTTGATTTCCTGTTTCAGTGCTGATGTAATAGTAATTTTAATAATAGCAGTGTAGAAAATTTCAGTACAAATGGTGGCTGAAGAAATGCTATGACATGGCCGAGGTGAAATTTGGAAGCTAGACACGATAAAACCCAGCTTTAGGTTCTTGTCAATTAACAGTGCTGTGATTTTCATTTTATGCTTTTAGGAAGAAATCAAGAAGTACACTGTATCCCAAATAGCAAGCTAATCTGCAAAATCTGGTAATAGTTGAAAGTTTCATATAGGCATTTGGATTTTAACGATTTAATCCCATGGAAAGCAACTCAATCAGTAAGACATGGCGTTACTGAGTATGAAAGAATATAAGAAAAATAAGAAAAAAAACATTAATAAAGAGTAAGAACAATGAAAGAATATAAAATAAGGAGACAGAAGATAACGACTGAGATTGCATTTAATGTTTTGAGGACCAAACTTGAGTGGAAAATGTAATACGAGGGAGAGAGTTCCACGAGCCAGAAAGGCGAGACTAGAAACTTTTACCATGGAACATATATGGAACCATTACAACTGTAAAATTATATATTTCTGACAGTCTAGTCGTGCACTTAAATCTCTATAGTCTAGGTGCGACAGTGGAGAGTTTAGCAGCATAATTACCTGGAATCATTTATAGAAAAGTCATCGGAAAGCTACATTACGGAGGTTAGAATAGTATCGCATATTAGTTTTTAGATTTTATCTAAATATATTGCAGGAGCACCAGAGTACATGTGGTAACAAATGAAAAATGTATACCGTAAGAAATATTTCTATGCAATTCTGCATCTTTGCAACGGAGATTTTGGTTTGAAAATATTTCAATTCTAAACAGTTGGCGATATAACGATGATATATGATGAGGCAATATCTCTTTCAAATATCGGTGCAACAGGTGACCGAGAATTGTCCTGATGCAGAATTGGACCTCGTCGATTAGCCATTGCCGGTCAAATTTTCATTAAGTGAATGTGTATTTTATCCAGTTACTCACAGCAATCCCTGACAGTCATGCTCTGTTTAAATTCCGGAAATCTGTTATGAATAACTCCAATGGTGGACCAAAAGAGAGTCACCAACAGACAGTCACCTTCTGCTGTGGCAATTTTCTTTTGGGTCATTCGTCATCAAGCCATTGAGCCAATAATTTCTGTGTGCCATAAAAGATGCATTTCAAATCACAAATTACTATACGGAAAGGAAATATTGGTCTTCCAAATTTTAAATATGTAGGATCGAACAAACTTCAAAATTTCAAAATCTGATTTTCAGCGAGTTTCTGTGGACCCCACTTATCGAGTTTCTCCATTTGCCAATATTTTTGAGATCGCCTCATATTGTTGAAATGCTGATACCTTTTATCTGTAACATTCTTTTTTTCCCTTTGTCGTCGTTTTTGCTTGACTACTCTTTTCTGGTGTTCATCGTTAATAGCAGATGCACTTCCTATACCACCTTCATCTTCGAGATTCTTATTCTCAGGATTGGACTTCAGTAACCAGCTACTTACTCTCTAATCAAAAGCGGACCTTTCACCCCATGCTTTGTTAATGTTGATAGCCGTGTGAAAAACATTATGCCCCCAAAATTAAACGCATCTTATCTTCAGTATCTGTCTATATTTCTGAGATGAGGTATTATGTACATTATTTACATTATTCGGACTATTATCCTCATCTTTATTGCCATATTTATTACAACGTGTCGGCCGTTGTACGCTCTGGCCTTCTTCAGGTGGTTGGAATGTCGAACTGAACCATTTCTTTCACTCACTGGGGTAGACTATTCTAGTTCCAGGTGCCATGTTTCATGGATCTCAGTTACCAGTTATCTTTTGTTAATTTCCCTCTGAAAGTTAAGTGGGCATTGAACTCACACTCTTTCTTGTCCTGTCACTAGATCTAACTGACGCCTTTATCCACTGTGCCACGTGTACTTGAGGACATCTGTGTATGAATGTCTGGGTATTATAAATCTAATGTCTCCAGCAATCATTTTTACCAGTGCTCATATTGCAATTTTTGATGTTATACATATTTTTACCGGAGCTCATATTGTAATTTTTATTGTTATTACCGCTTTTCTCTGGTATTCCTTATTACTGGTTCCAATATTGAATTCATTTCTATGTTTGGTCGGCTCAGGAGATTTTTGTGGCCTAGCATATATGCTGATTCCTTAATTTTACCAATTTTCCAATGATGTTTTTGTCTATGATCTCAACCTGATCCTACTTCAGAATGGGATCACACATATATCGACAGGATGAGTGCTTAGCAATGGGCTCAACATTATCACCAGCGTACAACAGTTATAATAAATATGCCGACAAAGAGGAGGACAATAGTCCGAATAATGTAAATATCTTACGTAATGTTTTACGATAAATTCTAAAACAGATAAATAAAAAAATCACAAATACGAGAGTGGTCGGAAAAGTTCATATACTGACTCTGAAGAAGCGACGCTAGAGCTGTGAAATCTTGCATGCGTCCATTTCAATTCTTTTCTTTAATAACTGCATTGTTTCCGCCCAGAAGACTTCAATAGCAGCAATAACTCTGAAAGATGTGGTATTTTGGTGGTGTCAAGTATCAGCAAAAAAATGGTGTACCTCCAAGGACATTCATGCAGAACATGGTTTCTAGATTACGTCTTACCGCTCCAGCTTTAATAACACTGCAAAAATGGGCAACTGAATTTAAGAAAGGGAGAACGATTCTTGAAGATGAACCATGTTCTAGACGTTCTGCAACTTCCACCACCGAAGGAAACATTCATCGTGTTTATCACATGGTGATTGTTAACAAGCCATTGAATATTTACATTATTCGGACTATTGTCCTTATCTTTGTCACCAAGACACATGGCACAGTGGATAAAGACGTTAGTTAGATCCAATTACAGGACCCAAAGATTGTGAGTTCAATTATCGGGTAATGCAGTCGAGATGTTGGAGAGGGGAATTAACAGGCGATAACTGACAACTGACATCAAATTAAACATGGTCGAAACGTTGTACTAAATATAGTAACAAAGATGAGGACAATAGTCCGAATAATGTAAATAATGTACATAATACCTTATCTCAGAAATATAGATAGATACTGAAAGGCCGAAACGTTGTAATAAATATGGTAAGAAAGATGAGGGCAATAGTCCGAATAATGTAAATTATGTACATAATACCTTATCTCAGAAATATAGACAGCCACTGACTATAAAAGAAATTGCCAATACTCTTAGCATATTCCGTGAGATGGTTGATAATATTCTGAACAATAAGTTTTGCGGGATAAAGGTTTCTGCTCGGTATGTGTTATGTCTTCTAACACCTGCTCCAAAGCACAACAGGCTGAGCACCTAACGGAAAAAAATCCTATATTATTCAAGGTAGATTCATCAAGTTTCTTTGAACGTTTCCTAACGTAAATGATGTTATGACGAGAGATAAAGAGACAAACCATGCAGGGTAATCATCCCTACTCACCTGCTCCATAGATGGCCTCAGTTATTGGGGGATTCAAAAGGCATTGTGTTTATTGATTAACTTTAAAAGAGGACTCCATCAATGTATAGTATTATGCCAACTTGCTGAAGTAGTTAGGAAAGGCTATCAAACTCAAACGCCCAGGAAAACTGACGAAATGTGTTTTATTTCATCGGGTCAATGCTCCAGCATACAAGTCCTTGGTTTCCATAGCTGATCTGCGTAACCATGGCTTTCAACTAGTTGATAACATTCCCTGTTTTAATTTTCATTTGTCCCCTACATAAAAAAATCTATTTGCTGGTATCCAGTATTGCTGTGATGATGATGTCATGTGTGCTGTAGTTGACGTCTTTGTACTAACAAAATGAACATCCATATTTGAACAGTCTAACTGGAAGGAAACACTGCAGTTATTAATAAGAAGAGTTGACATTAATGCAAGCAAGGTTTCACAGCTCTAGTATCACTCCGTCATAGTCAGCATACGACTTTTTCAAGTCACACTCGTAGAGCACTTTATTCGTTCGGGATGCGTAATATATTTTTAGGTAAATATTATAATAATATATTAGAAAATTATTTCCGAACATCCTAATAAAACTCTGAGAAATCTCTTGTATTTCTAATCCAGTTACGTTTGATTATATTACGTAAGTATTACGTAATGCAAGGGTAGGTTCTGTTCTGTTCTGTGGATCTACAGTAACCAATTTGCAAGTGTATTCAGTGATATTATGTTGCATATCTAAGGAAACCAAATCTGATCAAATACCTTTCATTTTAGGCAGGTAGTTTAAAAACTACGTATATTTTTTCTAATTTCCACAGACATCAGGAGCATACTTGTTTGCTTTATTGTTTAAACAAAATGATGTATCGTTCCATCAGCGAATATTATAATTTCTATAAAGTAAGGGTTTGTGTATCATTCTATATGCACCTATTTAACAGACACATATATAGTTAACTAATCGGGTTGTGAACTAACATAGGATGGAATATGTCATAGATATACGAAGATGCATAAAATTAGTGGGAGATGTTTTACCGAAAATGAGCAAAATATTAAAGACAGGAAAATGATGCGTCGAAGCTAGTGTTGAAGAACTATCTATTATCTAATACCTCATATAGCAGTAAATATTGTATAATCTCTTACCAGGCGAAGAAGAGGAATTAAAATCCTAAAAATATTGGCCATATGAATAAGCCATCAGAATAGAAAAAGACGTCGCAGACAAAGGAAGTAAAATATTGAGATAGGAACATTTCACAATAAACAAAGAAAAGAATATTCCTCTAGGGCAGTCAATACTGGACAATCCCCGCATATGTTTTTTTTGTGTTGGTGAGATGGAAAAGTATTAGGAAGAGGAAAAAAGTCAAAACATTACCTCCTGACCCCAAAAAAGAAGAGATATTTAACAGAAATTCATGGGAAAATAAGGCCAGGGCGAGGTGTTGTAAAGAAATGTCTCGCACTCCTTATCGTCTATCTGCACTGACTATATCAGCAGCTATATATAGTGAGCAAACGATATACCTGGGGGATTGATTCGGGAATTACTAGCCTGCCACCCGATTCGCTGTCTTTCAGTAGTGTATTCTATTTTACAATAAATCTTTCATCTTTCATCTACGCGCGTTTTGCTCTCCCTTCATTGTGTGTTTGCAACCTCATTAAGGCTACAGCACATGTTAGGAAGGGTCATGAAATGACGTGAAAGAATACTGAAAATACCATGGACAGAACATGTGGCCAATGTGGAAATTTTAAGGAAAACCGTAACTACCAGAAATCTGGCTAAATGGACGTTCTAAGACAATGAAAGAAGTGAGCCTGGAATATTTTACGTACACAGGGTATATATTAGGTAAGACAAGCAGTGGAAGAAACATCGAGTAAGGTCATTATCAGGTGGGTGTGAAAGATGATGGTAATATTAAATAAGGAATTATTGATAGAACAAACCAGTGCTACTTTCAATTGAAATTTAGAAAATGTTTCTTGTATTATTTACATTATTTGAATTGTTATCCCCATCTTCAGTGCCATATTCACAACGTTTCGGTCGTTCTACGCTCCGGCCTTCTTCAGGTGATTAAAATTTCGAACCGAACACTTTATTTCGTCCACCGGGGCAGATTTTTCTAGTTCCACGTGCCATGCCTCAAGCTGATGTCTCAGTTATTTCCCTTTAACTCAACTCTCCAATATTTTTTGTTCACTACTGCTGTTGCCTGGTATTGAACTCACAACTTTTGGGGTTTAGTTACGGGGTCTATCCAACGGCTTTATCAATTGGACAATCCCCTGATGAAAGCCCGAGCGTGCATCGGTCGAAACGTTGTGAGTATGACAATGAGGATGAGGATAACAGTCTGAATAAGGTAAATAATACAAGTAATCATAATAGAGAAATAGACAGATGAAATGCTTCTATTAAAATTTATTTTCAGGTTTAGGTTTATATAACTCCAGTAACACTTATCACTCTTTCCTTTAATGATGATTAAACCCTCCCTAAACTTTTCTTTGAAGTAGTATGCAATGACAACAACATTATTATCTCATTTAATCTTCACTTTACATGTGATATCTACCTAAGTTGTTGCTGCTGTTGAAAGTCCTCAAATAGCCTAGTTTCTATTACCACAAGTCTTTGTGTTTCTGTTGCGTCAGACCACGAGGTTTGAAGTAGTATGGTTCCCGGTAAAACCTACACGCTTCATTCGCTGGGAGACATTTTTTTGAGAAACCAGTTTAGAGTGGATAGGGAAACAAAAAACGGAGAGAGAGAAAATAGAGTCGAAAGTGAGTAAGAATAAGAAAAGAACAGAACACTCTGGTAAGTCATATTTTTTCTCCTGATAATATACAGACATAACGCATGAGACGTGATATTTTGTATTAGTTTCTTAGTAATTTGAAATAAAACACTAGTATTTAAGAGAGTAAACGTAGTGATTAATATAATATCAACACACCTAATTAATGATCGTTAATTCAAACTATTCTTCAGATGAAAAATCCACCACAGGCGACATAACCATAGCAATTAATTCTCCAATATCGACATTGCTACCATAAAGTGTCCGAAATACGATTTGATGTAGCATTTATGTCTAGTCGCTCTTGTGAAAACGAAAATATCAACACACACAAATAGATGCATACATACATATGTATGATAGAAATTGTTAGGAGGATTTGATAATTAAGTAATACATTGAGTCTGATAGAAACCTCAACAGAATGCAGAAAGTACTGGACGGCCATTTCGTTCTATATTTGGGACTCATCAGCAGTGCGCATCCACTACTAAGAATTGAAACCCTGACAGCTGAGTTATCAATATATATATATATATATATATATATATATATATATATATATATGTGTGTGTGTGTGTGTGTTTGTTTACGTATGTGTGCATGTGTGTGAAACAGAGAATGAAAAGAAGTAATAAAAAACAAATGAAGTCTCACTATAGACGATTGTTTGGGTTGCACCTGCTAGTCGATCCATTGAATCAGTCGCTTGGAAATAATACACGCTACAAAAAAAAATGGCGGAAGAAAGAAATAAACGACAAAGTAAATTAACTTGTTAATTATAGCGGGCTGTCTCTGTGTCCATGAGAGAAATCGAATCAGTGCACTCACAACGCTTCTAACTTCTTGGTTGGACAAAAGCCAGATTCCTTCCACTCGGGAATGGGAATCATATGATAGCGAATCACAGTGTGTGGGCCAGTTAAACTTATGCCAAATAAAAACCAGTGGCAGTTGGTTCTAAGTTTGAATTTCTGGCAATTATTGATAGGAAAACACCAGTGTTGTTATTGCTTTCCTATATAGTATTTAAAGGTTTCATAATTTTCAGCATGCGTCGAATAGAACAGCGAACACATAATAAAATACTTATAAATATAGCTTAAATAGTTTGGCTTTAAGTTATTTGCTAAGCTTCGCATATACAAGCACGGGGCGATAAGGGGAAACACCCAATTTGGATTTAAATCGTTTCATTAATAACATCCAGCTGTTCAAGATTTCTCTCAATAAATGTTAAGGCCCTTAAGTAATTTGTTGCATTGTGTCACGCGTCTCTCGACGTCAAGCGCGAATTCGTGTTGAAGTCTTGAGAACAGTTCAAAAATAAAAGATTCTAATTGCCCCAGAATAAATATCAAATTGTTAGAGAAATATGAACAAGCGATATTCATTATATCAGATTCTTTAGTTGCGTGAAAAAAAAACAGACCGCAAAATAATACAGAGATAATTTAAACGTAGCAAAACAATGAAAGGAAAAAGAGATTATTATATACTATAAACGAGGAAACAGACAGTGTTAATTGCGAAATTCAATATTTATCTATTGTGTAATTTTATACGTATTTTATACAAAGTGGTTCATATTTTTGTAAAAATGTATTACATATATACACAGGCGTTAAATAATTTCAAATATTTAGCTCAACAGCAACATTTATTTTAGAATATATAGTAAAGCCATTGAATAAAAACTCGAATTGCATATCGATTTTGTCTTTCTCTGATTTGCAGTATTTTATTTCAGCATTATGCTTTTACTTTAGGAAGTAATTCACCATATCTAGAAATGTCATAACAAATGTGAGAAGATCTTTAAGCAGTGAATTGTGAACAGCAAATAAATGCGCGCTTTTCATCTTGAGCCTCTGTCAGTGTGAACAGGTTTAAGCTAATTTATTTCTGTATTGACTGATTTAAAGTGATGGCAACCTAGCTAGACTTGCCAAAACGTACTGAGTTCGATCTTTTCAGGGTGATTAGCACTGACAGTGTGGGTTCAATAATACTAGGATTAGTAATTATATATGCGTTAGATGATATGAATAATCTCTCCCATTCCAATACGGTAATTTAGTGAATAAGATCCTAACTATTGCTCCGTAATTATGACTGTCTTGTATTCAATGAAAACAGTGAAAACTATGTATCAGGGGGTAAATGTTTCCATATTCAAAATTCAACATAACTTTCGGTAATATTCCGCATACGTAATAGCCATCTACTCGTCAGACGAGCATGTCAATCGCTTTAATAAAAAAGAATGGGCTTCATACTCGCATTGAGGGTGAGATGGATAAATTGTCGTCTGTATTACACAAAAATGAGAACAACACTGACATCTTATTTTGTCAGGTATATTTACCAAAATTACACAAAAAATATCTTGGAATACTAAAGAGAAAATGTATGCAATAAAATCTCCATTGGCTTCAAACACGGCATCCACATGACTTCAGAATCTCCTGCACCACTTATAGATAGTCTTAATGTTTAAGTTGGAATATGCTACCATAATCCTAGGCTTCAGTTCATCTCTGGTGTTACAAGGAGTGTTATTAGTCTCTCGCTCAACTGCGCTGCAAGCATAATAATCAAGGTAGTTAAAGTCTGGGGAGTTAGATAGCCAGATATAAGGGGTGATGTAGTTGGAGAAATTGTCTTAAAACCATAACGGAGTCCTCTTGCTTGTGCACAATGATGCAGAGATGTCTTTCAGCAGTCAATATCTTGAACCAGGGCACTTGATGTGGGGTTTAAGGCCTTGTGGGAAGATGAATACAGATATAACGTCGCCATCACTACTGATCACTCCAAACACCTTCGCAATCACCATTAGACCCATCTAATTATTTCCGAATCCTATGCAAAGTTCTTAGGTTGACAGCCAAACACTCTGAAATATGCTTATTGAAGCTTCCGGCATCAATGCCAAGCATGTCTTTTTTAGGTTTCTAGCGTATTTTATTGCGGCATGGTGCTTTTTTTTCTCACAGAGAGTGCTCAGTTGCTATACTATATTGTGCAGTTGACAAAAATCAAAATCATACAATGCGCATGTGCGAAATTAAAAAAAATAAATTGCAACAATTTACCTATCGAAACCTGCATTAACATACATACATGCAGACATATGCATAGACCTAAATGCATACAGCACACACACACTCACACATATATGTATGTAAATGTTATGCCGTAATTAACCGAGTGTTGAAATTGTTTACTAATTTGGAGAAAGTGGATTTTATTGATGATCACTTAAAACTCATCAACATGGTATTTATTTTGAAGCGCATTCTCTCAGATAAATAGCATATATCATACATAAATATAGCAAGTTTAAAAGATTTATTTTGCTTGCTAGAGTAGACTGTTCTAGTTCCACGTGCTATGTTTAATGGATGTCAGTTATCAGTTATCTCCTGTTAATGTTTCCCTCTGAAATTTCTCCACTGCCTTAACCGGGTATTGAACTCACACTCTTTGGGTCCTGTCACTGGATCTAACCAACGCCTTTATCCACTGTGCCATGTATCCTCAATGATAACTGACCTCCATTAAACATGACACGTGGAACTAGAATAGTCTACCCCATTGAGCGAAATAAAGGGTTCAGTTCGATATTCCAACCACCTGAAGAAGGCCAGAGCGTACAACGGCCGAATCGTTGTAATAAAAATGGCGACAAAGATGAGGACAATAGTCCAAGTAATGTAAATATATAATAAGTAGAATGAAAAAAGTCTGGTCCCATAGATCAAATAAAGATTAAACTTAATAAATAATAAGTAATAACTGAAATGAGAATATTCTACCCTTAGATTAAATATATATTGATTAGTAATATGTAATTATTGGAATGACCAGAGTCTACATCCATCGATTAAATAAACTGATTTTTATTAAGTAATATGTGGAATGATTTTGTCTGCCCCAAATGATTAAATGAATGTTGATTTGTAACAAGTAATAAGTGCAATGGGAACAGTCTACCCCCATAGACTGGATAAAGTGTGATTTGTAATATGTAATAAATGAAATGAGAACATTCTGCTCCCATGAATCAAATAAATGGTGATTTGTAATAAGTAATGTGGAATGAGAACAGTCTACCACTGTAGATTAAATAGATGGTAATTTGTAATGCGTAATAAGAGAAATGAGCGCTGTGTTCCCCCAAAATATTAAATTAATGTTGACTTCTAATAATTGGAATCAGAACAGTCTACCACTATAACCACTACCAGGTTTATTTGTAATGAGTGGAATTAGGTCAGTCTACTCCCATAGATGAAATAAAGCATGTTCTGTAATAAGCAATAACTTGGATGAGAACTGTCTAATCCCATAGTTTAAATAAGTGTAGATTTGTATTAATTCATATGTAATAATAAGAACAGTCGATGTATTGAATACAAGTTCTTTTGTAATAAGGAGTACATGGAATGGGATCACTCTACACCCATATACCATATAAAGGGTGATGCGTGATGAGTAATAAGTGGAACGGGAACAATCATCTGCCATAGATGAATAATGGTTGATTTGTAATAAGCAATATGTGAAAGGAGAACTGTTTACTCCCATATATCAAGTAAAGAGTGGTTTGCAATATATAATAATTGGAAAGAGACCAATAGTTTTATTTGTAATATATAATAAGTTAAAGTCCTATAAATCAATTAATTGTTGATTTATAATCAATGATAAATGAAATGAGAAAAGTCATATAGATCAATTAGATCAAATAAATTGGGATTTGGAAGAAGTAACAATTGGAATGAGAACAGAATACCCAAATTGTTTAAATATAGGTGGATTTGTAATATGTAATAATTTGGATGAGAACCATGTTATACATGTTTAATGTAGTCTGAATGTAGAAATCCGACGTAGTAAGTAGTTTGTTCAATGAAACAGCACCAATATCTAGTAGCAGATATTCAGGAATTCTTAAAGTCTTCCATATCAGAGGTTGGCAGTGGATATTTGGAGAGAGTAGGAAAGCGTAGTTCTTCAAGTCTTTCATCTGACAGGTTAGCGGTGGATCTTCACAGAAAACAAAATGGCCGCCTTTATACACATCGGATTGAATATTCCAAGTCTTCTGATTGGTTAACCTTCTATTGGTAAACTATAAAATGAGTCAGCTCATTTTGGTTGGCTCACTAGTAAACAGCGGTACACAAAAATTGTAACAAACCATCTACCCACTAGTTTGAATAAAGGGTTATGTGTATTAAGTAAAAAGTGCAATGAGGACAGTCTATCCACATAGATTAATTAAAGGGTGATTAAGGATTATGCCTAAGGAAAACAACCTACTCATATAAATGTAATCAAAGGTGATTCGTAGTAAGTAAAAAGTGGAATGAGAACTGTCTACACACATAGATCAAAGAAACCATTATTTGTAATAAGTAGAATAAGAATAGTGTGATCCCACAATTCAAATGAAGGGTGATTCATAATAAGTAATAAGCGGAATGAGAACGTATTGCTTCTAAAGATCAAATCAAGAGTAATCTGTAATAAGTAACAAGTGGAATGAAAACAGTTCACTCACATGACAAATTAGTAATCAATAGAATGAAAAGAATCTACTGCCATAGATGAAATAAAATTTGATTTATATTAAGCAATAATTGAAATGAGAACATTCTATTCCCATAGATTTAATAAAGAGTGATTTGTATTAAGTAATAAGTGCAGTGAGTAGCGTCTACCCCCATAGATTAAATAAAGGGTTATTTGTATTACATATTAGGTGGAATGGGAACAGACTATTCCTATAGAGCAAATGAAGTGTAATTTTGATAGGTAATAAGCTGATGAGAACAGTCTACCTCCAGTGATTAAATAAATGGGGAATTGTATCAAGTGGAAAAAATCCACTACTCTAAATCAATCAAATCAAATGTGTTTTGTATTATTTAATAAATGAAATGGGAACAGTGTAACCTCATATATTAAATAATGGTTGATTTGAAATAAGTAAGAATTGGAATGAGAACCGTCAACTTACATAGGTCAAATAAAGTGGGATTTGTAATAAGTTGATTGAGAACAGTCTAACCCAGTAGAATAAATAAAAGCTCAGTTTTCATAGGTAATAAGTAGAATGAGAACAGTCTCTACTATAGATCAAATAAAAGTTGATTTGTAAGTAATACCTCTATTATGATCAGTTTACTCCCATTAATCAAATAAAGTATAATTTGTAATAAGTAATAAGTGGAATGAGATCATTTTACTCCGAAAGATCAAATAACGTGTGATTTGTAATTTGTAATAAGCGCATGGAAAACAGTCTAAACCTGTAGATTATATTAAGTTTTATTTTTAATGAGTAAAAAGTGGAATGTGAGTTACCGACACCCATAAATTAAATATTTATTTGTAATAAGTAATAAATGGAGTAGAGACTATGCCTATAGTTTAAATAAAGTTGATATTTAAGAAGAACATTTTACTGTCATAGATCAAATGGGTGATTTGTAATAGCTTCTAAATGGAATGAGAACAACCTTCCTCCAATAATGTTTGATTTTAATTAGTAATAAGTTGAGTGAGAACAGTCAACTCCCATAGAGCAAATAAAGGTCGATTTGTAATATGAAACATTCAATATGAACATTCTACCTCCACAGTTGAAATAAAAGTTCATTTGTAATATGTAATATATGGATGACGCTCAGGTGAAACCTGTTGCGCATGTCGGTCCTTACCTGGCGAGGAGCTAATTCCCATAGACATAATCACCTTCATGCCGTTGGGTTTCGCATTATCTGAGTTATTAAACATGATTTGTCTTGGAATTGATAGTGGAGTGGTTTCCTGTTGCCTTCTACACAGTGGTTTATGGAGTCATCACCTCCTTTTAACTGGCCGTTGACTCAGAGTTCCTCCGCCCTTTGTTAGGTCTTGTGTTTTGTTCTAGTGGCTTGTTAACGAGCCACTTGGAACTCGGAGTGGGGTAGTGGGTTTAGTCCGACATTTTGACTGTAATACTTACTGAAAAAGTGAGGAAACAACAGCAACAACAAAAGAAATTGTTTTTTTTTTGTAAATAGGTTTTAAGTTTTAACTTAATAAAATGTCTGTTTCCCTTTACTAAAATGCTAACAAAAGGCGAAAAGGACATTAAATTCGCTTCAATTAGAGAATAAAAAATTGAAAAACAAGAAAAACAAAATAGCAGCAAACAAATAAAAGAAAAGGCAAGAGGAAGAGGAGGAAATGTCCCCCCACATTTACATCCAAGACCGAGGGAGGGGGTTAGTCCGACCGTTTGCACCGAAAGGAATCACTTCATGACTGTGTCCAGGCGTTTCTTCTCAGGCCAACTTATATTGAAACTTAATAGAAAACTTAAGACAAGGTAGATTAAATTCAGTACCATGAGAAATGAGACAGTTATAGAAACTAAAACAATTAGAAATAGCGAACGAACAGTTTAATACTTAAGTAAATTAGTAATTTGGATGCAAAAAAAAAAACGAAAAAAATGTAAGAAAAGTAAGAAGGTATACAAGAATGAATTTTAGATACGTAAAATTTACTTAGAGACAGGGTGAAGAAATGAAAAAGCACGTGGTTCTTAGTCGAGAGTTAGTAAATAGTGATTTCTGCGACTACACTTCCCCGTTCACCCGAGACCGAGGGAGGGGATAGTTTGACCATTTAAATCGAAAAAAAATCACTTCGCGACTGTGTCCAGGCGTTTGTTCTCAGGCCAAATTGTCTTGAAACTTAATCGACAACTTACGACAAAGTGGACTGCCGAACAACCTAATACCTTACCATATTATGGTGATTTTCTAACGGTAGCTTAGAAGCGGCACAAAGCCGAAAGTTTGGAGCACCTAGTGAGGATCGAACGCACTATTCCGTTGAAATTGAGCTAGCGATACAATGTTGCTAACCATTACGCAACGTCGAAGTGCCCTTCCGTTCCCACATTATGCAACCTATCTTATATCTTACCTTTCATTATTGCATAATATACCTTAGAATACTCTGAAAAACTCAAAATACATGCGATCACTGGAAAGATACTATGGTTTAGTTGTCTTGTAATGGTTTAAGTATCTTGTATACTATTTCGCTGTTTAGTATTTCTTAGGAAGAACATTCTTATCAGTCTTTAAACGTAACTGTTAATTTAAAATGTATTAACCTATTCTTGCGTATGTATGCTGTAAAAAACTAAACCGTTTGTGAAAAACATTAATTAAAACCGCATTGCCTGTATTTGTTTTATTAGAATATTAGTTGGAAAGTCTCATTTGGCATGGGAATCTATTTCAAATTCTTCACAATTCTGCTCGAGACAGGTGTTTTCTCTCACCTCCTCGCATGCGTGTTATCGTAATAAGAAAATGTTGTATTATACCTGATTTACATTTTAGATCTTGAGAACATTGTACATTATTAAAACAAATGTTTTCGATGTTCAGGCAAAAAATGTATTGTAAATAAGCGCGGTTTTGAAGTTTAATATTTGTTGTTTTTTTATCTTAGTGAGAGTAGCGCGGAGATCACCAGGAAAACATGAATCCTGTCCTCGAAAATTATTACGTTAAATTCTTTAAAATTCAACTTCTTGCATCTGAAAAGAGATTACTACTGAGCCTGGTTCAGGCTTTCAGCTTTGGTTCCATCTGACATGCTCTAGGTTTACGGGAACCAGATCAAACCGAAAACTGACTATTTCTGCTATATCCGGGCTGGAGCTGACCAAGGCTCACTTCCCTGTCTTGCCAGCGAATATTCAACTGATAATTAACATTTAGTTTGATGACAATCCAAAAGGCCTGTGGATATTGAAAATATCTAATAGGTTGCATTAAAAAAACGTACATGTGCAGTACATACGGTTTATATAGATCCACATACGGTTTATAAATTTTATTTCGTTCTCTAAACTCTACCCGGGGGTCACTTTCCAGTCATATGCAAACTAAATGTAAATTTAGAAAATAAATAAATAATTAAATGATTAAATAAAATTAAGTAAGTAAATAAACAAACCGAAACCCACTTGTAAACTGTGATATATGTTACGCTAAAATATACATCGGTGCAAGCAGCAACATGTAAACTTGAAATATTCCGCGAAAGATAAACTGCAGAACAGGCACATAGCAGGTATGCATAAAACAAAAGAAATAAACCGTAGATTTTACTCTTTGGTAGGATGTAGAACGTCTATAGAGAGAACACACATGACAGAAAAGAAGGCACTCTATACATTAAATAACTACATCGGAGATCTCTTTCCTGACAACAGATAAGCGAAACCTATAATGCGCCCCCGCCAAAAAAAAACATGGAAGACTCTGACGTATTAAAATTTGAAGTAGGGTAGATATGATCAGATCTGTAAGTGCAGATGAGATGGAATAGAAACAGTTGCAGTCGTTGATTTTATTATCAGTAAAGTTATCGAAATGGCTAATGAAATATAAGACATCACTGAACTAGCTAAAGACATGAGACCTATTTTCACAAAGAACATGCTTACTTTATCGAACAATTAACTTGATGTGCCATTTAAATGTTCATTACGATTATAATGACTCAAGGTCATGGCATAATTAGACAAGAATTACAGAAAAGAGACCCTGATTTTATTCCCGATCACGAAATGTGATTTTAAAACTCAGAATTCACTCAGAGGGAGAAATACAACCTATTGAAGCCAATGTTTCCTAAATTACAAACATTGTATTCCTGTAACAGTATCTATTTTGAATATTAAGAAAGTATAATTAATGTCGGACGAGATATTCCATTAATTCGTATCCTCGCCTGGAAACAAAAAGCGCGGTTAAAGAATATAGAAAAACAGAAAGAGGAAATCTAAAACAATGTTTGCTGTCATGACTTATTTAAACCCTACCGCAAAATGATCTGAAGAAGACAAGACCATTTACCTTATTTTAATTTTTTTTCAGTACCTCGGTAATCGTGTCTCTCTACGCATTTCTTTTCTAATATATGTGAATTGTCATACTTTCTTTGGAATATCATAGGAATGGTTTTCCAGTATATGCCAATATTTCTGAGATGAGGTATTATGTACACTATTTACAATTATTCGGACTATTGTCCTTATCTTTATCGCTATGTTTATCACACCGTTTCGGTCGTTGTACGCTCCGGCCTTCTTCAGTTGGTCGGAATGTCGAACTGAACCCTTTATTTCGCTCACTGGATTAGACTGTTCTAGTTCCACGTGCCATGTGTAATGGATGTCAGTTATCTCTTGTTAATTCCCCTCTGAAGAGTTCTCCACTGCCTTAAACAGGTACTGAACTCACTTTGGGTCATGTCACTGGATTTAAACTAACTCCTTTATCCACTGTGCAATGTGTCCTTGAGGACATCTGTGTATGAATTTCTGGGTATTATAAGCCTAATGTTTTCAGCAACATTTTTTAACCGGTGCTGATATTGTAATTTGTGGTGTTACCATATCATATTTTTACCAATGCTCATATTGCAATTATTCTTGTTTTTATCGTTTTCCTCTGGCACTCCTTATTACTGTTTCCCATATTGTATTCATTTCTATCTGTGGTCAGGAGATTTTTGTCGCATAACATATGTGCAGATTCCTTAAGTTTACAAATTTTCCAATGATGTTCTTTTTTTATGATCTCAACTTGATCCCACAGAGGGCGATGATCTCCATTTACCCTCCATATAGGGTCAGCCATGCCTGATTTTTTCCACTTCCCCTCGTGTTACAGCTTTCCAGCTGTGAGTTCCATATTTGGTTAAGGCAGTGGAGAATTTTCAGAGGAGAGTTAACAGGAGATAACTGACATCCATTAGATATGAAACATGGAACTAGAACAGTCTACCGCAGTGAGCGAAAAAAGGGTTCAGTTCTACATTCCAACCACCTGAAGAAGGCCGGAATGTACAACGGCCGAAACGTTGTAATAAACATAGCGACAAGGATGAGGACAATAGTCCGAATAATGTAAATTGAGTAGTTTTTCGTTGTCTTCGTTACTATTCTGAATTCAGAATTTATTCTTTTTGAATGTTTACCATCCCAAAAACAGAGGGACAAGACTATTCTATTTAATCTGCATTCAGAAACTGTAAATACATGGATCCGTGCATTTCTCAGGGACGTTGGTAAGAGAATCAAGAGAATAATTTGGTTAGTGATTTGAACCCGGCACGACGATTCCATTTTCGATGGTAATAACTTTTTCGCTACCTGATATCGGGATTTAATATCCGGCGGAAATAACGTCGAGAGCATAAGATGCGCAGATGAGGCTCTGGCGATGGCAGTTTAAAGAATAAAACTAAAGGAAATCTTAAATAAGGTAATAATAAAAAGCAAGAAAAGACTGACTACGGAATATAAGAAAAATATATGGTTTGCAGCAAAAGAAACAAACCAAGGCTAAAGCGTCATAAATAACAGGAAATGGTAAAAGGAAATGCTACAGAGAATTAATAATGTCCAGATGATTATGTAACTTTCAGAAACTCTGAAATGTATTAAGTGAGCATAAAATGTCTTTAGAAACAAAGATAGATAATTGCATGACATTTAATAGTGACCAATTTCTTTATCGATGAAGGAGAAACTTGAAGCGACAAAAACGTTTGATCCTCCGTCGAATACTGTGATTAGTCCGTACAGATCCTGTCAGCAAGGAAGGAATTTTAAGAGGAATTGCGAAAAAACCTCCGATAACAATCAGAAAGGGGCAGCTAAGATTGTTCGAATGATGACGGCAAGACAATAATAATCTGCAATATTATCCGGCCCGTTATGGCATCTCAGCTACAATCACTTTCCCACCGCCGTAACGTTGTTTCCATGTGAATTTTCCAATAAATATTTTCATGTCAATTATAGTGATAATCTATTCTCTTTGGTACCTTGATTCATTGTTTTGAACTTCGTAATAGACTGGCAGTTAGTGGTGAAGAGTCGGTATATCTGTGGTGGTGAAATTACATAGCACATAAATAAAGAACACATAGTATATTGCTAAACTTGCCGTAAATCCTAATCTAATAGTTTCTTCCTTCGAACTTCTCACCTGTGGAACTCTATTCCAGCTTCTTGTTTTTTTTCTGTCAAATACGATATTCAATAATTTTAAATGTTTAATCCCACTAACCCTTTGCGTGTTAGTGTCTTTACCGCTTTACCTGGAGCAAAAAGATTAAAACAAGCACTGAGACCAGTGAATAACCTACTTAACGATGTCTGAGTAAATGACGACAAGCAAGTGTTAAAAGAGCAAGTTTTATTTTGACAAAGAAAAGAAAACATATGGTGAAGAGTCAGTATATCTGTGGTAATGAAAGAACATAACACATACGAAACACATTGTATATCATTGTATAGTATAATGAGCAGTGAGATCTTTCAGAAATTCCTCACTAGGAACCCCCGTTTAGGCGCTTTCTGTCAGAACTCGGCTTAGTAAATATTAACTGCAATGAACTTGATCTCAGAGAATTTAGTGTATACACCGACAGAGGTTGTAGGAGTTCGTAGTTAATGGCTTCAGGGAATGGTTGGATTCACGATTTCCAATAATCCATTATAGGGATTTTTGCAGCTGCTCGTATGGAATACATGCGTTTCACGTGGAGAGGAAATGGACTCGAATATTATCTCAATTAACGCAAAAAATACCATAAACGATGAGAACAGTGTCCTGCAATACTTTTTGTAATTATTTTGCAAAGAATCTCATTCTTTGAGATGAAGAAATTGCAGAAAAAATTATTGAAAAAGTAAAAGGAAATACACAACAAAAAAAAAGTAAAAATATATCTCATTTTTAATTTTATGACGAAAATTGAGGATGTGACATCCATTATATTTTTGTGAGATTATCTCGTATTTGATCAATACGGATAACATGAGCCGCAGAATTTATAAATAAGAATGATGAGTTTTAGACAGATTTCCGATAGAACAAAGGCGATTAAATCACAGAAAAAGAAAATAAACGAAATGATAAAGAGCGAAAACATTCCGCAACAATCAATATGAATGCAATTAAAGATGGAGAATATCTCACATGAAGTTTTTTTTCCATTTGTTTCGACCGAGATATATCTTTGCCCAAACACACACATGCCTAATGCTCGCAAATAGCCAGGTTGTATGCCTCTCAATATATTCATGAAAGTAACACTTAATCCTGGTAAATGATCATTTCAATGGAGCGGCCGGTCATGGAGCGAACACAGACATTTTAAGAAAGGTTATCAGCAGTCGAGGTTAATGTATTTATTTACGTGCAAATACCTTTGGGAAAGTTATCAATCTATCTCTTTTGCCCCCGGAAATGTGTTGAGTAGCAGAATAGACTGCGTCTATTGCCTTGATCGGCAACGGAAAACTATTGCGGGGAAATCTTCTGCCTTGTCCGTCAGGAATCAAAAGTGACATCATTGCCCTGGTATGTATCGCTTATGATATTTGACCGAGTGATCAGCTCAGATCTCAACCCTAGTCGAATCTTTTCATTTTGAATTTTGTATGGGGCACATCAAGATGTTCAAACATATTAATCAGTGTTATTGGCCCATCAGAAGAACCTGTTTAAATGTATGCTGATGTGTTTAAATTTTCATGCGTGACAGAGCGATAAGAAGGTCGTCAACTTACTGACAGAGCTTTGCAAATCATCACACTCAAAAATTTAAGTACACTAGTCAAACAAAATCTTTCAGCAAATTTGCTTCGAAGAGAAATTTGCATGGGCAAGTAAGCTCGTCACTCACACATTTTGGACTACTATAATATATATATATATATATATATATATATATATATATATATATATATATATATCAACAGCTTTCCGTACTCAATACTCATCGGATTCACTCTCTCGTGGTCAGGTGTGACGTCATGAGCTGTTGTGCGATTTTCGCTTTCAGCGTCTTATATGCACGTGTTTATCGTTGCTTGGAAATTATTCATGTAAACAAAAACAGACTATCATCACTTTCTTGTTCGTGCATTGCTTAATATATTGTGTAATTGTCATCTTTGATAATGGCTTATGTAAGCCGAAAGCTTAGATTGGATTAAAAAAATATGTATCAATATTGTGATTTTCTTTCATTGTTTAATGATAATGTTATTAAGCTTATCAGACTATATGAAAAGAACTTACATAAAATAAATAGACAACACTTGTCTATATTATTTAATGAAACATGTATGAATATATTATATATATATATATATATATATATATATATATATATATATATATATATATATATATAATCATTACTTAGTTTTTAAATCCATTTATCAAAATGCTTTATTGTCTTCCGGGGCTATGTTCCCAGGCATTTGGCAGATATCCGACATATCACACAGTATTGAAAATTATTTACTTCATTTCTATTCTCATATTGGGTTATTCGATAATTTCACTCGTTTATTAAGTAGACAATTTAATTATTAAAATTAATTGAGACAAAACGAGTAATTCCGTTATTATTTAATTCTTTTCGTATTTTTCCAATGAAACATGACCAAGGTCAAATATTAGTATTTAGTATGTCCATTCCACGAACTCGTTCCTTGCAGATTGACCGCATGTTCTCAATTGAACTTAAATCAGGACAGTTTCCGGGCCAATCAATAGTACTTTAATTTAGTCACTGGTAACGCTTGCCAGTGTGTACGTACAGGGTTACAATTTTCGTACAATACCTTGGAGTAACGTCCATCGAAGAAGATAGCCGTAGAACAACTAATCGACAGTCGGGACAATAGTGTCTGGGCCTGAAGAAAATCTGATGCAGTCATGAATGATGCAATATTTTTCAAGGCGAACAAATTTCATCATACACCTCGAAAATAGATTGATATAACTGCACACCACTGGAAATGACAACCTGCGTAAGAATAGAAATTGATTAAACCCTGTCACTCCACTGGGTCTAAAACTGACCATCTATTTAAAGAAAGGAAGCTAAAACTGTTGTTTCAATTAATTTGTACAAGGGTGTACTTATGAATCAGGTTTAATTTGTAAATTACAAAGACAAATGAAATTAACGCTAATAACTAGTAATATAATAATACTATCAAAAACTAGTGTAATAAAAATTAAGTGAAGCAGGCAATATTATTTATTTTCATTGTTGATATTAGCAAACTTTACTATACGAATTTTCCTTTAATAATTTAAAGGAGACCATTTATTTTTTGAATAGAATGTATGAATCTTTCAACTCTTATATTCAAATAGCTCCTATCATTATTCTGTTGATTTTGATCTATTTGATATTTCAAAGTTATGCATTTCTAGAGTTAACCGACTGATGCCAGGGACTCTTAACTGGATAATAGAGAATCTTTCTAAAATATTAATTGTCATATAGAAAATTAGAAGATAACCAGAGAAAAATGAAGAAAACTATTAAAGGTTTTGTATATTCGGCGCCAGATATTTGCTCAGATTTTATTTGGAATTATGTGTGAGAAATCCAATCAAAGTGGGGCATTCTTCTGCATTACTGCTGATTCCATCGAGGCTACGATCGGAATAATATCAGTTTCTTCGAATTCCCAAGACTGCATGTCTTTCGCAAAGATCATAAATATTCCCATACCAATATCTGGTAACATATCTCTTCATAGCTTCAACGCTGAACGGGTGAAATGAATAATACTTGTATGTATTTCAATTTTATATCTGATTTACAATTCGTCCATAATGTTTGCAATGATATTTATATCTATTTCAAGCTTTAGTGTAATTAAAATTGCAATCATTTTTTAATTCCCTCACCCTGATTACTTTGATATATTTATTTTACGCCTTTAATATTTTTATTTGTTAAACAGCTGACATTTTCATAATCACTATGCAAAATTATATGAGAGCGTTCGGAAGGTAATGACGTATTTCATTGCGATGAATTATTGATCAAGCAAAGAGGAAGCTAGAATGAATGGTAGACTGACTAGCTTATAATAATTTCTATCCAGTGTATAGTTCAAAATGCATTTCAGAATTTAAATGGAAGAATTTGAAAATCTGGAATTTGGGTACTTTATGAACGTTAGCTTGAGAACATTTCACAATTTGTGGCAGACATTTAATCAAGAACGTCAAACAGGTGATAAAAACAAAATGTGTTTTTGTATGTCAACAGAAAACGAAGAAAACAGCCATGATCACAAAAGTAAGAAACTAGTGTCAACAATAAACACATGACACCTATAAAAAGACCAAGCTTACTTTCTAGTTGAATATGAAAGATTTTGTCTATTACGATCTACTGGAAGACACCCAGTCAAGTTAGGTATTACCAGCAAAATGTGTTATTCTCAAACTTGACAATGCTTGTACCACTCTGCAAAACAAACCTGAGCAAAATAACATGGTTCTTACGCTTACCCACAGCATTTAGCGCCTACATATTATTTTTTATCATTATAATAGCTCACAAGTGCATAAAATTTAGAAACAAAATATTTATTGAAAACAAACTTTCAAATGTTCTCAGGAAAACTGAAGATTTCCTTAAACTCAAAAGCAAAGATGTACCTATCTGCTAGGCTTCAGTCGTTTCAAATAAAATGCAATATCATTTTTTGTCATCTGTCTATATTTCAGAGATGAGGTATTATGTAAACGTGGAGAGAGAAATTAACAGGAGATAGCTGACAACTGACATCCATTAAACATGGAAGGGTAACTAGAACAGTCTACCCCAGTGAGCGAAATAAAGGGTTTAGTTCGACATTCCAACCAACTGAAGAAGGCCGGAGCGTATAATGGCCGAAACGTTGTAATAAATATGGCGACAAAGATGAGGACGATAGTCCGAATAATGTAAATTCGGTACATTTTTTGTCAATATTTTAAAAATAAATTCAGATTACATTTGACTTTATTTGGTTATTTAAATTAGTTCCTGTCTTATAATTTATTTTAGTACTTATTATTTATTGATAATTCTGAAGAAGCAGTCAACAATGTACTCCACGTCATTGTCTACAGCGTCCTGCCAATGATCCTTGAACTGGTCAGATTCTCGATGATAGAAAACACCAAGTTTTGACTCGAAAAATTCAATAAAAAACACGTTTTAATCTCCACGTCGTTGGTTGAACGAAACACACGTGAAATTGTTAGGAAGCGACTGAATAGGTTAGTAGTCTGCTTGGGTTAAATCACGGAAGTATAGCGAATGTGACAGAAAATTCAAACCGAGCTCTTTAAATGCATGCTTGTTTATGTTATCTACGTTAAGGATGACGTTGTCATGTTGAATAGTAGCCCTGTATTGCCGATCAGTTGTCCTGCAACTTTGGTGAAGATGAGGAGCGACAGTAACATGAGAACTTGTCATTTTCTGAGCCAATTTACCTCGCGTGCTGGTACGGTTATTCTTTAATTCGTGTAATTGGTTCTAAAAAAAAAAAAAAAAAAAAAAAAAAAAATGGACAGATCGGTCAGAACGGGGAGAGTCTGTGAGTTCGAACTTCCCCTTTTTGAAACGGGAAAAACATTTCTATAATATTCTGTCGGTAATAAAGTCAGTCCCTTACTCAGCACAGCTGTGCGGACCAGTTTAGCAGCCTTGTGACATCGATTAAAAAGAAAGAGATGTTGAACATTCTTATTCGTGTCTACTTCGATTTCTCACCCAAAGGCCCAATCTGAAATAAAATTTCAATAACATTAGACAACATTTTCACAGGATAACCAGAGTTACTAAGAAACAAATAGTGATACCAAAAATCATTCGCAGAACATGAGGTAAAAACACCGAATATACGTAATAAGCTAATATAAGCTCATATAAAAATCGTAAAAAAAATTAGATTATTTTTTCAGGTTGAGTTGAGTCATCACTGCACATTTTCTATGTGTCCCTATCTAAAATATAGGATTTGCTTATTTTATTTAATCTACAAATACGTTTAAAATTAAAGTTTTAATAAATATTTACATTAACATTCTTTTGTTAACTACTTTTGAGCATGCGCACTAAAGCTAACTAGAAACAAAGTTCTAGTTTGAAAAGGAAGTTCAAAGTCATTTCCTCCAAGAACGTGAATAATTTCCCGTATGATTAACATATCTAGTTTCCCTTCTTTTATCTGTTACACGATTTTCCCCTTCTGTTGATTTGGCAAATATTATCTGGTTACATCCAAGTACAGATTTCATACAAAAGTCAGGATAACTTTCAAGAGATTTTAAATACATACGTACGTACATATATATATATATATATATATATATATATATATATACACACACACTAGTAATACTCGGTTGGAAAAAAACTTGGATAGCACAACTTGTAAGTCTATAAAAACACCTGAAGATCCGTTTAGGTTAAACCTAGGTAGGTTGTTGCTGGCTCTTTAGGATTTATTTAATATATATATATATATATATATATATATATATATATATATATATATATATATATATATGTATATTAGTTATGGTGTTATATTCAATAATATAACATTTAAATGAATTCTATAATAAATAAAACACGTGATAGTCATATATTGATTTGTTAACAAAAATCGTTAAAATGTTTCAATAGAATATCTCATTTAAGAAAATGCGAGAGAAAGCTGAGAATAAATGACTTTTTATGTCTTTTGTTTATGTTATTGTTGTTAATTGAAAAGCAACAGTATTTTAAGATGCTTTTTTTCTTTTTCCTTATTACCCGGAGGTTATCAAATATTTAATTATTATAGACATATCACTTATCAATTATTTTTAATATTCAGACTCTATTGGTCTTAAAAAGATTTCTTTTGACAAATCGAATTATAAGTGAATTTGGTGACAGTAATTGCGAGTTCAATTCCTGGCCCGGGCAGTCTTTATTTGGACCCAGCACGCAATAACTGAGCAGCGCTAGGAATAGGAACGAGACGAGATACCAATAGACATGAGCAGAACAAGTGGAAGAGTCTACCCTAGTAGACTAAATCACCAGTTCAGAATTCCCTGGAGTTTACCGGGATTAACATACACCTGACCAGGGCAGGAGAGAACAACAGCCTAAACGTGATAACAATAAAGATGAGGATATTAGTCCACATGTAAATAGTGTAAATAATTAAAAACTGGATTCAGATATGCAAAATAAGTTTCAATTTATACCTTAGTTTAATAAACAGAAAATATATTTCTATAAAACTGAACTAGTTGAATCGAGGAAATTATTGAAATAATTATATTGTAAATTTAATTTTACGCTATTCTTTTTTAAGTTTATTAATGTTTTAGTTACTTAAGGTACATTTACGTCAGTATTGGAATTACATACGATATAGACACATGTGGATACACGTTTGTAAAATTGTTTATAAAAAGTTATAATACAAATGGAAAAAGAGACATGTAATAATGAAATCTTTAACCCATTAACTGCCAAATTCTTTTTAATGCGCATTTGTTTTACTCAAATAAGTGTGATAGGAGTTAAAACAAAATACAATATTAAAATTTTCTTCGAATAGCTGGTACTTTGAAACTTTATTGAAACTAGAACATCAAATATATAAATGTTTAAAACATCAAAAAATAATATTGACTAGAAATGATAAAATTTTTTTTTCAAAATAGTCATTATTTTTCTACTTGTGGAATGTAAAATTACAACAGAGTGTCTTACAGCTAATAATAAAAACTTTAAAGGCTAAGTGTTGTAAAATATACCTCTGCAAATGCAATGTATGTAAGCAATTCAATGTATATACAAGGCATAACATGTAGTGAATTTAATTTTAACAGATCACCAAATGCATGTCATGGCAAATAATAGGTTAAATTGCTAAGACATTTTAAAATTTATCTAACATTAGGCAAAATATAGCGCCTACATTTTTTGTTACAATTCTTATAAGTCCTGCGTATGAGGAAAAAATAAATTCTGCAGCAATGCCTCTGATCGGAAGTCTTCAGGAGCGTGACACCACCTCTTAACTGATGTTGCTCTCGGGTCCTCCCTGGTCTCGGGTGGTAGAACGTGTTATGGTACCAGATATGAGCAAATATTTACCCCCCACAAGCAAAAACAAAACGTTATTGAAGTATAAATACATTTTTATAGTAAAATACTACCAATACATTTATATATAAAACATTACCAACAGTACATATTTATATTAAAATTACCAACAATACATTTTTATATAAAACATTACCAACAGTACATATTTATATTAAAATTACCAACAATACATTTTTATATAAAACATTACCAACAGTACATATTTATATTAAAATTACCAACAATACATTTTTATATAAAACATTACCAACAGTACATATTTATATTAAAATTACCAACAATACATTTTTATATAAAACATTACCAACAGTACATATTTATATTAAAATTACCAACAATACATTTTTATATAAAACATTACCAACAGTACATATTTATATTAAAATTACCAACAATACATTTTTATATAAAACATTACCAACAGTACATATTTATATTAAAATTACCAACAATACATTTTTATATAAAACATTACCAACAGTACATATTTATATTAAAATTACCAACAATACATTTTTATATAAAACATTACCAACAGTACATATTTATATTAAAATTGCCAACAATACATTTTTATATAAAACATTACCAACAGTACATATTTATATTAAAATTGCCAACAATACATTTTTATATAAAACATTACCAACAGTACATATTTATATTAAAATTGCCAACAATACATTTTTATATAAAACATTACCAACAGTACATATTTATATTAAAATTACCAACAATACATTTTTATATAAAACATTACCAACAGTACATATTTATATTAAAATTACCAACAATACATTTTTATATAAAACATTACCAACAGTACATATTTATATTAAAATTACCAACAGTACATATTTATATTAAAATTACCAACAATACATTTTTATATAAAACATTACCAACAGTACATATTTATATTAAAATTAACAACAATACATTTTTATATAAAACATTACCAACAGTACATATTTATATTAAAATTACCAACAATATATTTTTAAAGCAAACTAAACGAACAATTCATTGAAAAAAGTATAATTACCAACAAAAATACCAATAAACAAAAAACATTTTATCTGTAGTTGAAGGAATACAATTGCGTTCAAAATACATTTAGTTAAGCCATAAAATTGTGTCCAAAATATATAGATTTCCGTATTAAATAACCCATAGAGGTGTTGATATGCTTCTAAACCTCATCAACCAATTTTTATATTCATATATTCATCAATTTTAATATTCTGTTTCCTTTACCCTATGACCTCCTGAAAATCGTTTTCATAAGCATGAGAATTTGTCTGCCAAATATTCGTTCGAATTGAACTATTAAATATGTTTCTATAACTTGCCAAATAACAAGATGGTTATACTGACCCTTTTATTATCCCCAGTTAACGTTCAGAATTATTCATTCTGATAGAAAGTTTCCATTAGAAGATGCATATTTATAGATTGATTTGAGCTCTCAAAATTTATATGGCATTTAAATGATGTTTCTTGGCAATTATTGTAATGAGTTGAAACACTCACTATATATCTACCCACACAGACATGTATATGTGTAAAGTCATGTATGCGCCCGTATATAGACAAATTAATGGAAGGAACGAGAGAAACGAAGACGAAAGGAGAAATTTCAAAATTAATGTTTCCTCATATACATGTCTCTGAATTCTCTGAACCTTGCTAAGTTCTCTGTAAAATAATTGAATTTATAAATTATTATCCATATGTTGTAACCCAGTTTACACCCACAATACAAGTAAAATAAATGGAAAGAAATGGAAGATATTCGTTAAAATATTAATGAAAAATGTCGTGAAAATATTCAGTAAGAATCGAAAAGAGCGCGATTATTGTTGCGGTAATTGAATTTGATATTAAATTTTCCGATGCTGTTTGCATCGAGTTATTTCCAAGCCAGCTGATAAATCGTTTTCACATTTTTATTGCGTATTTGTCATTTTTTGCTTCTATCTCTTGTTCGACATCAAGTAAAAAAAAATATCTAGACGAGTTCCAACTCCATTTAAACATACGCAGTTATGGAAAACATTGTATTGATGGACCGACAACACACGATCGAAATAGATGTTTGTAAAACGAGCGCAAACGATATACTTTCAAATTTTTCTTCGGTTACGTTTTTGACAAAACGACAAAAAAAAATTCCTACAGAAAAAAACAATATTTACAATATTTGAAATATAAAATATTCTAATTTCTATTTGTCTATCTATCTGAGATTAGTTACGATTATTTAAATTATTCGGACTTTTATCCTTATCTCGAATGCCATATTCACAAGGACACAACCAGTAGATAAAGATGTTGTTTCGATACAGTCATGAGCCAAAGGGCTGTGAGTTCAATACCAGGCTACAGCAGTGAAGCCAAAAACTTGGATAGTTGTTTTAAAGGGAAATAACTGAGACATCCGGACGAGGCATAGAACGTGGAACTAGAACAATCTACGCTAGTGAAATAAATAAATCTAACAGCGACAAGACCCAAAGAGCTTTAAGTTCAATACCCGGTTAAGGCAGTGGAGAACTTGGAGAGGGGAATTAACAGGAGATAACTGATATCCATTAAACATAGAACGTGGAACTAGAACAGGCTACCTCAGTGAGCGAAATAAAGGTTTCAGTTCGACATTCCAACCACCTGAAGAAGACCGGAGTGTACAACGGCCGAAACGTAATAAATATGGCGACAAAGATGAGGATAATAGTCCGAATAATGTAAATAGCGTACATAATACCCCATCTCAGAAATATAGACAGAACAGTCCGAATAATGTAAATAATGTCAATATTCTATGGTCTACACTATAAAATCAATATTTCTTTTTTAGTTCCGTAATATTCAGACAATATCCATGGTTCTAAATAAACTGTGAAAGATTGATAAGCCGTGAAAATTATCTGTGAATTGCCATGGCACGAATGAATTATAGTAAAACTTCTCCACAATTTTCCACTGGCAGTCAATGCTAGAGGGTTTATCTAGCCTAAAATTTAACCCAAGAAATGGCTTCAACATCTCCCAACGGGATTTCAGTTATCGTGGATATAACAGGCTATTCAACATGCCGAACTTGACTAGATGCATTCATTTTTAGAACCAATAGCCCCTAAATTACCCACACAGCGAAAATCAATATTCCTGGCATAAATATACATTCTTGTGCAAATTAATTGAAACAACCGCTTTGATTACCTTTCTTTCAGCGTACGGTCAGTTTTTAACCCACAGGAGTGACAGAGTGTAATCTATTCCAATTTTGCCCTCAGATTAGGTCATTTGCAGTGGTGTATGAAACTATGTTCGGGGTGTATGACGAAATTTATTTCGCCTTGAAAAATGTTGCGTCATCCGTGATTTCCTCAGATTTTATCACGTCCAGACACTATTGTTTCAATTGTCGATTATTTGTCTTACGCCACTGTCTGCGATGGCCGTTACTCTAAGGAAGCGTACGAAAATTACAACGCTGCACGAACACACTGGCAACCCTCACCTGTGAGCAAATCAATGTACTATAGGTTGGCCCAAACATTCTTCTGATTTAAATCCAATCGAGTATCTATGGTTAATCCGCAAGAAACAACTTCGTGGAATGGACATACTAATGTGTAGAAGGTCATGTTTCATTGGAAAATACGAAAAGACTAAATAATAACAATTTGTACAATTTTATACACGTTTCTCATCCGCAAAATACATATTTTAGTTAGAAATGATGTTCATGACAGTGAAAATCGAAATGTTCTTGCTTTAAGAATTAGTAAATGGAAAATATGAACTAATTATGATCACAGCTTCGTGGTGTTTCATGATTATTAAATTTCCGTTGGTTTACCCATTCAGCTTATAATATTTGCAAACGTCTACAAATTCTCGACAACTTAACATTAAATCAATGAGTCAAGAAAACGGAAGAAAATATAAAAAATAGTATTAAGTTTTGAATGTATATAAAAATGTTGGATACATTTTAATCATAGCAATATTTGGATTACAATTAGATATTCTCTCAGCTCCAGTGATGCATCATCTAGCTATTATCTCTCCAATTATACCTAAAGTGGAGGGGGTGCTCAAGTTCAATCCCTGGTGGGTGAGATATCACCAAAGATTTGTAACCAGGACCACATCTTTGTATTATCAATTCATGTACAAAGAGAGCTGAGCTGTTTTTAGTTCAAAGTTCAATGGTGTCTCATTTCACACACGGATTTGTTCCATATTTGGTTCGACTGAACGAGCTAATAAAAAGGAAAATATTTCATAGCCATTAAACTAATCATTAAAATTATATTTACTTTCGTTGGTGGTTAATGAAAAAGCATTTGGTGAAGTTTAATTGTATAAGTATTAATTACAAAACACACACACACACACACATATATATATATGTGTGTGTGTGTATTTATGTGTGTTGTGCTTCCGAAAGGGCCAGGAATTTTAAGTGATTGCTCACTGTTTCGTTTTCATGTTGTCCATTGTAGGACAATCCACACATAACTCGAAATCATTTCACTGGAAAACATTACTTTATTAAATATCAAATATCATTGGTATTTGAGGACCATCTCGTATATGCACACATATATGTACACACAAATACAAACATGTATACACACACGCATGCATATATATATATATATATATATATATATATATATATATATTATGCGTGTGTGTTGACAGAAGTATCAAAATTGCATGATGATTATCAGTTTCACGCAACGATTCATTCTCTGTAAATCGTTTTATAGTCAGAGAAATGCGTGCAGAATGGCCAAGATTTGGAAGAAGAGAGGCCTTCATCTATTCCACTCATCAGGCCCCTCCAATCCCCACAGGTCTCGTGAGTAGAGGAACATTGAAGTGTTAAATTAAACAATTTGAGTAAAGCCGATAATGATGACGAGGGTTTAAAATTCCACAGTTGACAATTCCTCCTCTTAAGCACATCACATATTATGGTTAAATACAGCATGCGATTGAAAAAGGCATAAATGTTAAAATTAACACTGGGAAAAACGTTAAGCAATAACTGAACAATATAAACATTTTGTGGAGTAAGCAAGAATAAGAATTAAGAAAAGAAAATTTAAATGCAAACTTAGAAAATTTTGTTGCCTGGGAAGTATTAATAAGGTAATTATGACTGGCAATGACAATGCGACACTGTTACATGCTACCTCATGTTGTCATTAAACATTCGGTACTAAAATATATATTAAGAAATAAAGAACGTATAATCATCAAATATACTATAACTAAAAAGTTTTTTTCTGACCTTCTTCGTAGCAGAATCTTCCAAAAATTTAACAAAATTTGTTTTTCTAACTGTCACTTTCAATGTACCAAATGCTCAGTGCAGACAACCTCATTTGAGTCATTGTGGGCATTAATTTATTTTTAACTTTTTGCAGTCTTGAAAAAGATCATTCTCCTGAACAGTTGTGTGCATTACGCTTAGAAATTGCCGCAAGATTGCTTTCACATTAGGGAAGGCCGTTTAAAATTTTTCCTTGTATAGAATTTGATAAATCTATGTATAAGAGTAAGTGTGCTTTTCTCTAGGTTTGTGCCTTTGTCTCACGTATATGTGAAAGTGCAAAAGTTCATCAAGTCAATATCTTTTGGCTATGTTTCTATCAACTGTTCAACAACTTGCTGAATTCCTTGCTTAGATAATGTCAGATTGGCGAAAAAGCAAACGCTTTTGCAACAGCATTGCATATTGTTTCCCTACTATTCTGTTTCTAATTGTATCACTTTTGTAATTAAGAATTGGTAATATGGCTTTTGCTTGTTGCACAATCTGATCAAAACCTCTAATTATGCATAACATATCCGGAAGTGAACTGTACAAACGTGCGCAAGTACTCAAGAACAGACCTGATTTCCGAATGGTTTTGTTAACTTTGTGAAAATGGCCTAGCACACGATTCTAAATGTACTGCGTAGACACGACTTCTGCTCGTTCCATTTTCTGCAAAACATAGCTTCAAGCCTGGTGTCACCCTGAAAATCAGTTTGCATGTGGCTGAGGGCATTTTCCCTGGGCTTCCCAACTTGTATCTTACAAATATTTAGTCAATTCATCACTGCGTAATGAATGTCAGTTGCAATGACACTATCCAGTGATATATTTTTAAAAAATTGTATACTAATATCTATATTTGTGTATTTAGGCAGCAATCCTTCTTTCATGCACATTTCATTGAATACGAGAGACAAGGTGCTTTGATTTAGTTTTTTTATACATTTTCTCATGCGATCTAATAATTTTTTTCTTTTTGGATGATAAATTATATAAAAACAATCCAATAGTTCTTTTTATCCGAGCGCTTTCGGCTATACATTTAGCCATTTTCAAGGATGAAATATTTTAACTGTTAAATAAGAAATAGTTTGTTGCATGTATGTTTTATAAAATGTTTTCATTTTTCAAAACATTGTAAGATAATGTGTCCATGTTCATAGTTAATATTATTAAATGTAGTTTTTTTGTTTTATTAATAAGGCTACCAATATTTTTAGCCCTTTTTGCATGAAGACGATGCTATTATATTAGTGTTGTCAACAAATATGTTCCGAATAGTGTCCGGTAGGTCTCCATGAATATTTAAATGAGATCAGCTATGGTCAGAAAGGTGTAGAGTGAGTCTGCATGTCAAACATGTTGTAGTGTAGCCGATATATATATATATATATATATATATATATATATATATATAGAGAGAGAGAGAGAGAGAGAGAGAGAGAGAGAGTCCGGCTTAGATGTGGCACAAGGCGGAAAATATGGGGTACCCAGTGAGGATCGAACTCACTACTCAGTCATAATTGATCTAGCAAGACAAGCTTTTGAACCATTACACCACGTCGAGGTGCCCACTATATATATATATATATATATATATATATATATATATATATATATATATATATATATATATATATATATATATATATATATATATATATATATATTTATGATCTGAAAAAAATAGTAGATCGCATGAGAAATTGTATGAAAAATTAATAAAAAGCCCCTTGTTTGTCGTATTCAATGAAATGTGCATAATATCTATATATCTACTCGTCCATCTTTCTATACATATTTACAAGAGAAGAATATTAAATATCTGATTTTACAGTGTAGAAACTCTTAAACTCTTTCTTGATTGCTTTTTTCCTTCTATCTGCCTAGCTCTCTCTCTCTCTCTCTCTCTATATATATATATATATATGAAGGAATATAGTTTTAAGTTGTGTTATATTTATGGGATGAAGTGCTCAATATCAGAGATTAAACGTATGTAAATATAAATATAAAAGTGAATATTGAAATCAACACTCAGAGGTGACAGGCTGTTTCATGAAACCTCTGAGTGTTGAATTCAATGTTCACTTTTTTATATATGTATTGTTATATATATATATATATGTTTTTTTTCCTTCCATCTGTGTGTATCCACAAAATAAACTTGGAAATTCTATTACATCTCTGCCATGTCTCTTCCGGATGTTGCCATCCTGGTTCTCCACAATTACTGTTGTAGCTCTTAATAAATCTGCTTTATTACTTACATCCCCTAAACCCTGTTCCATCATACATTTACTGAAGCTCGATTTGCAGGTTGTGCATTTATCCTTTCACTCTTGCCTTCAATCTTTCAGATGTGTATTAAGTTTAGCAATACCTCTGTCCTCACTATGAGCCCTAGAATTTTCAACTCCCTCTTTCTGATGTTAAGTATAAGTGTCCTTTTTGTTTCCATTTTCTTTCAAATTCCTCATTGCTAACGTGTTCATTCCATATTATTCTCATGATCTTTCTGTAGAACCACATTTCTGTTGCTTCAAGTTTCTTCTTCGTCTTTGACGACATTGTCCAGCATTACATACCATATAGGAGGACTGCTATTACGTAGCAGTTCAGAATTCATTTCTTTGTTGCTAACGAAATTTTCCTCATACTTCCGGTCCGCTGTTAGAAAATCTATCGGATATTTAAATTGTTGTACCTCTGATTTTGTATCTGCAATTGAGGGTTACTTTTCACTTTTCAGCTTTCCTTCAATACCTTTTGTAGGAACGATAGAATATGCATTTTTCAAAATTTTTCAATTTCACCTCGAGAGTCAAAGAGAAGCCAGCGAAGAATCTCAGACGGCTGTATGAAATTCCACTGACTGATTGGCACTGAGGTAAACAGATGCAGAAGGTGGCACTAGATGGTCTTACATCCCTTGACAGAAACCATCTACCTGTAAAAAAAACTGAAGGCTTGGTGCTACCAAACTGGTTCACTACCCCGGCTATTGTGGCCGTTGCAGGTGTATGATATTACTCTCTCCCATTCAGCAGGCACAGCATTGTCTCAACATGTACCTGAGTAAGTGGCTTGGAGATCCTCTCTGCTTCTTCACTGTGGGTGTCTTTACCAATACCGGTAACCTGCAACGTCCCATCGCCACAGTGACCGAGGAGTTTAAAGTCGCGAAGGTCCACCTTCACATGACGATGAGGGACACGACGGATGAGTTAGTCCGCTGGGTACGGCCAGATATCAAAACTGGCACCAAATGGCCGGCACTAGAAGTCACCCAAAAAAGCAGAATTCAGCCTGCGAACTAAGGGGATTATCGGGGTGATCCAAACCAATCGAGCTGGCCTGGGCGGCTACGAGAAATCACTCCTCCAGAGTCCAAATGGTAAAAGTGACACGTTGATTGACGAAATCATGAATTTCGAGGAAGAGGAGTGAACAGCTACTTGGAATAAATGAAGTGGTATTGATCCTATAACGTTATCATAATACACTGATCGCAATGGAGGAACTGCTATTATTACTCCTGCGATCTACCTATGATTTCCTATCAAATGCGACAAAACTCATGCCCTGGGGGTACACTGACATTGATGTATGCGGTGTTATGTCAGAATGATCGATGTACATGCTCTCTGCATGTCTACAACCACTTCTTTTGGTGTACACGTAGCGTCTTAACTAAGTACTCGAAGTGGCCATGGACTGAGTCAGTACACAGTGTGAAGAAGCCAACGACCATCCTGTAACGTCCAGCGAAACTAATATCAGTTTTCGCAAGGAAGGTGAACGCCCTGCACGAAAGACCCAACTAACATGAAGCTACTAAGTAGATCCCTTTGATTGGAGTGTGCTAGTTAATCTTAGAAAATCTCTGCCATTTTACGGTACAAATAAGTGTGACAGACACAGGTCCTGACATTGTAGTATGGTTTGATTCAAAGAACTATGTTCTCTTAATAGAATTAACGGTCTCATGCGAGGACAACAGAGGGGAGGCGCACGAACGAAAGCAAAACTGCTACGAATCGCTGCGATACGATTGCGTATAAAAAGGATGGACATGTCATGTGCTAACTATAGAGGTCAGGTGCCGTGGTTTCTTTCAACGATCAATTGTTTCGTTCAATTTGAAGGTGAGCATCAATGGCCGGTCCCTGAAGAGTGCTTCACATCGTCTCCAGACGACTTTTCAACAGGCATCTAGTTGGATTTGGTCAAGATACAAAATAAATAAAACCTTGCTCGTCCTAAAAAGAAAGTATATGCCATGTTGCATTGTTATGCTGTCAGTCGCTATTTCTGTCAACTATGATCTTTAAATATTTAAATGCATGTCAATCGTCATCTTTTGTTTCCATGGAACCTACTCTTTAATTATCCTTTTTTATTTGCTTCACTCTCACTATTCCTTTGCATCTTAGTGGCTTTTAATATCTGTATTGGGGTCAAATGGTTAAATAATCCTCTCTTTCAAGTTTTTTTCACATTCCCTTTTTAGATATACAATCGCGAAGAGGGTAACGTGGGTGACAAGACGGCAATTTAGTGGCGTCACTTCATAGAGTGGTTAGTCCTTCATTTAGTTTGTTAGCCCTGTTTTCCTTTTCGGATATATGTTCATCAGATATAAAAAAAAAACCTATCTCGTGGAATGTTTGATCTTCAATTTCGGTGTTATTCAACGTTGACTCATTCTAACAGAGTATCGATCACACTGATAATTCCTAGGCTTGTAGAGGATGGGACATTGGCCAATGCTTCTTGCTTATTTTTGTGGCTGATATTGTGTGATTGACCACTCAATACATACTTGTTATTTGTGATAAATGAAAGTGGGAAAATTGTCATCTTAAATATTCTCTTTACTTTTCTGTTAACCATATTCGACAGTTTTAATTTTTTAACCATTTCACTCCAAGCAAAACTTTAAAGACACTAAGACGCAGGGAGTTACTGAGTGTTAGAAAATTTGACAAAGATATACTATGAAGAAGAAAGGGCAAGAACAGAATATAAAAAGATGTCACCAATCAAATACTACGATTACATTTATACAATCTAGGTACAACAGAAAGAAGTTATTCAGAACAATTACCATGAAAATATTTATTATATTATGTTGATAGAAAAGCAACTAAAGGGTCATTGCAGATTCTTCTTTTGACTATCAAGAATTTCTAATATGTAGCAGGAGCAACCAACCAGATGTGGCAGCAATATTCAAAGCAATGAAGAATGATAGAGTTATAAATTTGTAAAATAGTTTCTGGATAGAATTATTGTCTAGCCCGACATATCTTACCAACTTGCCTAGATAAAGGTTTAGAAATTGATTCAATATAAAATTTCCATTAAAAATCACTCAAAACTCTTAATACGAGAAGGCATAACGAGTTACGTTCCTGGAGGTTAGCATAAGCCATGGTGATGAAAGGCTTTTCCCAGACGATTAAAAAAGAGCAGTTTCCTTCTGAAGGCATTAAAATTAGCAAGTCCCGCCTTTGCCCATTTAACAACAAATTGTAATTTATTTTTGATATCAGCTGCGAAATTGATCTTATTGAACCGATGGGACATATATTAAGACAGGAGCAAATAGTTGTATCATCAGCAGAGACAACGAGCTGAGAATGGATGGCATCAGGTCATTTTGGAAAATTAGGAACAAGGTAGATTCAAGAATAGAGTCCCGAGGAACACCATGCATAAAGAACTAGAAAGGTGCACATTCAGAAGAAATTTAATTTCGCGATATGATACGAAAGACCGCAGCAGTTAAAAAAATTCGTCCAGAATTACGATGACATTTCAATTTGTGAAAAAGACCAGTATGCCTATTAATTATGCAAAGCAGCAGCCAGAGCGTCACCATTCGTTTATATATCTGACTTTCAACAATAATCGTTAACAAAATAACTGTGGACCGACAGAAGCGAAAGCCTTATTGATTATCAGAAATACCATAATGAGAGGTGAGATCCTTACGCAATTCGGAATTAGAGCCTCTTATAATTTACCCAAAGTAGGTAGAATGCTAATAGACCGATAGGTAGTAGTATCAGACGGCTGGCCTGAGTTATCAAAGATAGAACTGCGTAAGAGTGTTTCCAGAAAACAAAAAGCGGTAAGGAATATATTGTAGCGTTTAGAGAGAACAGGAGCCAGTTCAGGAACATATTACCTAAGGTCGATTTCAGGGATACCATGAAAGGTTTTGTGAGATTCTAGTTAAGAGATGATAGCAGAAAACATGGTCGGAGCTTTATGCATATCACTCAATAGTGACACAGACGTAAAAGAAAAGACAGGCAAGGATGCTCCGCGTGTATCAAGAGTAGAATTTGAAGAGAATTTACGAGCAAATTTTTCTTCTTTATAATCAAACGATGTTAACACCTCAAATTGAATGAAGAGAGGCTGTATAGACTTATTGTTATTTCACAGATTATTATAGCGTCTCCAGTAGTCATATCAATCACTTGTTCGAGGCTACACGGTACTTCATTCTATCAACAAAAAAGACTTAGCCGCTTTGAGAACACATTTGCAATTATTTGGAGCAGACACAAAAAGTTTTGTTGCGATTGGAATTAATCTGCTGGTACACAAGAAAAGATTATTTCCTTTGCGCTATAGCGGCTGAAGAATCCGGTATGAACCGAGGAGGATACATTCAGTCAGGTAAATAAACACATGTTCAGTGTCTTGGCTACTTCTATAATAAATGCATAATATTTATGAGAATGTTTTTTCAATACATGAAATAATGACGGTGAGAAATATATGCACTAAATAACAGAGGCCCATTGATTTTCAAATGAAGATCACATTTATTAAACGAATAAACAACGAAAATGTTAATGAATGTATATGAGTATAATTTGTCTGAGTAGATGTGTTTCTGTGTGAAGCGTCCACAACCCTTTTTGCTTCAGTGTGAAAAGTTTATGACAAACACTTCGAAAGGAGGAAAACAGGAAGAAAGTTACTTTAGGAAATCTCGTGGTTTCTGTACCTTCAGAACCGTTGCTAATACAATGTTCATTAAGGGCTGCTGCTGATACAATGTTCATTAAGGGCTGCTGCTGATACAATGTTCAATGTTCATAAGAATGTGTTTAAGTGTGACTTGCCTGTGTTGATATATTTATGTGTGAGCTTCCACAGCCCTTTTTGCTTCAGTGTGAAAGGTTTATGTCACACACTTAGAAAGGAGGGATACCAGGAAGAGAGTGGTTTCTGTACCATCAAAGCTGCTGCTGATACTATGTTCATTAAGGGCTGCTGCTGATACTATATTTATTAAGGCACTGCACATGTATAAGTATTTAAATATATCACATAGGTCAGAGTTAGGTAATATTTTAAAGTCGCCGTATTTATTTCATTCATAAACTGATAGGAAATCATAAATGATTAATATGTTGTATTTCAATGTGAAGCAACGACATCAGTAATTCATTCAAAGTGTCAACACTTTGAAACTTGCATTTTGTTTCTGTAAATATATAAAACCCCAAAAATTAGTTATGCAATGTCACATTAGCACGTAGTGTAATGCTGCCACTTATCGTAAGAATTCAGTGACTTCGTAGCTAAAAATGTTTTACTGATAATTATGTAAATTGGCAGTGCATCTAAGAGATCAGAGAATAGTTATTTGCTTTCTTCGCAAATTGGCCAGCAAAATTATTTCCCCACAAAATTATATATTGGAATAGACATCATTAAAATGATAAATCAAAACAACTGAGTAACTTATTTATTCTCCTCGAATAAAATGTCCCTTTCTTTGAGAAAAGATTGCTTTTCTTTCTTTTTTTCTTTAGTTTAATCGGCAAAGTAAGGCTTAAAATTCAACAATGTTTATCCCTTTTAACCAACGGTCTGTGTATTTCTTCTTTTCCGGACGTAGGCGATAATGGACCTCAACATCTTCCTGTCTTTTTTAGCTCTTAATAATTTCCAAGATTTCCAAGCATTCCTTAGTCATTACGTCCCCTAGAAATTTCAACTGCTACTTCCTGGTGTCACGTATAATTTTCAGTTTTTCAATTTTTTCCAAAACCTCGTTGTTCGTAACATGTTTCGTCAATGTTGTCCTCAGCATCTTTCTGTAAAATCACATATGCTTCTTGTCGCTTCTTCACTTTTGAGGAGATTGTCCAGATATCACCTAACATTTCATTGCAGTTTTCTTTGTTTCTAACAATCTTCCCGTATCGTAATACCCTGCTTAGCTTTTGTAATGCACTTTAGCCATCCCAATACATCTTTTGATTTCAGTGTCACGCATTGTGTCCACTGTTATAACACTTTCCAGATATTAGGGTATAAAGCGTACATATTTTTTAGTACATGATAGGCACGGAAGTTACACAATTGCTACATGCTCATACATATCAAAAACAAAATTCGAGACAATTATTGGAATTAATTCACTCTAACTGTACGTTTTAAATCTCGTATTCCATTCGTTAGTCTTATATTTGTTGTTTTCTTGTTTGTACTTTCCGACAATTTAGGCACTTGACGCCGACAATTTTATCATAGCCTTATCTTTTGCTATGTTTTCTATTTAGATATTTCGTATTTGTTATAGTTTATCGCCCATATCTCCTGGTTTACAACTGAAATGCTGCCTTGATTAAAAGAAGCTATAGAAGGAAATCGAATTTTATATTTTAAAGTAAATAATTAAGTGAATTTGGAATTTATTTAACAGTTTTAATATTCTATAAGATATTTTCTTGAGTATTGGTGACTTATAGTGTTGAGGAAATTGTTGAATATTGGCTGGATTCTTCAGTCGGGTACAAAGCAGTTTTGAAACAAAAGCGAGACAATAATAAAATAAAATTCGAAAAGAACCATAAAATAAATGTAAAAAAACACATAAATATGAGAATAAATTCTATAGTAGATGAGATAGCGAGTTAGGACTTATTATAAAATCGATGTGTAAAGGACAATGAAGACAAATATTCTGAAAGCAAAGTTCAATTGCAGAGAATTGGCACAAGAAAAATGTAAAGTGATGCTACTGGAAATATAAAAGAATAAAGCAAAACTGCGCAAAGCAAGAATTCAAAGAATAAGTAAATTCCAAAGACTGAATTCCAATTTACAAAGTAACGAAAAACATTGCATTTTAAGGATGGTACCTAGAATCAATGATCCTTTTAAAAATGGTAACTATATTCTATAAAGCATTTTGAGGATGGTACATAAACTCTAAGAAGCATTTCAAGGTTGGTACCTAGAATCTATGAGGCATTTCAGGGATAGTACCTAGACTGTATAAAGCATATCTAGGATGGTACCTAAACTCTAAGAAGAATTTTAAGTCGGTACCTAGAATCTATGAATCATGGTACCAGACGAAATAGGAATAAAACATTTTAAAAAAGAAGAACAATTGTTAAGAGGAGAATTGTAGACGAAAACACTAACAACGAAGAATTGAAAGAAATATAAAGTAAAGAAGAAATCGCAACATAAAACCGAGGCATATATGAGTAAATACTGAGAAAAAGAAGAACTGATCCAATAGCCAAGCTTCGAAACCTTTTGGTTATTGCACTTCCTGATAACCCTGATTTTCAGAGCCCCATTCGATAGGCGAGTTTAGATGACAAAAATGTAGATTACGCAGAGGGATAATTTAGACAATCAACGATATCATAAATGAAAGCAGGATAGTTATTCAGAAGTGGTACAAAGGTAAAGGGTCATTGGGTTTGAAAGCCCAGGCCGATTTTGGGGTGATACAATTTCACATATCACCGATAATTGGGTTTGCGGTGTTTGTCTTAACTCCGCCATGATAATGGCATGCACTATTATGAGGGAAAAACAGTCTTTTTTCCTTTTTACAGTTTAAAAAAAAATTATTTTCATAAAAAAATCCAAAAAAACTTAAATATTTAAACGAAAGAAATCAACAAATGAAAAACCGAATTAGAGTCCAGGGCAAAATGAACAAACACAAACAAATACGAAATTGATAACATTGGCTGGCAAAAATCTAAAGAAATATAAATTAATAAAATAAAATGGGAGGGGGTTAACACAAAAAAGATGCAAAAAAACAAAAGGAAAAACAAACTGAAAAAATAAAAAGGTCAAAAATAAGTAAAATAGAAATAAAAGACTTAGCTTTTGATTTGTTGGGCGAACTTTTGCTAGGCCAAAAAACAAACAGCTTGCAATCAGAATAAAATTTGCTACTAGCTTAAGGACGTAAGTTCCCTCAGTAAACGGCAACTAATCAAGACTTCACTTGGGTTATTCGATGTTATAGATCGGGTAGGCTTGGTTGTACTGACTACATGCGGCCAAGACAGGGTGTTTTTTGAAGGTAGAGAAGAAAACAAACCAATAAATATATATATATACATTAACAAAATAAAAACGATTTATGATATTGGCTCGTCTTACGACTTACTTTTCTTTCTCTTCCTCCCCTTTCACCTTCTCTATTATATCTTATTTATTTGGTCTTTCACATTTTATAACTTTCCTTTTTATTTTTATTTGTCTAAAATACACTCAACAAAATGTTTACAATAGAATGATTAAAATGACTTAGACTATTTACAAAAAGAAAACTCCTAAAATGCGGTATGAATAATTTGGGATATTGATTGATACTCTAATAAATTTCGTTTAAAAACTAAACGAACCAACATTTAACTAACATTGCTTAAAAATAAATTAATCAAGATATTTACATGTTAAATACTAGTAAAAACGAAAATATAATAACGTGTAAACTTTAGTTAAAATAGTATACTCCCAAAGATTATCCTTAAACGAAGAAATTTGTTTAAAAACTAAGAGAAATATCATATAACTAAAATTGCTAAAACAATCTTTAAGTAATAATATTAATCCTGGATTCTAACTGTTTGTTATCATGTCGTTCCAAGATTGGTTTTTACAAAATTTAAATCTGTTATTTTTTTAACAAATTTAATTTGATTAAAGATAGCATTTTAAATTCTTTTTGCTGCATGGCGAGTTGGTAGTCAGAAATGTTTATATGTAGAAAGATGCAATACAAAGATGGAATAGACAGACCTTGCCGGTGCAATTTATTAAAACTTGTTTCGATACGTATATAAGACAGAAAACTTTTCCTTTGCAAATCGGGTAACATTCCCTGAGGGATTTTGTGAATATAAATCTACCTTGATACATTCCCTCAGGTGACGAAATACGTTGTTAACGTAGTGTTTTATTCCGTGTGTATTGTATGCACGTATATATTCTATGTATAACTGAATTTTACACATACAAACACACAAATACATATATATATATATATATATATATATATATATATATATATATATATATATATATATATATATATATATATATATATGTATGTATATATATGTATATATTTATATATATAGTTATATATAAACTCAAAAGAAATGAGACAAATGTATTTCTTGGTATTTATATGTACATGTGTTAAACAAGTTAGTAGATACCAGATTTTGTATCAGATCATCCCAGTATTAGGTGAGCATATCTAAAGGAACAGATAGTCTTAAAGTAAATAACATAATATTTGGTTACATAATATTTGCTTGTAATAACTGCATGAAACCTGCGACTCATTGACATCAATAAACTTTATTATTTTTTAAATTTTAGGGCAACCTCTTTCAGTTGTTTTTGTTTAGCGGTGTTTCTTCCTTCAGTCCCCTTTTCGGGAGATGAAATGCTTGATTGACATGGACAAATTAAAACTGACCCTATTGCTATTCTACTTTGGGTCATTGTACTGCCGCACGATGAACTTGCACCCGATTAGTTTAGATGCATTTCTCTGTAAATTGGCAGACAAAATGTTTCTGTTGACTTCTAAATTCATTCTGCTGCTACCATCATGAGCTACATCCACAATAATTAGGAATGAGCCTTTTCCAGAATGATCCATGCAGGTAAAACACTCCATCTATCATACTTCAAAGATGAGCGTGGATGCTTTTAATCATAAGTAAGCCTTTCTTTCTCCACACTTTGGACTTTTCATTCCTTTGGTAGAGATTAATCTTGATCTTATCAATCCATAAAACTTCCTTCCAGAAAATCTGTTGTTCACAATTGTACTTCCTTGCAACTTCCAATCTGACCTCCCGATTCTTATTGCTGATAAGTAGTCTGCATCTTTTGGTAAACCTCTCTATTTCGGTTCTCGTAGTCTTCTTTCAACGGTAGATTTTGAAACATTCACCTCTGCCCTGTGGTGGTTGTTGGTGATGTCACTGACTATTGTCTTGCGGTTTTTTGTTACAGCTCTTTCTGCCATCAACTGCTCTAGATTTCCTCGGTCAACCTGTTCTATATCTATTGCTCAGGAGATGTAGTTTTTCTTTTCTTTTCGGAATATTCAAAATTGTTATTTTGGCAATGGTCAATGTTCGTCCAATAGTTCGGATCAATTCTCTTTTATTTCTCAGCTTCGAAATGGCTTGCTTTTTTCCCAAAGACATTTCTTTCGTCTTCATGTTGGTTAATCGTTTTTCACAAGAATGGAAGATTTTACCGCTGAAACCAAAGATTAAAACCAAGAGTAATCATTTAGAGTTTCTTTTTTTTTTATTAACATTTAAACTATCAATCTTAAAGGCAACGCCAGGGGCAACAATAAACTCTTGTCAGTTATGTGGTCTAATAGTTTTGGTCACATTTAAAAAGACTTGGTTCAAATAAGAGGTTGTATTTCCTAATTTGTTTAAGTCATCTAAATGTAAATACCAAGAAATAAAGTTGAAATCCTGAACTCTTGTCTCATATTTTGATGCGAAACGTAAATGTCTTCAGTGAACAGCAAAACAAAAGCATTAGCCTTGCTGTTCAATTACTTTTGGAGGGGACTATATATATATATATATATATATATATATATATATATATATATATATATATATATATATATACATACATATATATATATATATGTATATATATATATATATGTTTCTGTGTGTGTGTATATATATATATATATATATATATATATATATATATATATATATATGAAGAAATATACTCTTATGGTGGGCTATATTTCTGGGATAAAGTGCTGCATACCAGAGATAGAGCCTGTGTAAATATACAAGTGGACATTGAAGCCAACACTTAGAGGCGACAGTCTGTTTCCTGCTAGACACAATTGTCAAGTAACGAGTGCTGCTTTTTTTCTCGGCTATTTATCTATAACGGGTCACTGGTGCATTGTGGGTAGTCTCCCCTCTCTCTCTCTCTCTCTCTCTCTCTCTCTATATATATATATATATATATATATATATATATATGTACATACATACATCCATACATACATATATATATATATATATATATATATATATATATATATATATATATATATATATCCAGGTTGTGGGTAATATATATATATATATATATATATATATATATATATATATATATATATATATATATATATATATATATATATATATATATATATACACAGGTTGGGGCAAAAGAGTAAAGGCTCATATTTTCTAAAGAAATAATTGCTTGTTTTCTTTTTCAGTTGAGTTGCATAGCATACCAGATACTAAGATGGAGGACTACGATCAATTTTCGGTTGAAGACAGGACAAAGGCTGCGGAACTGTATTTTGTAACAAAGTCATCTACATTGTTCAGAGACAATTTCGACGCGAATATCATGGAAGGAAAATTCCCCATCGTCATACGATCGCACGTTTTGTAGAAAATTTTAGAAACACTGGTAGTACCGTTAACAATACCAAAAGTCATTTGGCCCAAATTTCGAAGTAAGGATGCCGGCTCATTTTGAAGGCCTCGGGGACCAGATGGAACAGTCACCCCGCAGATCCACCAGACGGATATCATAGCAAGTGAATATATCCAGGAGACCTGTGCCCCAAATTATCCACAGTGATTTCAAACTGTTTCCCTACAATGTGCAACTACTTCAAACGCAAATTTAAACCAACAAGACCGGGCTCTACAAGTTTGGCCAGACGATAAGCGAGCGTATTGAGTACTTTTGGACTATCTTCTCTTCTGCGACGAGGCGGACTTCCATTTGAGTGGACACGTTAATAAGCAAAACTTCAAGTGTTGGTCTGTCAGTGAACAACCTTATGAAAATGTTGAAAAAACTCTGAGTCTAGAAAAAAGGTCGATATTGTGTGCCCTTGTTAAGAATGGTATTTTTCGCCCATATTTTTTGAAGAAGATGATGGTCATCGGTTGACAGTGAATGTACACCAATACAATGCCTCGAAGATGCTACATTCCGGCATTAGGGAGTCGATGAGCTTATTGCATGAACAAAGTTGTATTTCAACAGGATGGTGCACCTCCTCACTGTTTGGAACGCACTATTCAATACTTCGGGCAATACTTTCCAGGCGACCGATTTATCTAGGGAGATTTGTTTTTTATTCTGCAGTTGCACGAGGGTTTAATTTGTTCTTGTGGTTTGTTAATAATTTTCCTGTTGTGCTTTTTTTATTATTTGTGCCATGTTCTCGGTGCTACTGTAGCTGATTTTACAGCTGATTTTTTTTAATGATTTGTCCATTAAACGGTAATTGTTTACAAAACAACGTAATCTACCAAGCCACGATTAAATCACCAGATAATGAAGAAAAAGTATACATAGGAGTAACCGAAGGACCCTGGAAACAGAGAAATTATGTACACAAAACATCTTTCACAAATAGTAAATATGCGAACAGCACAATGCTTTCTAAGTATATCTGGGAAATAAAAATCAAAACGGACACCACACCAAAAATATCTTGGAAAATAAGAAAAAATCATCAGCCTACAACAACCTATCAAAAACTTGTAAACTTTGCTTGAAGGAAAAAATAGCTATCATTACCTTCACAGACCAAAATAAATTATTAAATAAAAGATCTGAGCTAATCTCAAAATGCAGACATGAAAACAAATTTTTACTACGTAACTTAAAATCGAAAAAGAAATAAATATATAAACAAACAAAATGACAATAAAATAAGCAAAACAAATTAATCCAAACAAATTACCAAACCACACCTGTTAGAATAGGTGAAATAGAATAATAAAATAAGGAAAAAAAATCAATAAAGTAGATAATAAACAAATTATCAAACTATTATGAGCAAAAAATTAAACTACAAAAATCAAAACAAAAAATCGGGCGCAAAATAGTTATAACTGTTATATAACGATAAAAAAATTAATAAAAAATAATATACTGCGTTACTTAAAAATCGAAAAGCAAAAAAGAGAAAATATACAGTGTAACAAATAAATAACAACAAGTATAATAAATTGATCTAAATTCATCCAAATATATAAATAAACTAACAACCGATACCAATAAACTAGCCGTTTAGAAAAAACAAATAAAGATAATCAACTCAAATAAATAAATTAAAAACTGTTCCCACCAAAATAATAGTCAGAACAAACCACAACATTCAACCCCCAAATTCAACAAATAGCTTTAATCAATAATAAATAAAGAAATATATAAGATAAAAAATAGAAATGAAAATAAATAAAAACAAGCAAAACAATTTGACCCAAATAAATAAACAAATAAACGACTTCCGGTAAATGACCGCCATATTAGACTACCAGCAATAAGCTATAGAAACAAATTTTTATTACGTTAATAAAAAACACAGAACAAAATAAAAAATAAATAAATATATAACAAAAAAAAATAAAATTAAATAGAACAAGCAAAATAATTTGACATAAATAAATAAATAAACAAATAAGCGACTTCCGGTAAAAGTAACCGCCAAAATAGACTACCCACAGTGCACCACTGACCCTTATATATAATTAGCCGAGAAAAATAACAGCACTAGTTGCCTGACGATTGCACTAGCATGAAACAGACTGTCGCCTCTAAGTGTTGACTTCTATGTTCACTTTTATATATATACTTATATATATATAATAAAGACACAAACACACAAATATATATATATATATATATGTGTGTGTGTGTGTGTGTGTGTGTGTGTGTGTGTGTGTGTGTGTGTGTGTGTGTGTGTGTGTGCTTGTGTCTTTATTATAAGTGAATAATAGTTATGTAGTTCAAAATAAAATCGATACATTGTGTTCAAATTCAGGGCGAGGTTGTTAACTTCTTTTTTTTTCATTTCTTTACGTCAGCATTCTTTGTCTAAAACATTCGGGCAAAAATGACGCTTAAGTCCTGTTAGTGTAAAAAAATTCAGAAAAAGTTATATCTGAAAAAAGAAAACTGTTATCAAGTCGGTGGGGGTCATTAATTCACAGGTCTGAAAGACCTTGGTGGATGGATGATTCATGCGGGAGTCTGAGAAAACCGCTGATTTTAATGAATATATAGAAACGATTTGATGCCAAGAAGTCGTTGAATTGCATCTGCAGGACGATTTTAAAAGTTGTTCCAACTATAATCTTTCGGACTAATCGAAATTTAGTACCGATCGATATTAATTTCAACTTGAATACCAGACTCGAGAAAACTACAAACGTTTGCCTGAAAAAGCAATTTTTATGCCAAATCCTTGCAGCTGACCTGACTATTTGAAAGTGTCCAAATAGCATTAATAATGATAAAAAAAAACCCAAAGAGAATAATAGTTATCGACTGTTCAGTAATTTTCAGATTATTTGTTTAATTGACACGATTTTCTTAGATTAGGATTTCTGTTTTTCCTTGTTTTAATTGAGTTAATGAAGACAGAATTTATTCAGAATGTAAAGACATTTCAATTCCAAATCATTTTGTTTTCTTTGAAAATGTAATTTTGCGCCTTGGTTAATTGCTACAAATTGTAAACAAGCTAGCCGTCTTAGGTTATTTCCCACACGCATACATACAACTAAATAGAACACACGTCTGTTAAGAAATAGTGACACATCTGCTTTCAAGAGAACTTGCTCGTCAACACACACATTGACCTCTATAGACATATAAAATAATAGTTAATAAACGATACACTGAGACAGTTTTAATTTACCAACTATTACATCCTTCTGTCTGCTTTGTAAATTTATACAAAATATCGATTACTGGCAACGATAACCGGCGTTATTCTGAACAATCCAATATGTTACACTGGACTACATAATTGTTTCTTTATATAAAAAGTTATATAAGCCCTGGTATATTATTAACAATATTGTTGTTATTAAAGTCGATAGGCTTTTGGTGATGGTTTATTTAACACGACAGATTGGTGTCGTGGCGTAAGATAATTGTAATTGTACACTAGTTGTCACGGTCCGGGTCCAAGTGAAAGACTAAACTTATTTATTGATTTGAAGGCATTACATAGGGTAACTCTTCTCTTATATGCTGTTGCCTTTCAAGATATGAAGAGCTTACGGACAAACATTCTCTAAACAGTGGTTGATCTTTGAAGTTAAACAATGTCAAATCCGGGTATCCTTTAGTAAGGCCAGACGCTGTAAGCGAACTTCCATAATCTATTTCGGTTTTCAATAACTCACAAAATGGTTATGTGTAAAAATCCAAACATTCGGAAGATTTGACCTTCTACCCCCACAGTTTAGCCATACACTGTCATCTATAAGAACTGCTTCCTCATCATTTTTTGTCGTGATCATGCAGGATATGGTAGCTCGTGGCTCTCCCTAACTCCCTTTTTGTTGCTCCAAGTAATGTGTGAGATTTACCATTTCATTTTATTCATACTCTGCAATCTATAGAAACTTCTTCCTCATCATTTAATTGCCATAACCCTTTAGGATATAGTCGATCGAGGCTCTCAACAACTCCCTTCTTCTTATTGCTTGTGTGATCCTTTATCATCGCTTTTACTCTACCATCCATAGGAACTTCATTATCTATGTGCCGTGCTCCTATAGGATATGAGCAATCATGTTTCTCCACAGCTTCCCATCTATATAGCTTTTAGTAATATATTTCACTATCTCACCAGTCTTTGTTCCGCCATTTATTTTGCAGAAGTCCGTTAGATAGGTCATTCGGTGATTCGTCTGTCTCCACTAAATTCTGCATGTCTGTGAGTGTCACATTTTGCAGGCCTTCTTCCTTCCATTAAAAACCGCATATATTTCAACAGTCTCTTCTTGATTTTATGAACAGCTCCCCTTTCTCTCTTGCATTAATTAATGTGTTGGACATTCATTTTTAAGTGGATTTGTTATCCCATTCACGACTTTTAACGATAAAATGTTTGTTTGTTTTTTCATTTAGAAAAAAGGAGCTCTTGAAGAAAGTGACAAAGGAAATCTGGGAGTCAAGACTAATCAGCAAATATAAGAAGACAAAATGTCTGGCTGTAAGCAAGGGGTAAAAACCAAGGTTAGAGCTACGTATTAGAGATGCCAAAAGTATGCAAGCAAAGAAATCTGAAAAATGTTTTAATAAACCATTTCAAATATGATAGGGAAATCTGCAGTTGCATTTGAATTGTGAATATGTCTTTCAAAAACTTAACAAGGTCCTAGAAAATAGGATAACATTATTAGAAATAAAGAAATGCGTGAGGAATTCCTATGTAATATCAGTCATCCTTTATGGCAGTGGATGCTGGACATTTTTTTCACAGATGAAGAGGAGATGTGAAGCAAGAGATATGTGCTTATTCAGAAGGATGTTGAGGATACTATGCGTCGACCATCACAATCATTAAGTGAGAGATAACGCCATATATTTTTAATGTAATTTTTCTCATCAACTTTTCTAATGAACATGCTTCATGTTATAATAAAATAAGGTAGTGTATATATAAAGGATGAATCAAAGGTTGCGCACCGTCGGGGGGTTAATGAATAGGTCCAAGCGGCCCTTTTGAGTGGCCACCGCTGTCAACACACTATACACCCTTGGATATTTTCTGTGGGGCCATTCGAAATAAGTTGCCCAAGAATTGCCCAAGAAATATTTATGAATTTAAAGAAAAAATAAATTATAAATGCATGAAAATGACGCGTTAATGAATCAGGCTCAGGACTGAAATGTATTTTGAAAAAGGGGGACATTTTGAACAGCAGACATAACAATTAAATATCAATTAAATATCTATTAACACTTAAATATTAATTAAATATCAATTAAATATCTATTAACAATTAAATATCAATTAAATATCAATTAAATATATATTAACAATTAAATATCAATTAAATATCTATTAACAATTAAATAACAATTAAATATCTATTAACAATTAAATTTCAATTAAATATCATTTAAATTAAATTTCCACGTGTAATTATACTTCATCCCTATGCTTCGCGGCTTTTTTTATATCACATGTTTTCATTCGTCTTTATATTTCATTTATATTTTTATTTCATTTGTCTTTATATAAATGTGGTTGTTATTTTTCTCTTAAAAATATTGAATTTTAATTGCTGGACAACGATAGCATTGAAGAAATGTTTGTTTAAATGTGTTTGATTTTTGTTATTAATTTCTGTATAAATTAATGTGTGTTAACCAAGCAGTTAAAAGATTACAGTTGATCACATTGATCGTAAAAGCTATTTTATATCTGAGTAGACATTCATTTATGTTTTTAATGAGGCAAGAAATTCTGATAGGCACTGTTTTCGCCTACTATAACACAATAGGAAACAAAGCGTTCCTCAAAGTTTCTTTCCATTTTAACTCCGCCGAGGCTTTCATTAATATGAATATGGTGTCAATCTATTGGACATCAGCCTTCACTCAGTCAGTCAATTACCATACGTGATGCACGCTTGGGTGATTATATCTCTTTCGACTCATGACTGTCAAGGCAGAATATTTTCTTGCAGTAGCCTGTCGTTTCTTTCACCGGTAAACTGGTTGCCTACTAAGGATATAGGATCCATTCTGTCCTGCTACTCAACCCATAGCTGGAGGACGAGAAGAGATGGTTGATAGCTTTGCCGCTTCCTTTTCATATGCCCAGCCTTCATCCATACAACCTCATCACACATTAGCTTGGGTTTACGAAAATCTTTATTGATTTTGTTTTCTTATTGAGCAATACAGAAAATTACCTAAAATGAGTGGTGAACTCATAGCTACGCCGACTGTCTCTGTGTAAATGTTAAAAATGATTATAAAAAAGGTATATCGCGTTTAATATTTGAAGGTAGAAAAGAAGAATATTATGATAGGATATTATTATAGTTATTATTTATTTGATGGAGAGATGAGTTAAGAGAATTCTGACAGGACGAGGGAAATATAAAAGTCATATAGATGCAGAATTTTAATGGAATTCTTGAAACAGTGGAACTTAGATGTAACTTACGTTTATGTTTTTTTTTTTAATGCTCACAAATGTAACCGAATAATACTCACTTATAATTTTGTGGCGTTTGGAGGATCCCATTTCAGCATTTTTAGCTGTGATAATTTTGTATAACAGTCTTGAGTCTGAGGTGAGTTTACTGTTTTTTAAACGTTAATTTTCTAGTCAAGAAGAGAGTTTAGTTATGAACTGCAATGGGTCCTGTTTAAATTAGCAGATTTCCGATTTATCATTTTACCTTGTTCTATTAAAATGGTATTTTAAATGCTCATGAGAGCTTCAAAACCACATTTTCTTCGTTGTAAAGTTTTCTGAGAGCAAACTTATATAATTTAAAAGAAATCATTTCACTCATGAAATTACAGGGATAAGATATACTTATGTTTATAAACTATCCTCGAAACCGCCCTACGCGCGGTATTTAGTCTAGCTTCTGCGGAGCGGGAGTTGGATTTGAGCTTTCAGACAGACATTAAGCTAGCTCCTCTAAAAGCTTTTACGCCTTCGGGAGGGCTTTAAGCTCATGGGCTTCCATCCTTTACCTTCAGCATCCGATGTACATGAAGTTTATAATAATTTAAAAATAATACAATCATTTTATCTGTATTCGACACCTTACTTCGTTATGATCTTTCAACGTATATGCAACTGATCTCCGTATTTTGTTTATATTTATTTTGCGTGCTATCTAAATGTTCTTTTAAAATTTCAATTCACGATGATCCCTTTACATAAAATCACTGTTAAAAGATATTATGCAACCGAAAATATATAACATTTCTATTACGTTACTGTAGGCATACTAGAAAATAAAAAAAAACATATGAGCAACTTAAGTTTTAATTACGGTTTAATTAGACGATATCAAGTGTAATGCGATGGAAAGATGAATTAAAGTTATAACTTTAATAAAGAATTGTTTTTTTTAAACCTTCCACACTTTGATATAAAAATTTAACTTTAAATTAGTTATTTATTCAATATTTAACCGCGTGTAACCACAGTAATTACTTCAGGTTGCTTATGATTCGCCGATATCGAAAACGGACGGACACGCGTACACTGCGCCTTATTTATATAGCTGACAAGGTAACGTTGTCAAAAATCAATAAATATTAGAAAAAGTCACAAATACTCACGAAAAACTTTATGAACTTTGGAAATGTTCTCTAGATATTTAATCCGGATATTTGAAACATATACGCAAACTGGAAAAATGTAACAAGAAAATAAAGAAACATTGTTGGTCGCTTGCAACAAGACATGATTTAATATACGAGAATCGAGGAAAAATAATGTCTAGTCTTCTTCAAAGTTGAAAAATGAAAATAGATAAAAGTGAAAATACAAATTACAAATATTGCCCTCGTCATATTTTGCCAACCCTAAACAATCAGGCTAATTTACTTCTGAGATCTGATATAAGATTTATTATATTATCCGTTATGTACTATGAAAACTCGAAATGAGTTGCACTAAGAGAAGTTTTAGTGACATCAGAAAACGATATCACCCCATAGGATAATGGAGGAAAAGAAATAAGACGAATGGATAACTGATGAAATTCTCAATATGATGCAAATGAGACAGAACATTCTGCCAAGATAGGGAACGGAATACAGAAGATTTACGCAACGAAATAAGAATCAAATGCAGGTTGGCTAAAAAGAGTCGCTAAACCAAATATGTGCAGAAATAAAGAAACTGGGTACCACCAATAAAGGAGATATGCATAAACAAATAAGGAAACTAACGGGACAGAAGACATACTGCTTAAAATCAAACGATGGAACACTCATATTGGAGAAGGAAAATTCTTTAACACAGGAGAGAGTATATTGGAGAACCCTTCAACGACAAAAGAGAACAAACAGCAATACACAGAACTAGCGACGAACCTGGAATTCTAAAAACAAAAGTTGAAGCTGCACTGGCTAAACTGAACAGACACAAGTCGGCAGGGCCAGACGGAATTGTAACGGGAATGCTGGCAGCCTTAGATGACTTTGACATAGACAAGATAACAGAAATAATAAATAAAATCTACAACATTTTCATAGCAATACCTAAGAAATAATATTCAAAATATGTGAACTCCACCGAACAATGAACCGAATGAGCCACAGTGCAAACCTCATCATCCGTAATACGACAAGAAAAGTACGGTTTCGTTCAAGACACCGGTACGAGGAACGCAATACTCTTGCTCAGAATTCTCTCAGAAAGAGCAATACAAATGCTGAAGTATGTGTAGTTTTATAAACTACTGTTTGTCAAATTACGCCACAAGGATCTGTTGGAACTGCTCAGCAACTTTGATATATTCGGGAAAGATAATAGAATAATCAAGAACCTATACTGGCAGCAAACGGCATGAATCTGCGTAGAGAATGAGTTCAGCGGATATACAAAAACAAGGCTTTATTCATCTTATAAGACAAAGCAATTCTGAGACAACTGGAAATCCTACCTGGAGTCAATATTGGCTGCAACAGTCTTAATAACATTAGATACGCAGATGACACAGTATTTATAGCAGATACAAAAGAAATTACAAAACCTCCTACAGAGGGTAGCGAAAGAGGAGCAAAAAGAAGGGGCTAAGCATAAACTACAAGACAGAATCCATAGTCATCAGTAAAAAGATGATCCCAAAATGCGATTTACAGGTCACGGACATTAAAATCAAGCAGGTGCAGAAATTTAAATATCTGGGAAGTGTTTTGACAGAGGAGAGTACGTGTGACGCTTAGATGCGAAGACGTATTGGGATGGCTAAGGATGCATTCTATAAGCTGGGCAGAATATTGCGAAGCAAGAGGATTTCTTTGGTAACAAAGAAAAGAGTATTGAACTGGTCTTTTCTCCTTTACGGCAGTGAATGTTAGAGGGTTTCCTTAAAGATGAAGAGGAGACTCGAAGCAACAGAGATATTTTCTACAGATGGATGATGAGGATATCATGGACCTAGCGTGTGATACACGATGAGGTTATTGAGAGGACCCAAACAAGGAGGAAGTTTATACTTAACATAAGTAAGAGGCAGATGAAATTTCTGGGACGCGTAATAAGAAAGGAGGGCCTGTAGAATCTGATACTCACAGCCTGAAGAGAGGAAAAAAGAGACAAGGAAAGCAACGCATGACATACCTGGGGGGGGCTTAAGCAAGTGGACGACAGAAGCTTAAGCAAGGGGCAGAGGACGAAATCTGTTGAGAGCTACAATTATAAGGGAAATGGGGGGCGCGCGCCTACGCCCTGAAGGGACACAGTACATAAAGAAGAAGACCATTTTTGCCTCATTATTACAACCCCCGCAGGGAATTTTATGTCTCCTACAAGAAGGTCGGAAAACTAGAATAATATCACTAATAATTTTAGAATTAAATTCAAACAGATACCAATTTCAAGCATGCAATTGAATATATATATATATATATATATATATATATATATATATATATATATATATATATATATATATGTATGTATGTATGTATGTATTGTTGATCATGTTCGCCATAGTCTATGAATATAGAATCCAGTGCGGTACGTAATCTGTTCAATGAAACAACGCCAATACCACTAGCAGCAGCTGTTCAGTAATTCTTCAGTCTTCGATATCAGAGGTTGGCAGTGAATATTCGGAGAAAATAAAAACATGGCCGCCTTTATACACGTCGCATTGGATATTTTGAGCTTTCTGATTGGTTAACTCTTCTAATGTATAAAATGAGTCAGCTCAATTTGGTTGGCTCACTAGTACATGAGGCACCCCAAAACTCCCAAACTATATATATATATATATATATATATATATATAAGTATATTGCTCACCAAAAACCAAACACTGATTCAGAAACAAACAGCATACGGATAATCCATGCTTGATAAATAATTACAATTCACACAACAAAAACACATCCAATAAAACAAGCAGCAACATCTTAAAAGCACACTGACCAATCCCATACCACGAACCTCTAATCTCAATGAGATACAGGGCGATATTTCACACTACGACAGAGGATTATATCTAACGAACAAAGTCTTTATAGGGGAGATTACTGGTGAGTCAATTGTACAGAATAAAAACAACTACAAATCTAATCAATGTAGGAATAGGTTTTGAACAAATTTATGACCACATAATCAACTTTCCTATACAATGAACTACCACACCCTAAACCTGAAACCAACACCAGTCGATAGGAAAGGGAAATAATTAATGAATTAAAACCAATAACGACATCATAATTAATGAAGCGGCTAAGGGAAGTTATACCGTCATTATGGATGTAGAACTCTACAAAAATACTTTATCTTCTCCCCTACAAAACACTATCGACCGTTAAAAGGTAAACGACTATCATCAATCAACAAAGATGACCAGATTAAACTCTCACTCATTTGTCAACATGAGGAAGACTTAACAAGAAAAGGATGTGACTATTTAACATATTCTGAATGCAAAACCATCGATCTGTACGGATTCCTGAACATTAACAAGAGAAAAAACAATTAACTATAGCTGTAAAGAATCCAATTCAACCTGGAAAACATACAACAGTCCAAGGAAAATAAATTAAGAACAATCGTAGCACGCCATAATTATTAATCATAGACTAAGTAAATTACAGATATATTACTGAAACCTGTCCTCAAAAACATAACAATTATTGTAAGGGCTGACCTGGAGTTCTTAAATCACCTCCCTAAACACATCAAGAGAGACACTATTACTATATCTTTTGATGTAGGAATCCTCTACACTCTAATACCAAAACAAGGGATTGGTAAGAGGATTCTGGATCGGAATATTTCTTAATAAGATCCCGGAAAGAACAAAAATGGTTTCATCACCGAGTGACTGAAATTTATTCTACAATACAATTTTTATTTCAGTGTTAACATTTAAATGCAGATATCGGGGACTACGATGGGTTGAAAAGTTATTCTGACTTATGCTAATTTAGTCATGACATATCTGAAGGTCCAGGTATACGCAGAATCCAAATTAAAATACGGTTTGAACTTCGCCAAATAGTTGCTAGACAACTAGAAACGTTACATGGATAAATGCCTTCTTCGATGGCCGCACACATTCTACCGACTCATTGAACTCAATCACTAATTAACGGCATTAATAATCATATTCAATTCGCAATGGAATACATTCCAGACCAGCTGCCATTGTTGGACATGGTAACAACAAAAGACACAGACGGACATCGACTACAGACCAACAGATTCTAAACCATACCTGGTATTCACCTCAAGCCATCCAAAAGGCACAAAGACGAATATCCCATTGCATCTAGCAGGGTGGATTTGCAGAATTGTCTCAGAATTCAAGGAAATCCTCATCGTTATTAAAAGATTAACTTTGCATAGAACGTGCCAATGCAATAGATACTCCAGAATTCTAACAAGCAAAAGAAATATTCACTTCCAACAAATATTCAAACATATATCTCAACAGTGTTGTGAGACCAATATTCCCTACATCATGGACTCTCCCAGTACTATATTATTATGTGAATGGGAGTAGTAGCACCAGTAATGGTGCTCTGCTGTCGAACTCTCTGTTTGGCAGAGAGGAACTCGGACCAGGCTTTGCCGGAGGGCAGGGTTTCGTCCGGGGAGGTAGACAGTCCCTAAACTCGTGTATACGGGCTGTAAATGGACAGATTTTTGGCCGAGCCTACGGGCTTCGGTAAGCCCACGTTAAACCGGCCTTGTGCCACATTCGAACCGTGTGAGGAGGGGTGTTAAATATTGTAGCACCAGTAATGGTGCTCTGCTGTCGAACTCTCTGTTTGACAGAGAGGAACTCTGACAAGGCTTTGCCGGAGGGCAGGGTTTCGTCCGGGGAGATAGACAGTCCCTAAACTCGTATATACGTGTTGTAAATGGGCATATTTTTGGCCGAGCCCACGTTAAACCACATTCGACCCGTGTGGGGGAGTTGTTAAATATCGTAGCACCAGTAATGCGCAGCCGCGTACGATACCAATATCGGACACCACTGGATAGTAAGCTCTGCTTACACTATTCTTTGTAACTTTTCTGTTTAATATATCTTTCTTACCTCTAACCTATGTTCCGTGTTTTCCTTCCGTAGCCCCTACTTCGGGTCCACATCAGGGGCGACAGAGGATTCGAGACATGCAACCACACCGAAACCCCAAAGCCCCAGTCCCATATCAGTGGCGACAGAGGATTCGAGACACGCACCCACACCGAAACCCCAAAGCCCCAGTCCCACATCAGTAACGACAGAGGACTCGTTTAACCCCACTGGTTCCCACATCAGTGTTGAACTAGAAATTGAGCTGGAATTACTACATCAGCGAACGAAACGAAATAAACGAGCAACAAAGTATCGAGAACGACTGCTTACAAAACACCCAGCTTGTGCACAAAACAAACTGACAAACACAAGAGCTCGAAGTTCTACGGTTGACTCAAGTTCGAAAAAACTATTCACCAAGTCGCGCATTTAACAAAGCGTTAAAAATGTTTTATGCAATTGATTTGAATTCCTACAAATCTCGTACATAAAATTACCCTCCACTCAAATTGATTGAGGTGAGTTTTTTTCTAAAAAAAGAAAAAAGCAAAGCAAATTCTCCCAAAAGAAGGGGAAAAAATCCAGTGTATTTATTTTTTATGCTGTCTAAGTGATATTTTTCTCCCCACATTTCTAAAAAATAATACGTGTGGAGAATATTTAAATGGTCACATTGAAATTAACGGAACAACGGCATCTCGAATGATCTAAACCAGTAAGTAGTTCTTATTAATTTTATTAATTGACTACTAGATTTGGTACACGGGTTTTCAAAGCAACAGTAATTGCTGTTATTTATTTATTTATTTATTTCTATTTTGTGTGTTCTTTCATTACTATTCTACATATTATCTAAATATGGAAGAATTCAAAAAAATAATTGTCCAAATGTTAAAGGTCCAGAGGGACCACCAACAAAAATCAGATGAAAGACAGCAGGAATTGGAAGAAAGATTCCTCAAATTACATTCGGACCAACAAACAGAACAGAAACAACACAAAAGCGAAGAAAGACAGAAACTCCACCAACAAAAATCAGACAGCAACAATTGATTATGGAGTTACATAAACAACAAATAGAATTCCAACAATTTACACATCAGAAAACAGAACTACAGCAAAAACATCTTGAAGAATTACTTGTAAATTCATGTAACGGCCCTAAAAACTCTGAAAAAGATACATTTTCCCAGAGTACAATCTACAACTCGATTAAAACATTCGAATACGTACCAGAGGAAGACATTCGAGGCTTTTTACAGGGGTTATGAAGATATTTTCAATGTAGACTGTGAACAATGGCCTAGTGAGAAAAAGGTGCGTCTGTTATTAAGGAAACTGGGAGCTATCGAACATGTTAGTTTCATAGACTATATATTACCCAAGAAAATTATGGACCTGAATCTCTCAAAGACTATCAAGCTCCTAACGGATCTATTCGGGCCTAACATAACCTTGTTCCACAAACGTTGGAAATGCCTGAACACAGTCAAGAACAACCAGCAAGATTTTCTAACGTTTGCAGCATCGGTAAACAAGCTCAGTAAGGATTTCAAACTAGCCGAGCTGACTGCCGACGATTTTAAGTGGTTAATATTAGCACAAGGTCTAGTATCAGTAGAAGACGCCGAGGTCAGACGTCGGGTACTTACCAAACTCGAAAACGAACAGGGATTGACTCTCCAAAAATTAGCAGAGGATTGTCAAAGAGTAATTTCTGTCAAGTGTGACTCAAAAACGATCGAGGAATCAGGTGTGGCTCAGATTAGAAAAATCAGAAGCAACCCAACCTCTTATGCCCCGCAAAAAGACAAAAGGCAAATCTCATGTTCTAAATCCCGCAATAATCACAATACGAATAGGCTAAAGAAACCTCCCGGACCATGTTACCATTGTGGAAAATGGCATTGGATAAAATTCTGTCCATTCAAGAAGAAAACATATTGCAAAAATTGCAATAAAAATGGTCATAACTTAACTCAGTGCTGGTACGCCAAGACTCTATAAAATTACAATTGATTCGGGTTCTGACCTCTCGGTTATCAACTGGCGTACTTAGCGAAAGTTAAACAAGCCGACCCATTAAAGACGGATAAAACAGCAAAATCCGTAACTGTCGAGAATATTAACATCTTAGGCCAGGTGATCCTTACAGTAACACTAAATGCAGTTACCAAAAAGCTGAAAGCCTACGAACTAGAAAATTCAGATACCTTATTCGGAACAGATTGGATAAAAAAATTCAATCTATGGGATTGCCCAATGTGCACTTTTCGCCGAAAAATAAAATTACAACGTCCAATTCGGAAAATCTCAAAAAGGAACTCAAACAACAATTTCTCCAGGTTTTTCTGGCGGCCTTGGGAAATGTTCTAAATTGAAAGCTAACTTCCGGGTGAAGGACGGTGCAAGACTAGTTTTCAAAAAGAAACGGAATTTCCCTTAGAATTAGATAGACTCGAACAGGCGGGTTATTCTATCAAAAACAGATTTTAGCGAATGGGCAGCACTTAAGTAAAAATAAAAGTCCAACCAAATACGAGTATGCGCAGATTTTTCCACAGGGCTAAACGATGCTTTGCAGGATCATCATTATCCCCTCCCAAGTCCTGAAGAAATCTTCAGCAAATTGGATGGTGGAAAAATCTTTTCCGAAATAGACCTCTCTGACGCATACCTTCAGATAGAGGTGGATGAAGAGAGTTCTAATTTGCTCTGCATAAACACCCATAAACGTCTGTACAAATATAACATACTGGCTTTTTGGGTCAAGGTTGCGCCTGCAATCTTTCAACAGGTCATGGACGCCATGCTGGGCGACCTTGACTACGCAACAGCCTATTTGGATGATATACTGGTGACCAGTAAAACGTCGGAAGAGCACCGGAACCATATAATAAACGTATTCAAGAAGTTACAAGAATACGGGCTTAAGGTTAAGGATGCAAAGTGTGATATTTTCTTACCAGTTCAATCGTTACAAAGCTTCCTCGGCTTTGTTAACTTCTACCAAGGTTTCATTAAGAACATGCAGAATTTGAGAGGACCTCTCAACAAACTTTAAAAAAAAGGATAAAGCATGGGTATGGACCCCTGAATGCCAAGACGCATTCGAGAAGATCAAGAAAACACTTACTTCGGATCTTTCTCTCACCCACTACGACCCTAATCTCGACATTATAGTCGCAAGTGATGCACGCCCATAGGGCATCGGTGCTTGCATTCTTCACAAACTACCAGATGGTTCGCGAAAAGCCATAGGACTCGCATCTAGATCTTTACTACCATCAGAGTAACAATATTCCAAAATAGAGAGAGAGGCTGTAGGGATAATATTCGCCGTCACTATGTTCCATAGATACCTACATGGAAGACGATTCATGCTTCAAACGTTCCATAAACCTCTAATAACAATTTTTGGTTCCAAGAAAGGCAATAGATTACTTCGTTGGGAACGATTCTTTTGAATTACAATTTTAAGATCGAATTCCTAAAATCGCGACTCATT
>OZ038481.1:129285560-129423060 GCA_964036315.1 Acanthosepion esculentum | reverse complement strand
GGAATTATAGTGAGTTGATGCATTTATACAACCTTTATTCTGATATATCAATACCATAATTACAACGCTATCAGAATATTTACTCTGACATTCGCTTTGCTGAGGCCCATCTTCTATTCACATTGTGACACTATGAATGAGGAATCCATATAAAAAAGGATATCACATGTGTTGTTTATTTTATGGAATTTATAAATGACTGAAGAATAAAAGGTTCAAGTAATAAGTAATCACGAGTTGATCAGTTCCCAATCCCAAATACATTTCTCTGTAAATCGTAATTCAAAACGGACTCTGTTCAATCTATTTGTCCTCGGCAACAGTTTGCCGAAGTTCTAACCGTTTGTAAATTAACAATCCATTGAATGTAAACAAAGTGATTTTTTCATCGGTAGATACTGTTTAACTTGAAATGGTAAAATCTCTTCTGGATAGCTAGTTGCTTTGTTTTGCTCAAACGATGTCAATGACCCATCAATATGGAGTCTATTATCCAAGTATGGCAGCTATGTCTATGAAAAACAAGAATAAAAAAAAAGTATTTTCAGTAACTTTGTTATAAAAGAGTACCATATTTTTAAGGTAATTTTGAAAACATACAAGTAGAGCCTCACCTACTTTTCTATCGACCGACCAATGACTTCAACATCCGTCGAGACCAACTCCTGGGATAGGCTTGCTGCACGTTCACGGAAACAAAGATGAAAACAAAAGCCACGTCGAGAAATGAGTAAATGGGTAATGTCAAACGATGTATACAAGAGGAATTATGTCCGGACATAAATACATTTGAATTCAAAAATGTTAAAAGAACCAGAAATATTTACTACTGAATAAGTATAAACAGAATTCAGTACTTATATAATATTATTAACCTATATTCCTAATGGAAATAAGATACTAACATATATCAATAATTTCGGTCCACACTTCGTCGATTGTCGTCGGATAGTAGGTGCGTGTGGCTCCAAGTACATCTTTGCACGTGAACTGTACATTCACATTTGGTTTTGAGAGATTTAGTTCACTCTGGATTGGATATTTTTTTATCTTCTTATTTACTCTCCTATGATTCCATATCTCAGGCGCAGTTGTGTCGATAACGTTTTCACAGGTCGGAATAACCATTGGCTTTAAGTCGTTAACGAATACCTCTACCCTCTTTTAGAACCCATCTTCTGGTTAAACCTGTACCAGAATACTGTGAAGAACGCTGAATACATTCTGGCATCATCTGAAGGCAACCACATACTACATCTATCTGTGAAGGCATGTTAATATTTCTTGCAGGTAAAGAGATGTGTTAGATGCAACTGATAGAACTTCTAGCATTCGGACAGATCAGTTAATATGAATCTATCGAGTTACTCTCACGAGATGACTGCGAAATGCGTTTGAATGCTTTTGGGTTTCATTGAGACGATTCCAGTTAATGAGAATTGTATTAGATTTCCATCTTACTAAGATGTCCTCGCTTCTACAGTAATTTGTTCGGATGAAATAAACTCCTGTGCCTTTTCAAATTTCGCAACAACTACGACATTTGTCGTGAAATGAATCCGCGATAGCTGAATAGCATTATAAAGCCTCAATATCAGAAAATGACAAAGAAGGGTCGATTGGTCGAGGACCAATGTATTCCTTGTAATATGGTTAATTGGAGAGGTCTTACGAAAGCTTTGAGCATCCGTCTACAATTGTCTGATAATGTAATGAAGTGCGGGCTAAATACTAACGAATAAACAGACAGATGCTTGAATCTTTATTACCTTTTCTTTTATTCATTCCAGTAGTTTGTGAGTTACTCTGAATCAGTGTGTGACGCGAGACACACCATCGACCTACTCTCCGACAAACAGTCATGCTTTATACTCTCCTGTATGTCACAGACTACCTAAATCATCTTAGATGTGACTGTTCATATATATATATATATATATATATATATATACATATATATATATATATATATATATATATATATATATATATATATATATATATATATATATAATTTATTCGAAAATTATAGCATAAATATGTTATAAAATCACTACAAATATACCCGATTTGTTTCAACACTTCTGGTGTCTTATCAAATGGTGGTGTTGAATGTAGAATCTACACCAGAAGTGTTGAAACAAAATGGCTATTTTCGTAGTGATTTTATAAATTGTATAACATATTTATGTTATAATGTTTGAATAAATAATTATATTTGCTCTACTCTTTATTGATCATTCTTTTAACAACAGTATTTGTTGGTTATTGGAATTTATTCCGTATACACCAATCCTATACTTGTATATATATATATATATATATATATATATATATATATATATATATATATATATATATTTATAAATAAATGACAATAAGAAAACATTAACTGCTGACGCGTTTCCTTCCAATGCGGACTTTTTCAAAGCAAGAAACGAAATGGATTTAATTAAACAAAGAAAATTAATAAAAACAAATTGTTTAATTAAATTCATTTCGTTTCTTCCTTTGAAAAAGTCCGCATTGGACGAAACGCGTCAGCAGTTACTGTTTTCTTATTGTCATTTATTTATAAATATAGTCTTCTCTAAAAGTCAACTTTGAGAAAATTTCATATATATATATATATATAAATATATATATATATATATATATATATATATATATATATATATATATACCCAACGTCCACATTTTAACACTTGCAATACTGATTATATGTGATGTGTAGATTCATGTACTGCCTATGGTATTTGCACGTAACTATAGATAAACCCTGTTCCAGATTTTATTTTCTGGTCTGGTGTCAAATTTGAGTTAAACTCTATTCCAGCATAAAACCAGAATAAGATAGAAATTAGTCCAGAGAATAATATGGTGACAATATATCTAAGAGTTTTTAAATACCGAGGAAGTATTTTAACAAAGGATGAAAAAAGTGATACAGATTTCCTGACGAAGGACTGAAATAGCGAAACATGATTTCCAAGAGCTAGTGAAACTATTAAGAAACAAAGATAAGTAATTAACTGTTAATTGATACTGGTCTGCAGTGCATGCTGGATAATCTCATTACAGATCATGAAGAAGCCTTAGACAAATTAAATGTGGTTCTACAGAAGGATGCTGATAATACCACGGATTAAACGTTTGAATCGCAAATATGTTTTAAGCAAAATTGGAAAGAAAGGATTACAAGTTCAATCAGAAGCAGAAAGAGGAAATTGAAATTTCTAGTACGCATGCAGAAGAAAATGACTTGGCGAATTTGACACGCAACGGACTTATCAGAAGCAAGCAGCGAGCAATGTAGCTATCGAGTTTGTATAAATTGGTAGCAAATCAGGAAGTAGGAGAGATGGAGAAAGAGCTACAAAGAATAGATAGTCGTGGAGAACCATGAACTGAAGGGAAACAGTACATATAAGAAGATGGGTATTTCTACAGCACAGGTGAGAATTAGCTAATAGATACCTCATTATTCTTCATGGTGTAACAGCTTTGCAGTTTTGTTATAGTTAGAGAATATGGCTTTTACTTGAGATTCCACAGACGCTAAATATACAAATATTTTCATTGACAGGCAAACCTCATAGGATATTTTGAAATTATTTTAGCATATTTTAAGTGAATTCTTAATAAGGAAAGATCATAATAATCTATTTTTACGTTAATCTTTAACTAACACAAGGGCCAGAAGATACTCAGTTTGGAGGGTTACTGAATGGGGTTGATTTATGGACGTAGAAATTACATTATGAGGATATGAGTGATAGATAACAGTTGACTCTAGGCTTGAAAAGTTTCAAATTAAAATGGAAAGGGAAGTGACCTTTCGGAAGTATGTTCCACAAAGCAGTAGCTCTTGACTAGAATGACCTTTCTTGACAAAGAAATACGAAGAGAATTAGGATTGTACATAGCATGGCGGGTCTTAGATGTAAAAGACTGCTCTGGTGGAAGTAAGAAATGTATTTAATGAGAACATTTGCCATCGTAATAGCGACAGAATTGGAAATTTGTGTGCGAGAAATTCATTGTAGATTAGAAAATAATTCGTAGCTCACAAGACCACAAATGATCATTGAATTCTGCCCAAGCCTGAAAGAGGTGACTGGTTATTCTCAGCCCAGATAGGGCAGCAATACTCCATTCTTATTCAGATCTTACTCTAGTAAAAATAGAGGCTGGCAGGAGGAGTCAGATGCTTTCTGGAGCGTAATATGGAGGCGAAATTTTTTACAGCATCTTTAGTGATAAATCCATTTGAGGTTTGTGGTGAACTTTTTTCCCAAGTGACGCTCACAGTAAGGACACTTATTGAGATGATCATTTTCTGCAACACATGGACGGCTTGCCTTGAACATCTTGCAAAATCATGGATTGTACCAAAGCCTGAACTCCGATCTCTGGATCTATTTGAAATTGATGAACTACAAAACATGCCAAGCAAAGGTAACAAATAGTATTTTATATTCAATTAATGCGTGAATGTCAACTGTAAAATGATTTATTAATTACATAAAAGATTCAAATACAAATGCAGTATTTAGTATATGTTTTCAAACAAGTCGAAAACATTTATATTCTACATGTTTTATCCTTAATGAAGTTGTATCACATGCCTCTATTTTTGAATCTACCAAAATGACATGATGTTATCAGTTCACAGTTCGGTGGGAGTCTGATAATGATACAAACATTTAGTCTTCCATTAATAATATGTCTGGTCAGTTCGATAAGATCAAATTGACAGCTAATCTCAAAAGTAAAGTACAATCAGTTTTTAAATGGGGCAAGCAGTGGCTTGTTAATTCTAACGCCTCAAAACCGAAACTTCTATCTTTTAATCATTTGCGAGAAATCATTTACCTTACATCTGGTTGGTGCCAACCTCCAGTGGAGTGATTCATTGGACGTTTTATTTCTGATATGAAGTGGATAGAGAATACTGAATCAACTGCTAACTATGAAGCTATGAAAATTAGTTCACTATGCCGTGCTAAAATATTTTTCTCGTCGGAAACATATTTGTACGTCCACTGTAGGGATAGAGAAGGCGCGTATCTCGCTTTGGTGGAAGATAAGTCAGGTGGTCACATGACGATCGCTTCGAGATATCACTTCATACACTGACCCATAGCGTGAGTCGATTTTCAATTCGTGAATAGCAGCCTAACGAGGTTGCTTTCTTCTAGTCTGGGGATTACCATCTCCCCAGCTTAAAAGTACATGGTCTCGTTTTCCTTAGGAACATAGATGAATCCGGCCCCATTTAAATCTTAAGTCCTAAGAATGGCTTCTTCAGGTCAGGAATATCTTCGAATTATATGTAAGGAGTCTCCTTTTTCCCTCCTCATACATTGATTTGCTGTTGCATATATGTGCTATATATAGTTCTTCAGGTGGGATATATATATATATATATATATATATATATATATATATATAGATATATATATATATATATATATATTTAAAGGAAAAACAGACGACTTTATGGCTCCATGTAATAATTTATTTCGCCAAGTCCTTTATTAAAGGACACTGGCTCATCAGACTCCACTTCCAAACGGTGAAACGAAAAATGATAAATGAAAATTTAAATTTATCATTTTCATTTATCATTTTTCATTTCACCGTTTGGAAGTGAAGTCTGATGAGCCAGTGTCCTTTAATAAAGACTTGGCGAAATAAATTATTACATGGAGCCTTAAAGTCGTCTGTTTTTCCTTTAAATTATTAGCTCTGGATTTACAATGAGCTCTCAGGATTTCATCCTTTTTGGGACTTACTATACGGATTACTAAATTCTTCTTAGCCTATATATATATATATATATATATATATATATATATATATATATATATATATATATATATATATATATATATATATATATATATACATATATATATATGGGGGGTGTTTGTGTATGTCATGGTTTATGTAAAAGTCTCTCTATAAGAACAAACCACGTTTGTCATTCTTCCCCCCTTTAGCCTCTTTGGGAAATACCCGCTGTTGCAACACCATGGATATAACAATGTCCACAACGAGAGAAATGTAACCGAAAGAATAAATATTCCTTTCCGTTCCTTTGAATATTTCAGCAACATCTGCCCTGGTGTTCCTGCTAAATATTTAGAGATTCTTGATAAAATAAAAATAAAAAACTGTAATGTTATTGATCCTAACATGGCATCTCGGTTCATTTCCTTTTTTATTGCTGTAACGTATGTGCCTTTCCTATAAATGCTTTGATGGTAATTGTTTAATTGTAAACTTTCCACTAACGTATCTAGAATTTATGCATTTAAGCGCAGTGCTCGATTGGCGGATAGGGTTCATCCTATTACCGTTCAAATGGATAAATGTACTCGTTTCTTCTATCGCATTTCTCGTTTATGAAACTCTCTTCTGGCTCCCAAGTCAACTTCGATCTTCTCAAATTTAAACACTATATCAATTGTTATCTTCTGTTTTATTAATTTATTATTATCCCCTTCCCCATAATATTAGTTTTTTTTTCTCATATTCTCTAACCCTGATTAACTCGTCTATCATGGCGGTTTTATTGCCTTGCTTGGTGTGAAATGATTGAAGGATATGAATCGTTTATTATGTATTAATTATCTGTTACTAAAATATGATATTTTAAATAATATCAGACATCATTAAAATAGTCTGTTGATTAGACAATTTAATATAAAATCTTTTGTTTTACTTAGTTCTTCTAAAAAGAATCCAATTATGAATATATGTTTTCCTTGGGGACATAGATGAATCTGGCCCCCATTTAAATCTGAAGTTCTGTTTTGGGGGCGCATGAATTAATGGGGCAAAGAGAGCGGTTTAGTAAATTCTATACTACATTTGATTTGAATATAATCTTAATTGAAGTTGACATGTTCTCCATATTTCTATTACAAAAACCGCTAGAATTATTCATAATAGGATTTATATTAAAATCTATATCAGAATTCGCTTAGTAGATAGACAGGTAACCAATTTTGATTATTTGCAACCCACATTTAGTCTTAGAATTGAAATCTGTGTTTCTTATAATAAAAAATACAAAAACCAAAAACAAAACGAACGTAAATTTGAATAAAGTGAGGTTTAACTTCGAAAGTGAGGCTTAATTCGACAGTCTTCTTTCATATGTCCGTTTTTTTTCGATGATTCTCTCGTGCGCATGATTCAAGATAAACCAGCCAACAATGTTTGCGAGGTTTCTGAGGCATAACCAACTGAAAAAAGGGACTTAGACGCGAATTAACGCTGCCAAATCGCAGATAATACAGTCATATGTAAATGAACTGTGAATTGCACTACCAAAATGAGCGAAGACGAATAAACCTGAAGCGGCATTCGCACACGCGTACGTGCGCCGAGATTCGCGCACGCAGAGAAACACATGATATCGTAAAACGAATCCAACATTCTCTCTCTATATACATCACTTTCATCTAAAAATAAGAGTGATTAACGTTTCCAAATATGTGGTCTCCCGGATGACATAGAAATAAACCATAACCATTACATTTTTCTACACGTTGTAGTACAATTGTTTCCAGTCGCAGTCTACTAAAACTCTTAACCGCAGATTGAAGGTTATTCATTTCCACGGTCCTTTTCATCGTCAGTAACAATAATCGTATAAAGTAGCATGGAAATATATAATATATCATAGCGAAGAGATAACCTGACGAGTTCATGAGTAACTCCAGACTTTTGTTATATCTGTAAATCAATTTCCTATTACAAAAATGTAGTCAAATTGAGAATTTAGTTGTCCATTCAGGAAAGATTCGTGATGGTGGCAGGATGGCAGTTTACACGTGGCCTTGTATAAGTAATATATGACAGTCATCCTGATAATGTGGCCAGCGGCCATATCCCGTAGAAACATCCGTTCTCGTACAATCACCGAAGTTAAGCCTTGTCAGTACCTAGTTGGGTTTCCACTTGACAATATCAGGTGCTGTAAACTTGCATGTGTGGCTAGTGTGATGTAAAACTCCTTGAAATTGTAAATAACCAAATCCAATCAGGTTCGTTATATTTCCTTACGCGCAAATATCATTGGTACAGGTATGGATGTACTTTTTCTCGCAAAAATAAGGGTTAATTAGTACGAATTGTATCACTAAATCATATTATTTCCAGAAATTCTTAGAATCTAAAAATATGTCCTGGCTTTAAATAAACTGCCTTAAAACAATCAATTAATCAATCAATCCTAATTTCACATGCTGAGTTGAATGATTGGCGTAACACAATCTTCCGTACCATCAAATTAGATATAGTATTTTATTTGGTGTTAAACTAAATAGTGTAAATATCAAATTAGAGGAACTATTGTTGGAAAAGTTCAATGGGATTAAGTTGAATATTTTAAGAATTTCGAAACGATTGACTTCAACATAAAAGAAGACTTTATATGCGAACAGGTTTTTAAAATATTTTTATATAGCGATCACAAGAGTATTTGTTCGTAAGGGAATATAACGAACGCGACTGGAACTGGAACTCGGTTCTTCTTGTTCCAATTCTAGTCTGATTCGTTATTTTGAGTCGTTATCAATTATATTGCCGGCATCTCCGTGGTCAGAAAATTTGAGAAAAATACAATCTTCAACAAACTCCTATCTTTCTATCGCAATTAGAGAAAAGAACTGACAATGTTTCGTTAAAAAATTGCAATAGCCTTATGTTACCTGTTTGTTACGGGAGTCCAGTAGATAACGGTGTGTTTCGTCTGCCGAAGGAAATATTTATCTGATAGTTTGTTGTCGAGATGTTATTGTAGTCATAAATGTTAGTTTTTTCAAAGGAGATAGTGTAGTGTGCTTTATATGATGCGACACCTGATTCGCTTGAGACGAAAAAGTCTCCAAAGCGAAAGAAAAACGGGCACATCTTGTTACGGCATCTTATAATCGAAGAGATAAAAAGAGAAAGTAGTCTTGTACTCTTTCCTTTTATACTTATTTAATCAGACACACGTTGCAGGTGTTAGGAATAGTCCTAGGCAGTCAAACTGTGGTAGCACCACAGTAGGTTATATTGTTGCATACTTACCATCCAATGTTGGGACTTGCTTCAGCAATTAGTTGGAGATTCTTCTCCAGCTGTGCTTGTCGAACTCTCTGCCTTCGGGCAGAGAGAAAGCTAGATGAGGCTATGCTCAAGGGCAGAGTCTCGTCTGGGGTGATAGACAGCTGCCCGACCCCGTGTATACGGGGTCTACGGGGAATTATTGCCCGAGCATACGGGCTTGGTTTTGCCCCGCATTAAAAACGGTCTTGTGCCACATCCTGCCTCGCGGAGAGGTAAGGTAAATAAGCTTACCATCCAGTGTATTCACATTTTTAAGTACAGGTAAACATCATTATTTTGAATGTACATTTTCAAGGAATGTAGACATTTCTATCCCAATTTTCATACTCCCTCTTTACATATTGCACAAGAAATTCCTTTTTCTTTTTAATAATCTAATTCTCGTTCATATCAATGAGTTAGAATTATATTATGCATGTTTTAGAATTGATTCCTAAAATTCTCGGAGATATTTACTATTGTAATGCGAAAGTAGAGCAATTGTTGTAACCTAGGTTATGTTACTGAATAGATTAATCAAACGCTCGGCGTAATGAACGAAAACACTTAGGACAAGAACAATGCATATAAGATTCGCCAGCAGCGCATAGAAGTATTGAACTGATAGAAGTTAGTCAAGTGAATTCCACAATGAATCTCCAACTGCAGAATAAGTACCAACCGCCCCACGCGGTCACATGTAGCACAAACCCAAATTTAATATGGAGTATCCGAGCCAGCTAGGTTCAGCCAAAAATTCCCCTTAGACCCCGTATAAAACAGGGTCGGGCAGCTGTTTCCGAAGACCAAACTCTGCCGTTCGACATAGCCTCGTCTGGGGATCCTCTCTTTCCGGAGGCAGAGAGTTTCTCCAGCACAGCTGGAGACTAATCTCCAACTGCAGGATATCTACCAATATCCCCCATCCGGTCATATGTGGCACAAGGTTAAATTTAATATGGTGAATCCAAGCCCGTAGGCTCGGCCAAACATTACCCGTAGACCCCGTATAAAACGGGGTCGAATAGCAGTTTCCCGAGACCAGACACTACCCTCAACCTCGTCCGGTGATCCTCCCTGCCAGGAGGCAGAGAGTTTGACCAACACAGCTGGAGACGAATTTAAAACTGCAGCCCAACATACAGTAGTTACTACTGTATTTATGTGAATGGGGACATACCAATTATCGTCCGTGGGTATGCAACAAGAATAAAATTCAAAGATACACACACACGAACCTTTAAAAATGCTTAATTATTATTTGAAAATTCCTTTGGAATGTTGAATAAATTTCTAAAAAGTAAACGTAATTCAGATGTTGAGTCTTTTTGCAAAAGAAATTTTTAAGACACCCACGTATCTACTTAAGTATGCAGATCTCCGTACTTACGTACTTAGGCTGGTGGTTTGAAGTAGCGAATGAGTGCACATTTCATTTCATCTACTACGGAGGATATTATATCCGGTCATTTGCATACAAAAGATCAGAGGAAATGTAATAATAATAATAATAATAATAATAATAATAATAATAAGAAGAAGAAGAAGAAGAAGAAGAAGAAGAAGAAGAAGAAGAAGAAGAAAAAAGAAGCAGGAGGAGGAAGATGAGGAAGAAGTGAAGGAAAAAATGACTAAAAATCACAATAAATATATAGACGTAGGTGGCAGAAAAACTAAATAACGAAACATAATAATACAATAGAGACAACGATATGTGATGAGTGGAGATTAAAAATATAAAATGATGAGGATGAAGGCCAAGAACAGAAGACAATGAAAATGATGCTGATCTTTTAAAAGAAGAAGAATTAGAAGAAGAAGAAGAAAAAGAAGAAGAAGAAGAAGAAAAAGAAGAAGAAGAAGAAGAAGAAGAAGAAGAAGAAGAAGAAGAAGAAGAAGAAGAAGAAGAAGAAGATAATAATGATGATGATGATGAAGAAGGAGAAGAAGTTATTTGAAGATTGTTAACTGTAATATATGTTCCTGCTATTATATACATACAACACAAGCACAGAGGTGCCTGTACTAATGATGATGTTGTTCGGGCATTTCATATCGAAGAGAAGCTTGATACAATTTCCCATCTATTTTAATTGTATCAGATCATCTTCTACGATTTTTTCGACTTGTACACATTCGGTTTTTCTGACTAATGTATTGGGTCTCTGCCACTGCGATATATGACTTTACAACAAGAAGAACATAAAGAGGGTGATGAAAATGATAATGTGATAAAAGAGAAGATGTTGCTGATGTTGATACAGAAAGATAAATAAACACGATAAAAATTAGAATCGGAAATTTTAAAATTAGTCGGAAAAGAGTTATATTATATAACTGCGAATGAAGGCGAGAAAAACTATGCTTGAAACTAAGTAATGTTATAAACTAGGACCGAGAAGACATGTACACCCGAACCACGATAATAACGTCGTAGTGAAATTTAGGATTTCTCGGTTTTCTGTGAATTCATTTTGATAAAAGCTGGTTTGCACAATATGGCACACGTGCTTTATATTTTTTGTGTTTCAGTTTCGACAGATTTTGGATGAACTACGCTAATAGTTTTTTCCATGAAAATCGTCAATCTAGACACTTTTTGGAGAAAATGAAGGATGATGAGACATATTACTCACACCTTGAATATATATCAGAAATCCATATTAATATTACTTGATTTAATGACATAATGAAATATTTGGCTATATAATGCACCATTTTGACAGATATCTTCCTTATTACTCATGAAGTATGTGAAATTTTTATCGTAGCACGTTTGATTGCCTCTGCTGTAAGTTTGATGATCGCTACTATTGTCTCAGAGGTTGAGATTGTGGTGGCTTTATCACGGGAATTAAAGTCCTACATTGTGAATAAAGTCTAAGTCCCATCGCTACGAATATTCTGAGAATTTTGTTTTTCGTCTGAGCACATACGAATTGAATAATGATAATAACAATTCATACTTCTATCAAGAGTGTTTAAAATACTATAAAAGAAATATTAACAACATATTTAATATCATTTATAAATTTAATTTCTTACAGAGGTACAACTCGGGTTATAATTTGAATATTAACCATTTTTATTCCATATACGTTAGGTATATATTGTAGCTATTTTTTTGGAACATAGACACACACATGGAAACATACACACACACACACACACACACACACACACACATATATATATATATATATATATATATATATATATATATAAATATATATATATATATTTGCGTCTATGTAACTAGATTTTATTCCGATGTGCTTAGTGTGGTATGATAAGCGACCAAGTTGAATCTATTCTAAAATCAAGAAACACGCACACATCTATCTATCTATCTATCTATTTATCTATATTAGTTATTTTAGTTATACCTAAAACTAGGTTCATTAAATTTTATAACATTTTTTTACATATTATTTCTATCGCAAATACAAATAAAGTTATACATTTTTTTTAAATGCACACGAACTTTATGGACACCCTGTGTGTGTGTGTGTGTGTGTATATATATATATATATATATATATATATATATATATATATATATATATATATATATATATGGCTTTTTAAAATCTCTTCTTTGATTCATCACAGATGTATGTATATATAATGTTTGTAAAAAAATTTCTTGAAGCTGGAGGAGGAGGATGTATACTGTTGAAAAACGGGCATTCTTATAAACTTCTGTGAAATCGTAAAGCAGACATACACCCAAACACACACATATATGCATACAAGCATACACACACACGCGCACACAAGCACATACACACACATGCACACAAACACACACATATATATATATGTTCAAAAGATGTAAAAGTGTTGTTGAACTTCAGTCAGCTTTTTTAAGTTTATTGATCTTCCATCGAACCGTTCTTATGCAAAGGAAATACAATTCTGACAGTCTATGACTGCTAGGTAAAGGCCAAGTTAGGATCCACTGATCACAACTCGAGTTAACTTCAAATGTCGACGAGAAAGGTCAGTCGCTTTTACCTGGATAACCTTTGATTTGAGAAAGTTCTGACGTTGCGAAAACTGTGTGGTCTACAATAAGATGTTTTTTTTGGTTGTGTTTATTCCTTCTTCAATTCCCTGTAGTTGCAATGAGGAGCGTAGTATACTTTGAGGAAATATAATTCGTTAGCTGAAAACACTAATAGAATTTCCAAAACTGTAATTAGTTTTCGAGGGAAAAACATGCGCTCCGAACGTAAACACATTCTGTAGTGCACACCCAGAGAGAAGGAACGAAGCGACCGACATATAAGTTGGCGCAACAAAGAATTACAGACAGTGCTACACTGGAATTTTTCTCACGCCGCAATTTGAATAATTTGTCTATGCTGGATGATTATATCTAACAATAGGGTATACCCCCTTGTGCAAATTAATTGATGCAAAACAATATATATTTATTATTTACTTTTTATATTTTTCTAATGACATTTTCAAGTGCACATGTTAGTATTTCCTTTGTCCATTCCACAAAGTCATCTCTTTTAGCTTGACTACAGATTCTCGATTTCAATCAGGTGAGGATCCCAGCCAGTTTATAGTACTTTGATTTGCTCACTGGTTATCTTGCCAGTGTGTTCGTACAGCGTTACAATTTTCGTACACTTCTTTGGAGTAAATTCTATCACAGATAATGGACGCAGGATGAAAAATCGACAACTTATCGACGCAATATTTTTAAAGGCCAAACAAATTTTATCATACACCCCGAAAATAAATTCAGATTACTGCGCACCACTGCAAATGAAGTAATGGAGGAAAAATAGAAATATATTACACCCTGTCAATCCAGTGAGTTTTAAACTGGCCGTATGGAGAAAGAAAGGACTCTAACGTAGTTGTTTCAATTAATTTGCACAAGGGTGTATATTTAGTCGCCATTTTCTATCATTAATAAAATTACAAAATGGCGACCCAACGAATGGAAATATTGGATCATATCAAATTTCAGTTCACCTTTCTCCTACATATATCTGTTTTTTTTGTCTTATTTGTAATTTTCCATAATTTCTTAGTAATGATAGCAGAGTGTATTTATCCACATTATTAATTTTTAATTTTACTTCTTGAATATCAAACGCCCACGACTTCAAAGTACAGTTTACCCTACTATTTATGCTAATATTGGGAGGTGAATGAAGTTGATTTATACCTTCTCAAAGGAGATTTGTGCTAAAGTAAACGCAACATACTGGGAATTGAACTCGACACGCTGATATAAATCCAAATTTAAATACTCCCGAAAAATTACTTTGTAAAGAATATTTTTATTATCAGTTATGAATGTAAAAGTTTCCTTCTTCCTAGTTAGTTTTTTAGTAAACGAATTTATGAAGTTTACAGTGAATTACATGAACCTCAGTTATATTCGCCCCATGCAAAGCAAATCATTCAACGTAAAAAAAAGAAACACAAAAGCATTTAAAACTATATGAAAAACATTCAAAAGCATAATTCCGAAACTTAACAGTTTTCTTCTTAACATAACGCTCATAATCTCATGGATTCATTTAATTAAATCAAATTTTAAAGGATTTCAAAACTGAATTTAATCTACTCATTCATCTGTCCTTTATCCACATTTAAAATGTAAAAAGAAAACAAAGAAAAACGTTGAATGTCAGAAAAGAGGGGAACGTAGCATGTGCCCTTAAAGCTCATGAATTTATCTCGATTAATAACAGAATTGATCAAATCAAACAGAAAATAAACGAAATTAAAATTAATCGTTGCTGTAACTTCGATCGTAAATCGATTAAATTATTTCAAGAATAAACAAAAACAAAATTAACTTAATCGAATTTCAAAAATTGTTTTATATATTCGCTTCTGTTTTCCTGCCATATGACAGCTGTGTTTTCGTTCTTGTAACAAAGTCATTCAAAATTCAGGAATTAATCTTCTAATTCATTACATATTTTGCGTACATTTTTCTTTTTTCTATTAATTATATTTTAAATATTTGGAAAATTAATTTCGATGATGAAGTTATGTTTTTGAAAGTCAAATCGGTTACTTCGGGGAATTTAATTATGATAAACAATCGATATTTACTCTGCTTCATTTCGAATAAAACGAGGGTATGAAGATTCTGGGGCACTTCTATTCCACATGGACAAAGCCTAACTAGAAAATTTGTCTTCTAAATCTTGGTGACAATTCTCATGTAGAAATGGAAATACAGGACTCCCCTAGCCTGCTGGTAATTCCCAAGCTACCTTTTTTCCAGTGATATTCGATAAATATTTTGTATCTTTTATTTTCATTAAATCCAAAATATTAATTCACCCCAAAATAAAAGAATTTATATTTAACGAGGACGAGTTTCGTGCGCCTTTTCTAATTGATGTTTCTACATTTGCGCTTACTGCGATAAACCAGCCTAAAAAAAACATTTATTTCCGTTTTTTTTTTAATTGTAAAAAATGTCCTTCTAAGAACCTTCAATATCATCTGCATTTACAAAATATAAATAACTCCCTGATTTTTGGTAATTTTTCATTCTGGGGGTTGGAGTTGTTGCTGCTGTTTTTATTTAAAATTTATAATTTCAAAAGAGTGACAAAAATGCAGTATAAAAAACTAACTTTCATTTAAAATTCATAATTTCGCAAGAGAGCCAATAACTTAATAAAATTTAAAAAAAAAAAAGATTTCTTGAGGCAAATTTATATTTGCGATAATTTTACATTATCTGTGTTGAATTTACAGGAAACAATTAATATTTTTTCAGAAAAGACCTCAGATCATTTAATGACATTTTAAAAGATGTAACCACAATAGACTGGGGGACTTTTAAAAAATGGATGAGAAACACTTTCTTAAAATCATCCAGTTCAAGCTAACTGATAAATGGAATGGTAAAATTAAGTGTTTTCATTGGGAAAACATTCGGTATTCATTGACTGAACATCCATCGTTAACATTTTTGTAAAAGTATTTCTTCAGGATATTAACTGAAATCCATTGTTAGATTATTTTCAAACATTTGTGTCAGTGTTTCCCCACCCCACATAACGTTTTTAATGGAATTCTAGGAAGATAAAATTTGTCTATATTTTATATTGTCCTCTAGTGACATGTGCTGCGCGTTTGCTTTGATGCTTTAAGAAGTGATCAACTGACTGAAAATTAGGTTAGGATAGAAAAGACAAAGGGACCCTTGACAAAGCCGTTTTCTCTTGTGGATCAGTCACATCAAGCCGTAAACTGACACAGCTTCCGAGGAGGAATGACATCTTAAAATCTATTAGGAAAACTCTGTTGAAGAAGAAAGCCGTAAATAAATCGAATTACAGCGACCGCACAGGAGCAATACTGAAGGAACGCCAAAGCCCTGGTCCTTTTCAGCGAACTATGCGGAAAAGACTGCTTTCATCGACCTAACTAAACATATTAAAGACATACTAAACATATAGGGAAACAACTCTCAAGTAAGAATTATTTGCTTGAATTGGAAATAATCTTCTTTAATTGGAACTGAAAATATACAACTATATCGTCATTCATGTACAAGCATGTATGTATTTTAATTTAACAATTCGACTGACTTGTCGACCTGGGTAAGACGATAACTACATCCGCGTCCTGGGTAAGACGATAAACTACATTCGCGTCCAAGGTATGACGATAGACTACATCCGTGTCCTGGGTAAGACGATAAACTGCATCCAGCAGCAAGGCCTCTGATCAGGAGGTTTTGAGGAGCGTGGAACCACCTCTTAATTGCTGGTGTTCCCAGGTCCACCCTGATCCAGCTATGGGAAAATAGTTAACTATTACCGCAATACATTTTTTTAAAATGATTACCAGCAATACAATTTTGAAGGAAAGATATTAAACAGAAACATATTTTTTCCAAAACAAAATATATACCAGCAATAAAAAATGTTGTCGGCATTAAATAACGCATTGACGTTGATATGCTATAAAACAAATTAAACCAAATGAACCAATCGACTACCTTGAAGCCGTTTCAATCAATTTAATGTAAATTTCATCCTTTCGGTGAGATGCTTGAGTTAGTCATCACATTCCATCAAATGGTTCATTACAATTACAGATGCTGAATATGATCAATCTGATGCTATTAAGATTTTGAAAGACGATATGTTCGAATAGATTGATTTGTTTTTTAAGGATTTGAGAATTAATTGAAACCAAAAGATATTTCGGATTTTAGAAGGTTGCGTACAGTAGCCATGGTTCCCAAACTGTCTCCCATCTAAACACTAAAACGGCTCAACATAGCTTAACTTCGGTGTAGAAAGCGGACACTTCAAATGTTTAAACAGAGTAGAGTCTATACGTAAATATTTAAGCATCGGCAAATATGCGTGTTTGTGTGTGCGAAAGAGAGAGAGAGAGAGAGAGAGAGAGAGAGAGAGAGAGAGAGAGAGAGAGAGAGAGAGAGAGAGAGAGAGAGAGAGAGAGAGAGAGAGAGAGAGAGAGAGAGAGAGAGAGAGAGAGAGAGAGAGAGAGAGAGAGAAATTGGAAAACTGTCCATCAACAGCGTCTTAAAGAAAGAAGTTTACTGCTGAAACACTTCCGTTTGTTCGCAAGCTCCGTGAATCTACTTCCGGTACTGCACCGGAATGTCGCAAAAGGATGGAAACAGAAGCCGCATCAGCAGCAGAACAATGAGATGAAATTAATAAGTATACATGCGTATTTTCTGATGTATGAAAGATGAGATCTAAGTTTACTGTCATAGGACATATATTCCACGTGATGGGTATTGAATAGATCTGAACCCGAACTTCCAAAATCAGTACAGCCAGATTACTGAATTCTTAAATGCCGAATACATTCTATCATTTTTGTTGACAAAAATTTGCGTTATATATATATATATATATATATACAGGGTGTCCATAATGTTAGTGTGCAAATTATAACTTTATTTGTATTTGCGATATAAATAATCTGTAAAAAATGTCATGAAGTTTAATGTACCTAGTTTTAAGTATAGCTCAAATAACTAATGTGATTTCAGGCAATATTGTAAATCAGTTGGCAAATGTTTTCCGTGAACTGCAAAATCGTATTACCCTTTGTATTGCTAATGATAGAGGACATGTGGAAACTGAAATAAAATTTTAATAAAACCTTAAAAAATATAGATATACTTCTTTCTAATCCATTTTACAAATTATTTCTATCGCAAATACAAATAAAGTTCATAAATGGACACCCTGTATATATATATATATATATATATATATATATATATATATATTAACTTACACACACAGACAAACATATATATATATATATATATATATATATATATATATATATATATATATATATATATATATAAAATTGAACATTGAAGTCAAACCTTAGAGGCGACATGCTGTTTCATGTTGGGCGCAATCGTCAGGCGGGTGACGATTACGTCCGGCATGAAACAGCCTGTCGCTTCTGAGTGTTGACTTCAGATGTTCACATTTATATTTATATTTACATACGCTCTATCTCTGATATTGAGCACTTTATCCCATAAATATAGCACACATTAAAACTATATTTCTTCATATATATATATATATATATATATATATATATATATATATATATATATATATATATATATATATGTTGAGTCTTGGCTCATTGTTGAATCTCGCCTATTGCATGGAATAATAATGCAACACAAAATGTACTTAGAACAAGAATGTATTATAACAAGAAAGTGTACACAATAAGTACATATAGTATTTCTGTATCTTTCTGGGAAGACGTTCCTGGAGAATGTGTTGACTAGTCGCAGTCGATCAGAGTCTCTAGTTGGATCTCGTGATTCCTCCTCCTCGTCTTCCGGTACCAACCACTATTTATATAATATGCATATTAGGTGGATCCTACCACAACAATATATATATATATATATATATATATATATATATATATATATATATATATATATATATATATATATATATATAAATTAAACCCCCTAAAGATAGTCAGTTGAGACCTAAAGTACCTGTAAAAATGAAAATTATTTGAAAAGAGGTTTTTGTATTTTTCTTAATCAATTTTTACGGCTACAAGGAAATTGATTCGTGGAATCGAAAGAATTAAAACAAAATAAACAGACATAGTATGTCTAAATTATTTAACCAAACACGTTTGTATATATATATATATATATATATATATATATATATATATATATATATATATATATATATATATATATATATGTATATATATATATATATATATATATATATATGTATATATATATATATATATATATATATATATATATATGTATATATATATATATATATATATATATATATATTATAGATGTAAAGTCATTAGGCAAGTGTATTATTACTACTGTGTGTCGTGTGCTGAGTGAGATTGTCAACATAGACGAAGAGCGTCATACATTGGCGAAGTGGAAAAACGTCTACCGTGCATAAGCGTAAAAAAGCACATAACAATGTGTAAATATACACAAGCCACCACACCAACATGTGTATCTCAATATACTTAAAGAGATCTTTATGTTTAACATTCTTTTTATAGATACAACTATTTAAGTAAATGCTCTGTTTATAATAAACAGTATTAAAAAAAAAACATTTACCTGTCTGAATGTCCGCAAAATTTTCATAGAAAATATTCGTCCTCCGACAGGATTCGAACCTATATCCTATACGGAACCGTCATATAGCTTGACGTGCCTTTCTATGAAAATTTCTCGGACATTCAGGCCGGTAAATGTTTAATACTGCTTATTATAAACAGAACATTTACTTAAATATTTGTATCTATAAAAAGAATGAATAAACATATAAATGTCTTAAAATATTGGTCGCACTTTATCTATTTCATAATATATATATTCCCTGACGATCCGCTTAGGTGAAACCTTGGTAGTTTTGTCTGGCTCTCTAGGTTTGACTAGGTCCGCTTTACTTTTGTATTGATTCACTTTTTTAGTTAGTTGATTACTCGTATCGGGGTTTTTTATTTGGGCTTTGGACCTGTATTTTGTACGATTATCTTCGACCGACATTAATGTTCATAGCTCTTTCATTTTTTAAAACCTTTTTTTCATTCGATATTGATTTGATCATTGGCAAATCAAGAAATCGAAGGTTTTCCGAAACGAGTGTGGTTACCTATATATATATATATATATATATATATATATATATATATATAAATTCTCATTTTAAATATTTAACATTTAGCAATTTGCACGCTCCAACACCATATAACCATTAACAGATAGCTCATTCTTAAAAACATCTTTCGGTTGGATAAACACATTTATTTCGCCTCCCAGTTTCGATTATAATGGAAAAAAATAAAGCCTGAGGATGAATTGCGTGAAGCATTCGAAAGTACTAGCAGAAATTAAAACAAAACACCATATCCATTTTATATTTGAAGATCTCATCATCCAGATGATTATTAGTAGTATAATGCTTATAATTATGTCTGCTAACGAAGTGATTTCGCCAATAATCGCATTCATATTGCTGATTGATTCAATATATATAATATATATTATATATATATATATATATATATATATATATATATATATATATATATATATATATATATATATATGTATGTATATTTTTAACTTAAATTGACTATAACGAAGCGCGTTTTATGCGCTTTTACAAAAATTCACAAGCATCAATTACCTTAATTATTCTCTTAACAATTAACCCCTTAATTTTTCATTAAAAACGATTGAACATGAACTCCAGTTAAGTTTTTATGTCATTTCTCTTAGTTGCTTATAATTTTGTTATTTTCTGGATATAAATTATGTAGAAATTATATGAATGTTCTACATGTGCGATCCGTTTTGGCTGTTCTTTTAGAAATTATCAAGGATGAATTTATTTTTTCTGTGAAATATATCGATGGATATTTTTTATGCCTGTATCTAGAGTTATAGAAATGTTTTGTTTCCAAAATACGGACAGACCATTCGCGAAATTGTCAACATGATTTATACCCAAAACAAAGAAAAGATGCACAAAATAAAAGAAACTTAACCGTAAAAGTCTGTCAGTTGTTTATAATGAAACTTGTATAAAACAAGGATGTTTTCCAAATAAACAATTATATATATATATATATATTAAATTAACTGATTTAACATATGTTTTTTTCGCTACACAGTAATAACCTTGTTTCAAAAATGGAAGCTAAAAGCTTCGAATTTAATTTTGTAATTAAATTAAAAACATTAGTTTCATTTCATCCTCAAGCGAATTTTGGAGTAACTTATTTTTAAATTTACTGAGTTTTAAAGGCTAGGCAAAATTACATAATTCACTGTTTCCAAGGATACAGAGAAATCCACTCATCCAGACAAGGGGTGGTAGCGTGTTAATTTTCTTTAACTTTTGTTGCATCAGTTATTAGTTACGTTCGAAAAAGGGGTTATGCTTTGGGATGGGTAGGGATGTATTTTTCAATGAATTCTGACATGCGCTAAATGCATGTCGTCTAGTTTTTTAAAAATTGTTATTGTTAACGGCACTCAAGTCTTACGGCATTTTTTCTATTTCTATATGAAAAGGTTTTTTAGGGAATGTTTAGGTTAGAATACGTTTTATTTAACTACAATTTTTAAAAAAATTCACTTTTAATTTTTAATAGACTATATTTCTTTTAAAAAAAAAGTAAATGTATTAGAATTACTTACAGTAAGTAAAATTATTTTTTCTTATCACATATAAGTATGTACATTAACAGGTCACATTTTTAAAAAAAAATTATACATAAATATTATTTACGTAAAATTTATGACAATAACGGCAAAAAATAGCTAATTGATTTCTCTGATTCAGTAAATTTTTATTTTTATAAACTTAGTAATATATAGTTTCTCATGTATGTACAAAGTACATGGGTCATTAAATGGCCTACATATTCTAGCTTTTCATATTAATTTCATATTCCTGTAGGTGTTTTATTGGATTCTTTTAAGTGCTTGAAATACTCTGAGAGAGGTGTTAAGGTTAGCATACGTTTTATTTAACTACAATTTAAAAAGACGTTTAGGTTAGAATTCGTTTTCTTTAACTACAATATTAAAAGCAATTTTAAAATATATTCACTGTTAATTTTAATAGACTATATGTTTTTTATAAAACAAATAAATGTAATAGAATCACTTATATATATATATTTATATATATTGTGTGTGTGTGTGTTCCGACAGCTTACTTGATAACGACGGGGAATTGCAGAAACATTAAATTTCCAGTCGTTTTCATTACTATCACTTATGCACAACTGCCCTTGAGGTATGCATTCAAATCTTTCTCCACCCTAGCTATGGTTTAAATAGTGGGACACAGTGAGATCTTTAGCCTTGTTTAGCAACTAGTCCGGGTTAATAAAAACTGTGAAGTTAAAACCTGAGGCTGCTCATTTGGAAATATTGTGTCACACTGTCTGCATCATGTCTTTATATCCGGCCCTTCTGAAAAGAAAACAATGTGTGGTTGTTTGTACACAAGAATTCACAATAATCAAATCATACGGTTCGGTCGTCTGGCTGCTCAGTTCTAAGAACAGGCTTGCAGGACTTTCATGCATCCAAAACAACAGTAGTGTCCATTATTATACTTTTAATATTTTTCAATATCTTTGTTTTTATTCTATGCCGATGTTTCCTATCTTCCAGTCGTTTCCAATTCATACTTTGTTTCTATAACAACGGAATTTAATACTTTGAAAACATTATTTCTTTTTAAATTGTAACATGTCTTTTTAAATTTTCACAATTTTAACTTTCTGAAATTCTGTTGTTATCTTAAGATAAAGATAGCTCATTTCCATTGAAGACTAGCATGTCTCGTGTTGCCATAGCAATGGGACTTCAGATTATTCTTTCAGTTATGAAATTGTCTCGGGAAAACTAACAGAAAATGTTTCAGTATTCACTTCTATTTACTCACCAAATAATAAGTGTATTTGAGCACATAAATGTAATGAACACGACTGGAATTTGAACGTGTCTTTAAAATTCCGTTCAGCTATCAAGGAAACGGTCTGCACACAGATTCACACACATGCACACACAAACACACAGACACACTCACAAACGCACACACACACACACACACACACACACACACACACACATATATATATATATATATATATATGAATGATAGAAATATAGTTTTATACTTGCTAAATTTATGGGTAAAATGCATCAAAGATATGGCGTGAAGATTGCGTTCGAGTATGAAATAGACTGCCGCCGCTTGACGTTTATCACAGTGTCGACTTAAATTCGGGATATATGTATATGGGGAGCTTTGTCGAGACAGAATATACATATGTATAGAGGAAATAGTTAGAATCTATATGAAAATATTATAATATAGAAGATTTAACAATATGGCACAAACACACACATATATTCATATATTATATATATACGTGTAAATATATATATATATATATATATATATATATATATATATATATATATATATATATATATATATATATACATATATACATATATTTAAAGACATTTTTATGTTTAACATTCGTTTTATAGATACAAGTATTTAAGTAAATGCTCTGTTTTATAATGAACAGTATTAAATAACATTTACCGGCCTGAACGTCCGAGAAATGTTCATAGAAAATATTCGTCCTTAAATGTCTTTAAATAATTGTCGCACTTTGTCCATTTCGTAATGTGTGACGTCATTTGTTTACATTTGATACGCCATGAGCAGTCATGAATGTACGTGAAAGATTCATGGAAGATTGAAGTTTATAAGCAGTAAATTCGACCTTGCCAACCGAACGATCATCTGTGGCCGAAACGGTGAAAAAGTGCCTGTCAGGCAATATAGCGGTTCCGTATAGGATACGGGTTCGAATCCTGTCGGAGGACGAATATTTTCTATGAAAATTTATCGGATATTCAGGCCGGTAAATGGTATTTATTATAAAACAGATCATTTACTTAAATACTTGTATAATTCTATAAAAAGAATGTTAAACATAAAAATGTCTTTAAATAATTGTCGGACTTTGTCTATTTCATAATATATATATATATATATATATATATATATATATATATATATATAAATGTAAAAGTGGACATGGAAGTCAGCACTTAGAGGCGACAGTCTGTTTCATGCTAGTGCAATCGTCAGGCGATTATATACACACACACACACACACACACATATATATATATATATATATATATATATATATATATATATATATATATATATATATATATGTGTGTGTGTATATATATATATATATGATAATAGAATTTAATAATATATAGTACAGAATAAAGACAGACGGTAGAATCTGTTTTGATCTACGGTTCAACCACAAAGACACGGACAAAACACCAAGTAGCATCACTTGACAGAACGTATACAAGGACGCTACGGGTTGCATTAGACATGAGCTGGAAGAAACACCCAACAAATAAACGCCTGTATGTACACCTTCTTCCTATCTCGGTTTCGCTAAAAAGAGAAGACTGACGATTGCACTAGCATGAAACAGACTGTCGCCTCTAAGTGCTGACTTCCATGTCCACTTTTACATTTACACACGCTCTATCTCTGATATTGAGCACTTTATCCCATAAATATAGCACACTTAAGACTATATTTCTTCATATATATATATATATATATATATATATACATATATATATATATATATATATATATATATATATATATATATATATATATAATCATTTCATCTAAAGTAAAGTGATAATGCCATTAAGGCGCAAGGGACTAACGAAAGTGAAAGAAAATGGGATGATGTTACTGAGAGGAAGAACAATAAAAAACAGGTTGCATGCCCACACTTATACACACACACACACACACACACACACACACACACACAGATATATATATATATATATATATATGTATATATGTATATATATATATATATATATATGTATATATATATATATATATATATATATATATATATATATATATATATATATGATAATAGAATTTAATAATATATAGTACAGAATATCTAATTATGACATATATAGAATATATATATATATATAACTTATACAGAATAGACAGAGATATAATAATATATACAATGTAGAAGTTCTGATAATAATAGTAATAATAATAATAATAGTAATATTAATAATATCGATCTGATATATACAATATAGAATTATGGAAAATAATATATGAGGTACGGAAGATCTAAACATATAGAGAAAAACTGTTTTTTAGAAATTCCTTTGGTGGTTTCTAATTAAATATCTCCCTTTGTATTTGTAAAACTAAAACCTTAGATACATCATTGCTATTGTGCAATATTCGTCCTCATAAAACTAACGATTCACCTGGGATTGATTCTGTCTTTCATTTTCCTTATTGATATTTGAACAAATATGGATTTGCATTACGAACTGAAAAACAGTTTTTATCAGGATATCGGCAACTTTAATCTCATCAGCATCATCCTCATTTCATTATGAGATATTTATTATCACTCTACGCCATGCTTCTATGATTCAGAGATGACTTTAATAAAATTAAAATGAATTACATCACTTCTCTCATATCATTGATCCATTTATTTATTTACTAAATATATTATAATATGACTGTTGTGGGGCTCTCCCCTCTTACACAAGATGGACTCGTCTAAAGTATTCTTATTGTTATGGGGACCTACCCATAATAGTAATGGACTAGTCCGTACCTCATATATACTGCACTTCAAGAGGAAGCAGCGGTAAGCGTGAGACAGAGAGAGTCAGACAGACAGAGAATGAGTCGGGCAGTCGGATAGACGATTACTGTAAGACGTTGGAATAGGTATACTTCGAGACAACATAGTTCTCTCTAACCTAACCAGATTATTATTACTTCCACTCTTTTGTACATATATTCTATTTGTTATATATATATATATATATATATATATATATATATATATATATATATATGTTTTATTCCATACCTGTGTTCGAGTTATTCTTCATTGGTTCTACCTTGAATCATCACCGTTGTACAAGGACCTGGATCATAACACTTATACTGAGAGAGTTGGAGATACTTGAAGATATGTTGAGATAAGGTTGAGATAAAGAGAGAGAGAGATAATTACGGCTTCACCTACAGAGACTTGTACATATACTTTCTACTAACCCGTATTCCTGGACTACTAAACTTCATTTCAAGTTTGTATTCTTACGTTAAATACACTTACTTTCCTATTTCAATTACTGGTGTTGTTTATTTATTTGTGCAGGATTCCATTCTCGGATACCACAACAATAACAATAACAACAAAAACAACAGTAGACATAGATTACGCAGATAAATTTCCCTCATTGTCAGACAAGATTGATAAGGCCACCACACTTCTCTATTTCATCAAAGAACCGGCCAGCGAGATTTGTCTTTACATTAATGTTAGCCAAACAGAATTTATCAGCTACAAACATAAAGGAGATATTAAGTTGAATAACGTCAACAATATCAAATCCATGTGGTCCTTGATGGTCTTAGCGCCGTCTGGAAATCCTCCCTCTTTGAGAAACTAAAGACAGACGGTAGAATCTGTTTTGATCTACGGTTCAACCACAAAGACACGGACAAAACACCAAGTAGCATCACTTGACAGAACGTATACAAGGACGCTACGGGTTGCATTAGACATCAGCTGGAAGAAACACCCAACAAATAAACACCTGCATGTACACCTTCTTCCTATCTCGGTTTCGCTAAAAAGAGAAGGCTTCGGATAGCTGGTCACTCCTGGAGAAGTAAGTCAGAACTTGTGAGTGACACTCTCCTATGGAACTAATTACGCGGCAAAAGATCGGTTGGAAGCCCTCATCACACCTACATTGACTAACTTGTAGATGGCTCTGGATGCCATCTTGAGGATCAGCCGACAACGATGTCTGTCAGAAATGATTGGAATGAACGAGTCTGGAGAATCCAAGAAAAATTCTACACCTGATTTATATATGCAATACATTTATATATGCAATGCATTTAAAATAATATATGAGATAAGAGGTTAGTTATTGACCTCATACGGAATTAATTATTTTTATCAGCTATTTTATCAAGCATCATATAAGTGAATTTTGTATTTATATATAATATGTATATCCATTTAGTGAAAGATGTATGTAGACATATACAGTTTCTACATATAAATATATATTTGTCTGGAATTGTTGTTTCGGAAAGATGCATATATATGTTTAAATACAGTATTGAATTTAATTTGACAGTTTGTTTATTTTTAAATATAGGAAGTTTGATTTAGTTTGTTTTACGACATATCAAACTTAGTGGGTCATTTAATGCCGACAATTCTTTTTTCCTGGTAATATTTTTGTTTTGTCAAAAATTTATTTCTGTTAATATTTTTTTCTCAAAAAGTTATAGCTAGTAATATTATTTTTTTCAAAAACGTATTGCTGTTAATATTTTATAAAGATTTTTATCTCAGTTTCGGGGTCAACAACCCGCCCACAGCTGGGACCGCAATAGGTGCCGCCACACCGGATCAGGGTGGACCTGGGACCACCAGCAACCAAGGGGCGGCTCTACGCTCCCTGAAACCTCCTGATCAGAGGCCACGCCGCTGGATGCAGTTTATCGTCCTACCCAGGACGCGGATGCAATTTATCCTCATATCCAGGACGGAAATATAGGAAGTCTATAATTTCTCGACACATTTACCATCTAAATTGAGATTTTGAAATACAAAGGATATAAAATGATTGCTCTAATTTGAAAAGAAAATGGAAATGATATGGTTTGACTGTGTTGCAGAATAACATATAAGTTCAGCTGTTATTTGTATTCTTACAACGGATTATTTTGAAATCATTTCCTCTTTGAGGATGAAATCATTAGAAAAATACGTACATGAATACTAGCATACATCAGGTTTGATTATTGCTTAAAGTGTGGTGACAGCCACCAGCGAGAGTAGATGTCGATTTGCCATTTTTAATCACTTCACCGGAAGTAAGGTAATAGGGCCACTACTAGACAAGCTATTACTAATTGTGAGAGAATATGAAGAAATCGGGAGATTAAATAAAGAGGAATAAAAAAAGACAGTAGATAACGATTGAGTTTGAATTTATATTTTTGAAGATCAAAGTTAAATGGAAATCAAAGTGACGGTAGAAAGTTCTACAAGAGAGAACAGCGAGAGAAGAGAATGTCAGCATAGAACTTACGGTGACATCTAACCATCTCCAGAATAAAATGATGAGATCTTGTTGCCAATCTAGTACTACGCTTAATTTCTAGGTTCCAAAGAGGAATGCTCATCACATCGATTGCCATGAAAATATTCATAATAAAAGAACAGAGGAGCTATGTTACAGCGGTGAGAAATTGACTGAAGCCGAGATGATAGCTGAGGACAAATAATATTACAGATTCTTCTGTGGATTTTATCTATAATCCCCCAAATACATAGAATCCCCATATATATATATATATATATATATATATATATATATATATATATATATATATATATATATATATATATCAAACAAGGATGTGTAATGGCGCCAGTTCTCTTTGCACTTTTCTTCTCTCTCATGTTGAAACATGCATTAGTGACATTGACACTGGCGTCAAGTTTCAATTTCGGTCATCCGGTGGCTTATTTAACCATCAACGGTTTAAAGCCAAAACTCTTCTCCGCACCGAAATTATCCGCGATTTGCTCTTCGCCGACGATGCTGCTCTGGTTGCCACATCCTTCGAAGAAGCCCAGGCTCTTCTTGATCGTTTTTCTGCCGCGTGCAAAGCCTTTGGACTGACAATTAGCATAAGGAAGACTGAGGTAGTACATCAACCACGCCCTACGCCGAAACAAGTTGAAAGTGTAAGGCAAAATCCACCTGAGTATAGATTTCCTGAGTGTAAATTGAAAGTCGATGGTCATGATTTAAATTATGTCAAGTCCTTTCCTTACCTTGGTAGCAAAGTGAACCAAAGCGGTTCTCTTGACGATGAAATTGTTCACAGAATTTCCAAAGCCACTTGCGCCTTTGGAAGTCTTCGCCATCGCTTGTGGGATGAAAGGGGTATTCGGCTGGACACAAAAATCCTTGTTTACCGTGCTGTTGTTCTTTCCATTCTTCTTTATGGCTCTGAGTCCTGGACTCCGTACAGACATCACATTCATCAATTAGACGTATTTCATAAAAGCTGTCTACGCTCCATTTGTGGTCTTAGCCTCCGCGACAAGGTTTCAAATGCTGAATTGTTCACTAAATGTAAAATATCTGGAATCGAATCAATCCTTATCCATTCGCAATTGCGGTGGGCTGGTCACGTCTTGATGATGCCTGATGACAGAATTCCGAAGATTGCGATGTACAGTCAGCTGGCAGATGGGAAAAGGAATGTGGGACGGCCTTGGCTTAGGTACAAGGACAAGTTGAAGAGTAACCTGTCTGCAGTGAACATACCATATGGGAGTCTTAAAAATGTAGTTGGTGACCGCAAAGAATGGAGATCACGGTGTTTTGAAGGTCTCAGGAAGTTTCAATCTGAAAGCATAAACAAACTGAAAGAAAACCGAGAAAGAGCCAAACGATTCGCAGCGGCACCACTATCTGCAGCGGTTAATCCACATTCATGTTCTATTTGCGGCCTTGTTTGCAAATCCCTTGCTGGACTAAAAAGTCATCAGAGGCAAAAACATAAATGAGTTTTAGAAATATAAGTTGTCTGAACCTCATACGTCGAAATCGTCAGGAGAGTCCATCATATATATATATATATATATATATATATATATATATATATATTATAATTATAATTATTTAAAAAAAAGATTCCTTTGCTACTTAAGTGTTGTCATGTTTCAAAGAAAAGAGCCAAAAGCTCTGGTTCATCATCAAGCGAATTTTTTTTGTATAACTAATCTCGAAGATTACGCATCTTTATAAGCATATTCATTCGTAGAATTAATTACTATGGAAACGGCAGAAGCGACCAGTACAATAGGGGACATAAGTGTTAACAATTTGTTTCAACATATCAATCACACTCGGAAAGAGGCCAAGCCGAGGCAGGGCCGGTGTGTCCATTTCAAAGCGAATGATGACATTCCTATACGCACATTGTCTCGACCGTCTTAGTGACAGAGGATTATTGGTAACGTTGTACGCCGTTAAGTGCGTGAAGATTTCTTTCTTAAAACTACAATGTTTTTTTTGACGACTTCATAAACGTTTTTTTTTATCTTGTGATTGGGTTAAGCTTTTAAACCCTTTATTAGACAATGAAATTTTAATTTTTTCTTTATGCGAATTACTTAATGCAAAAATCTGTTGATGTCGGCAAAAAACAGTTAACTCATGTGAATGGTTTAATAAATTTTCATTATTTAGAAACTTCATTCTTTCTATATATTTACACACACACACACACACACACACACACACACACACACACACACACATATATATATATATATATATATATATATATATATATATATACAAGGTGACCAAAAAAGTTCTGTCCGTTTTTAAAGGAAAAAAATAAAACTCTTCATAGTATGTGTAATTTATATTTAGTCTTCGAAGTAATCGCCATCGGCATCCAGCACCTTCTGCCAACGTGTCTCCAGCTGTTCAAGAACTCGGGGTTTTGCGCTAGTCTACTTCATTGGTGAAGGATTTCCCAGGAAGATGATTATCCAGTGGAAGAGGTGGTAATCGGATGGCGCAAGGTCAGGTGAATAAGGTGGATGGCACAAAGTCTCCCACCCAAGTTGCTGTATGGTATCCCTGGCCACTCGCGCGACATGCGGCCTGGCGTTGTCATGGAGGAAAAGCACGCCTTTGCGATTCACCAGTGCTGGCTCTTTCTGGCGCTATGCCTGTTGCACACGTTTCAATTGCTGCGAGTATAGGTCTCAAGTGACCATTAGGCCCGTTGGTAGCAGTTTATAATGAACCACTTGACGACCTGTCCACCAGACACAAAGCATAATCTTGCGTGGGTGCATAGGCGGTCTTGCGGCGTGAGGGACAGCATTCTGAGGAGACAACCAATGTCTGGAACGCTTGGGAGTTTCGTACAGAACCGACTTATCATCACTGGTAAGCACTCGATTGGATAAGGATGCGGTACGGTGGCGAGAAGCAGCGATATGCAGGCTGCCATTCGGTGTCCTTTGTGGACCTCCAACAGCGTTTGCGGAACCCACTTGCTCAGTTTATACGTCTTACCTAGGCGGTGCAGGTGAAGTCTAAATATTTCGTCGGAAATGTTGAACTTTCTTGCAAGTTCATCACACGTTATTCTACTCTCTTCTTCAATGGACGCCTTCAGGACTCCGTCACTCAAGACCTGTGGTCATCCACTGCGAGGCTCATCATGGAGAGACAAATCTTCCGACTTGAATTTTCGAAACCAACGACTTGCAGTACGTTCATCCACAGAACTATCCCCAAACGCTCGACATATGCGGCGATTTGATGCAGCTGCTGATAAGCCCACTTTGAAGTCGTAAAGCAAACAGGCGCGAACGAGATCTCTAGACACTTCCATCCTTCTCACAGCTGTCCGGTTTATAACTGATGGCCGTGCAGGGTGCTGAATTTTTTATAACGTCTGATGTTCCTACTTCCGGCTGCCCGAATTTGAAATTCCATTCAATGACTAATAAAAAAACGGACATAACTTTTTGGGTTACCTTGTGTGTGTGTATATATATATATATATATATATATATATATATATATATATATATATATATATATATATATATATATATATATATATAATTTTTACAAAGTAGAATCGACATGGGAATAGTGCTCGGTATCGGTGATAGGTCATATGTAGATATAAATCCTCTGAGAGGTCCTTTTCAGTATGGCGGATGCTAACCTCCAGATGAGTGTCAGGTTCTATATTCTTCGTATAAAGTTTACCGTTGTCAAGAGGGCAAAAGATTATATTGAACCAATTGTTAGATCTTCTACTAGGAAGATTGGTTCAATGTGTCGTGCTAGACATTTTTCTTGCCAGAATCTTATTATTATAGTATAAAATTCTTATACATTTACATATCTACCATTCGTTCAGGCATTGAATATTACTGATATATGTGGCCGGGTACTTTCGCTCTGTATTTATATATATGCTCTATATTTATACACATACACACACACACACATACACACGCACACACACACACACACACACACACACACACACACATATATATATATATATATATATATATATATATATATATATATATATACATACATACATATGTATATACATACATATATATATATGTATATATATATATATATATATATATATATATATATATATATATATATATATATGTATATATATATATATATATATATATATATATATATATATTAAGTGAACGTTACATCCATTCATCAGCAGATGTTTTTTGTGAACTATGTATAATTTTAGAAGATATTTTATTTTAAAACAGATTATTTTATTGGTGACATAACGTAAAATTGTCGCCGTATATTAGAATGCTTGTGGGTATTAAGGTGCAGATAGGTGATTTTATAAGCAAATTCTTCGGACGATAGGTAAACGTCGTAATATTTCGAATGGGGCATTTTTCCACCGTTATCGATGTTCGCTTGTGTCATCAGCCAAAAGGAATCGTTACATTTCTGCCGCTTCTCTCTTTTTTTTCTTGTCATCTATTTCTTTTCTCTCTCTCCGCTTTTTACATTTCCTTATCCAATTACAAAATCAGAACTTAGAACCTTTACGCAATATCATACATGCTTGTGACCGTTCGCCAAACCTATCAACTCACTCCAACCTGCTACGTTCCTATACAACACACTATCCTTTTTCTCGTGAGGATTTCTAAATGTTGGTGAATCATCTGAACTCTAGGGTATCACATTATTACATATTGTATTTCTGAAATATGATATATTTTCGACTACCCCCTTAGTCGTTTGCCAGGTGAAATTTTGAATAAAGTTTTGGAATCTAGCCAAATTCATCTATAATCTTTTTCTTTCCATAATCTTTGTTTTTAAATATCCGACATTTTGATAACAGAAATAAGGGATATTTAAAAACAAAGATGATGGTGAAAAAAGAAATAAATTATATAGATCAATCTGGTTAGAGGGCAAAAATTATTTCAAAATCATATTTCAAAAGATTTTAAAACTACCAGCGTTTCTCGTTCAAGCGCACGTATAGTCACCATAACGTCGATAAACACAGTCTGATGAAGTCCAAACGGGTGCAAAAGTGTCACATATATTTTTTCTTCCATTTTGTCTTTCAAAAGAAGCGGTTAGTGGAAAGAAACTTTCCGGGTGAGACTTACTTCTCGCTAATGGAATACGAAGGGAATAAGGGTGGTACGCAACGTGAAGTGAGAGTAAACTGTCAGGCTTAGATTTGGTGGAGCTAAGCAATGTAGCTCATCTGAACATTTCCGATGGATATAGCGATAAAAATCTAGAAGCTTGAAACATTTGTTTTGCGGGAAAGGGGCTGTAGGCTGGAAGACAATTTATCATTGGGACATCTTTATGTGTTAAATTATAGAATACGGTGCAAAGCAAATTTTATCCTGCTGCTTTTTCGCGTTCTTTTCATTTGCAGTGTGACTTTGTGTATATATACATATTTACACACACACACACACACACACACACACACACACACACACACACACATATATATATATACATACATATATATATATATATATGTATGTATGATGCAGTTGATCTTTATTCCACAACGTTTCCTCAGTTAAGTGACATTCATATATTATTGGGTGCATGGACATGCCCTTAATTTTCAACCAATGTAAAGTTCGCAGAACCCTTTCAACACAATACTCCGTGGAATAATAGATGGCGAGTAATTACCATGTATCATATGAGTATAATGCATCCCTACACTCACAGTAGTTTCAGCTCGGGAACTTTCCAGTAAGTATGTTTATATGCTGAAGTATGATCTTCATCTACTTTTACCAAAATTTATTTATTTTTTCCTGCGTATATAAACTCCTCGATGTATATCTTTTTAAATAACGTCTTCATATATTTATTGATCTTTGTTTTTAACATTTGGATAAATATATATATTTAGCAAAAAACACAACACATCGTTATAAATATATATTTGCTGAAACTAATTAAAGATCTAAACAAAACATGTAAATTATCAAATCCAAAACCTAGATGTCCGTTTTATCACAACTTTGAAGAAGCAAAAAGTCAGAGTGTAGACTGTTCTAAGATAATGAATGGGGATGTGCAAAAATGCCATCAGCTGTCCACGGCTATAAAAAAAAACAAAAAAAAAACACAAACAACTCGCGTCAAATCACATAGGTTCATTACAAAGAATTAGTATTGATATTACTGATTCTAAATAATTGCTTATTAAGGAAAAATAATACCTTCATTGCAAGTAAAAAAATGTCCCCACAGAATTTAAAATTCGACCAATATCTGAGTAAGTACAACCTTTCTTTTTTTATGCAAAATCTCTTTTCTTTAAATATCAGCTGACTAATCCTTAAAGGAACCAATTTTCTTTGAATAAAATTCTTATATTGATTACTCTATTTTTAAATTATAAAACTTCAGAAATTCATATTACATTGTAAAGAAACCAATCATGGTTGATCGAATATTTTGTGACATTCTTCAATCAAACCAAAATGGCCTGATATCCTTTAACGACAGATCATTGTCCCTAGCATAATATTTATAAAATGTCCAAGTAATATATTTTTCTATATATTATTTGTTATATTTTAACAATTTCCTCCAGGTAGTTTTCTGGAGAAGCACTTAAATTGTATCTATTGTTTCTCAGAAAAGCTTACATTTATTCATAAATTTCGAAGCAACTTGTTTACTTTCTTTTATATCTTTATATAAATTTTGTTCTTATTTCTTTAAATTCAATTCTTTTCCTTTATGAAGCTGAGAATCTCATTCCTAAAAGAAACAGCTGCACTAAAATTAGAATAAAAGAAGTTTTTTTGTTTTTTCTACTTTATTAAAAGTGTATTTAAAATTATTCTTTTGTGAATTAATTTATGTTAGCAATGAGCTTTATAACATAATTTAAGCAAATGATTCTGATTAAACTGATTTTAAATCGGAACAAATTGCAACGATTTTCAATCAGGTTTAGTAGAGGTGAATGAAAATATTTTCTTTATATCAGTAAGGTACATAATTTGAATCGTGTCTTTTCGCATAGTGGACTATCATTATTAGCGTCTGTTACATTTTTGCTGGAGGAGGGGTTATTAATCAATTACTTTCATTACCTCTACTTGATTTCTTTCTTTATTTATTTAATTTTTTTGTTTTTTGCTGTTTTTCTCACGTCTGAGAATTAAGAATGTTTTTGAGATAATAATGATTTAATGATACAAGATTTACTAATTGAACCGTGGATAAGAGAGAATATGTGGATTCATTACCTTTCCTAAGGGTATTTGCGCATAATATAACGAACCCAAATTCGAACTCGAGACTCCGATTAACAATTCCAAGCGATTAACCATTACCCCATCCGCACAAGCAAACATACCACATCTATTCCTAAAAGGCCACCAATCTTATGAAACTAGGATTTCTATTTAAGACTATCATGAAAATACTTATCCGTTTGGAATGTCGGTAACGCGAGAAATTGCAGTAAAAATGGCACTGAGGAAATATTTAATCCACAAGGTTGACACAGAAATATTATGAGTTCACTGATATATTTCAATCTCCTGAATAACATTTTCATCGAAACTGATTTATATCTCTTGCTGACCAGTGCTTCAATTCATAATTCGTTTTTCCAGCTATTCTTTTGGAATGATATTTACAGTCTCGTTCAAAATTCAGAATCTCTTTTCATTACAGAGAAGAGTCAAAATCTGAATGAGCAATACAAACGGTTTTATGAAAACAAATGTGTGATGTTGAACTAGATAAACTGTCTCACGAGATATGCCTCAATTCTGCAATGAGGATCGGAGATCAGGAAGACAAAAAACTGAGATAAAGAATGCCGATTAAATTTTGGATAACATTTTTGTAATCATTTAGATAACACCAGAAAATCTATATAACTACACCACTTAGTGTTGTAAGCGCTGAAAGATGTTAAAACAAAATAAAAGTAAAACGCAATTATTTTAAATCTGCAATCGGAGACGACAGGTTATCCAGGTGAGCAACTATTTCTATTAGAAATGGAATTTTTTCTCTCTCTAGCAATCAGTGATGTCGTGAATGCATTTTCCATTGCTAGGCGTCAAAACGTAAGCATGTTGAATTATTTTCTGTTTTTCAGCCATAACTTTTGAAGCGTAACTAATTCAGAGATAAAGAGACATTGGGCTTGGGTTGATAGGTTCGGCACTTATGCCTGCATCCCCTCTACATACAGTGATGTTTCATTAGGCATATCTTCAATGCACCTGCTGACATTGAAGGCACCGTTACAAGTTCAGTTCTGTCGCTGGTAGTTATATGGAAATTGATATGAAAGTGAAAATTAAGGTTTTTCAGTAAACCTCTTTGAGCAATACTTGTAGTCAGCGAAGAGGTTGTCCTCAGGGGTATTTTTGAGGAAAGCGGAGGGGATCGACGTTGCTAATGACGCCATACGAGAATAATTATAATTATACTTGTTCAAGAATAAAGAAGAAAAGTTTATTTAACTTATGTGAGGAGGAAATATACTTTTCATAATGAAATGGATAGGGCTATGTGTATTCGTGGACCGTTACATTATTCGACTTTTTATAAACATAATCACATGTTGATGTTCGAAAAGGCTGCAAATATTTGTTCATTTATTTAAGAGGCAATGATCCATTTTGACATAAAGCTAATTTGTATTTACATACAACGTACCATTTTAATGATTGAATTTTTCACATCTACAAAAGAGTATGGACTATAAAACGTCTAACACTAGGCGGCAAACAGCACGCGACAATATCAGAATGATCAGAACAAATTTCTGATTTTTACTATGGATTTAACCCCTATTGCTGGTTATTATTTCGATAATGTTATCGGTCCTGACGACTTCCACTTTTCAAGATCAAGCACGATTTGTTTTTTTATATACTCTAATTCACCCACGAGATGGTCCAAGATCCATTAAATTAAAAGTTACCAAATGAGCTTGTAGTAAGTGCGAGAAAAGAAAAACGAAATGCAATTTTGAGGATACATAGGATGAATAACAGTTGATACTAGACGCCATGGAGTTACGATGATAATCATTGGGGAGGAATAACGAAGAGTTGCATAATATAGGTCCTCATATACGGCAGTAAATGCTGAACAATTTCCTCACAGATGGGGAAGAGATTTAATTGATATGGTCCTACAGAAGGATGCTGAGAATATTATGGATCTCAACATGTGAGCAACAACAAAACTTTATTGAAAATGGAAAAAGGAACAAATATACTTATAATAAGAAAGCGACTGTTGAAATTCCATGTGCCTATAACAAGACACGGAAACTATGAGAGTTTGACTTTCACAGGGCATATTGTACAGAGGAAGACAGCGAAAAACCTACCTAACGAGCTTGTCTAAATACATGACAGAAGAATGAATAAGAGATAAATCAAATTAAAAATAACTTACGAAGTGACACAAAGGGCCGGAAAGTGTGAAGAGCCATAATTGACAACATTCTGAAGAGTACACAGCACATAGAAGAAGAAGGTGAAGAAGAAGAGAAAGAAGAGGAAGAAGAAAAGTAGAAGGAAGTAGAGGAAAAAGAAAAAGAGAAGATATTTTTATTATTATTAACAATAATAATAATAATAATAATAATAATAATAATAATAATAATAATAATAAGAAGAAGAAGAAGAAGAAGAAGAAGATTCAGAAGAAGAAGAGGAAGATTCAGAAGAAGAAGAAGAAGAGGAAGAAGAAGAGGAAGATTCAGAAGAAGAAGAAGAGGATGTTGAGGAGTAGGAAGAAGAAGGAGAAACAGGCAGAAGAGAATAATAATAACAATACTACTACTACTACTACTACTTCTACTACTACTACTACTACTACTACTACTACTACTACTACTACTACTACTACTAATAATAATAATAATAATAATAATAAGAAGAAGAAGAAGAAGAAGAAGAAGAATTTCTTCACGGATGTAACATGACTCAATGAGACAACGATATATATTTGATGAGAAAATCATGGGCTGAATATATGAAAAATGAAGAATTATTTAGAATTGCCGCCAAAGGACACATTTAAACTTACAATCCTGAAGAGACACAATATGGTCCAAGGAGTGTAAAGAAGGTACAGATTGGCCTGCTTTAGTATCAGACGCCGGAGAATATAAAAGAAATGTGAGACAGAAATCCGAAGGTTCTGTGGAATATCGAACAATGCATTCCAGAAAAAATAAAGATAAGAGGACTGAACTGCAGTGCCATATCTATTCTCCAACATGGCCGTAAATATTTGAAAATTTTCTTACAAATGAAGTGACGCAATATGTGTCTCTATAGATGGATACAATGAATTCTTTGAGCTGAATATATTAACAACGAAGTGTTAATGTAAATGGAAGTCAGAAGATTTTCATAATTTGGGACTGGACATTTACAATCTCTGAATGTGTTAAAGCGGGTAGAGCTCAAGGAAATCTACCAAACGACCTTCAGTGAATAGATAACAGAGCTGAAACAAAAGGCTATGGTATAGTGTCAAAGTTTATAAGAACTAAAAGGGACAGTAGAAATGGACGAATATCATGTTCATCCACGTTCTCACGGATTATTGGAGATAAAAAATGACAATAGTAATATACCTTTGTCAGTGTGAAGGATCCCTGTATATTTCTGGTTGTATTCATCATACTTTTGGTTATAATGCCTTTTCCGTTGAGTTTTTAACATTCTTCATCTGCAGTTATTATCAGATATTTTTATTATTTCCTTATTGAAGTTAAATTCCGGCCTGTCAAGATCTCGAGTGAGTTGTTCTGACTTGAAGACAAAAACAGTTTTCCTTTCCAATGAAACAAATATTACTCCAGATGATCTGGGAAATATTTTATACATATATTCCTGTTAGGAGACCAACATTAAACTCTTCTAAAAATCTCTAGAAGTAAGATGAAAATATTACTTTACATAATCGTAGATAAATAATACTTTGTGTAAATTGCAGATAATAAAAATCAGCAATTCGAATATTTGAATCATTTACCATAAATAGTAATAGGGAACACAGAAGTTTCCATAAAATAAATGGTTGACATCTATAGACCGAAACGCTAGCGTTGCTAACAGTCAAAATTTATAATGTTTACCGACATATCACGCTGAAACACATGTTCCCGTACAATCCCCGAAGTTAACCAACATAGAAAATGTTCTATACCTAAATGGGTAACCGTTTGGAATACGCGATGTTGTAAGCTTAGATGTGCGGATGGTGCAATGTATAATGGTTTGGAATTGTTAATCGGACAGCCGACTTTCAATTCCATTCGTTATATTCCCTTACGTGCAAATATTTTTTAGGAAAGGTATGAATCACGTTCTCCCCCCGCCCAGCTATGGAAAAATAAATAAGACGTGTATATCTAAATATTTGTTATTTCCAAACAACAAATATTCTTACAATCTAAAGATAATTCTGAAAGTGGTCGAAAAGCCATAAAAAACTGATTGATCAATGAAATTTATAAAATGAAATCATTTCGTTAAAATATTTTCAGGTTTTTAAGTCCATTGTTACCAATCTTGTACTCATGGGAGTTTCCTTCCTAAAATTTTATTTAAGTCAGTGTGAAAAGCCAATAATTTGATTATATTTTCTTTCTAATACCATATCACACATATTCAAAGACTTCAAAGGAACAAATATTACAGTAAAATAAAAGAAAAATAGATCGATATTCCTCCACTGTTCAATCAGTTTGAGGTCCTGACCACCTCTGCCGACAAGGCCGAATGCTTCGCTCGAAAGTTTTCTTCCAATTCTATGCTTGACTCCTCTGGGGTACCCTTGCCCGACTTCCCTCCCAGAACTGAGGCCCTACTGGACGGCTTGCACATAACCCCGTCGTCGGTACTGGGCATTATTTCTAACTTAGATCCCCACAAGGCTACCGGCGGCGACGGAATACCAGCCATTGTCCTGAAGAAATGCGCACCTGAACTGGCACCTGCCCTCTCTAAATTGTACAACCGCTGCCTCAAGGACTCCTGTTTTCCTGACTGCTGGAAGTCCTCTACCATTGTTCCTGTCTTTAAGAACTCTGGCGACCCCTCCAACCCTTCTAATTACCGTCCTATCAGTCTCCTTCCCATCTTCGGCAAAGTCTTCGAGGCCATTATCAACGCCGAAGTGACTACTCACCTGATATCCCACGATCTGCTCTCAGACAAGCAGTATGGTTTCCGCTTTGCCCGGTCTACTGCCGATGTGCTTACGGCCATCACTGAATTTGTCTACCAAGCTATCCATAGTAACGGCGAAGCCCGTGCCGTGGCCCTTGACATCTCCAAGGCATTCGATAGGGTTTGGCATGCCGGCCTCCTTCGCAAGCTCCGGGGTTATGGTATCACAGGTCGATTGTTTGACCTAATTCAATCGTTCCTATCAAACCGGGATTTGAAGGTTGTTCTCAGTGGATCCTTCTCCAACTCCTATCCCACTACTGCTGGTGTTCCTCAAGGCTCCATCCTTGTCCCTACTCTGTTCCTCATATTTATAAATGACCTTCCAGACGCCATAGACTCCCAAGTCGGTATCTACGCTGACGACACTACTATTTACTCCTGCCTCAAGCACAAATCTACCGAGGCGGACAAAATTAACCTGGCAGCTCAAATTGAAAAGGACCTCCAATCGGTTGTGGACTGGGGAGAGAAATGGATGGTCAACTTTAATGCCTCTAAAACAAAATTACTCTCCATTAACCACCACAAGGACCCATCCCTGCATCCCATCAGAATGTCCGAGGACCAACTTCTCGAGAGTTCCTCTCTGCGGCTGCTCGGTCTCACGCTGTCCGCTGATCTGAGATGGAACAAATACATCGAGTCAATTGCATCATCCACCGCTAGAAAAGTTGGTTCCCTGTGCCGAGCCAGGAAATTCTTCTCCCCTGAATCGATCCTCCAGGTCTATAAGTCTACCATTCGACCTTGCATGGAGTATTGCTGCCATTTATGGTCTGGAGCCCCTGCGTGTTGCCTCGGGGTTCTTGATAAGATCCAGAGACGGATATGCAATGTGATTGGCCCTGATCTGTCATCTCGTCTGCAGTCGCTCTCTCACAGTCGCAATGTTGCATCACTCTGCCTTTTCTACAAGTACTTCCACGGTAATTGCTCTGAGGAGTTGCTTTCACTTGTCCCTAAGCCTCGTGAATTCAAGCGTCCTACGAGGCTGGCATCCCGTTCCCACCCCTTCACCGTTGAAACTGTTAGGTGTAGACGTCTTTTCTACTCCAATAGCTTCATGTCACGCACATCTCGCCTATGGAACTCCCTTCCCCGTTACTGTTTCCCTGACAAATACAATCTCCAACGGTTTAAGTGTAGCGTCAATCGTCAACTCCAGTTGCCTTGATCTATCCACTTCCTGACATCTTCCATTCCTATCTGCTCTCGCTCTATATCTCCCGTAACCTCCACACCTCGATCGGCCCTCCGTCCTTCTCTTTCTCCACATCCCTTCCTTTACCACTCCTATCTGCTCTTCCTCCAACTCTTCTGTAACCCCTTGCGTGATAGTGGCCACCGGCCTTGCTCGGGGTGATACGCTTAAAAAAAAAAAAAAAAAAAAAAAAAATATGAAATAAATAGCTTCGGAGTCATATTATCTAAATATATAATTATCATGAAGTTATCAGTTAACATATTCAATCTGAAAAGATATTAATTTAACGTCCTCATTGAAATCTACACATTGTTTTTATTTTGTTCCGCGGATCGGTGTGCTCGTTATGCATTTTCAAACTATGCATTTTTATTGCGATATTCCTGGCCTCATCCTGTCAGCGTAATAAATTCGTAAGCAATTGAGGTGTTAGATATCTGCTTTTAAGTTGTTTTTTTTTTTAAATACGTTATAAAAAGGCAGTAGATTCAGTATTTCTCTCATTTTTTAACGCATCCATCCTCATCAGTTAGTTAGGTTCAGTTCTTGTACGCCCAATTGGCGGAATGAATTTCTTTATTTACGTCAAATGAATTGACTTTATGCTTTAATGTAGTCAAATAATTAAAGTATATTTGTTGCGGCATTGTTCCACATAATACTGTTGAGCTGATTTGAAATTCTTTGTAATAGTAACATTGTTGCTGCGCTCAAGCTGGGTCCTGGAAGAAGAAAAAAACAATTAACTTAGCCACATGATTTATTCGTGGGACATTGATTAATGGCATGACATAGACTTGCAGGATAAATGCCCCACTTTCAAAGCGGTCAGTCCAATAAGATAGTCAGCGGCATGAAAGTGTTTCCTTTCATTTATTGTCGGATCACACCGAGTAAACACAAATTTTAAGATATCAGTTTAAAGCTAACGTTTTATTTCTTTTTAAATACGTTGTCATCTGTATAATTTTCTATTTTATGAAGAACTTTACTTACTGGGTTTCAAGATCTTAATACTTTTCTCTCTTTTATAATTCACATAGTATATAATCAATCAAATATTGTTATTTTAAGTGCATTGTCAGACGAATTGTAGGAATCAATATATATGTTCGGTTGGGACTCAATTTCGTTTTCCCGCCCTGGGTATGACGATAAACTACATCCGCGTCCAACGTAAGACGATAAACTACGTCTAACAGCAAGGCCTCTGATCAGAAGGTTTTGAGGAACGTGGAAGCACATCTTAATTGCTGGTGTTCCCAAGTCCACCTTGACCCGGGGTGGTAGCACCTGTTAGGTTCCCAGTTAGGGGCAAATAGTTAACCCCGCAACTGAGGTAAAAAGCATTATAAAAGTGTAAAAATATGTTTTAATACCAGAAATACTTCGTAAAAAATTATTACCAGAATTAAACTTTTGAAGAAGAAACACTATTACCAGCAATACATCTTTGATAATAATATTACCAGCTAAACATTTTTGAGGAAAAAATGTTACCAGAAATAGATTTTTGACAAAACAAAATATAACCCGGAAAAAAAAAAGTGGTCGGCATTAAATAACCCACTGAGGTTGATATGCTGTAAAACAAACCAAACCAAACCAATTCCGTTTTCTTTATCTCAACGTTATTTTCATAAAAAGTATCATGGTTTTATTTTAAAATAACTTAGAATGATACACTAATGTCGGAATTGGAGAAAAATAGCATTTCGCATTTGTGCACACCTTACAATTCTTGCTGTCCAAGCCAGCAATGGTGTATATAAGCATGGCAATGCATATGTAATTTCAAAGAGTTATCCTCTTACATAAATTACCAAATAGAAATATGAGAAAATATCCGGATCAGTATTACATGGGCAAGGAAATTTGAGAATTTATCCTATCTGTAGCTCTTCCATCGAGACCACAATAGCCGGGTTTTATGCAGAATTACCGGCGCTCACTTTCACAGTATGGTGAACAGAATTCAAATACAAGTCAATTTACAATATCGAAAATTAAAATATCGCACGTGACACAAATCTAATTGCGGTTGTCAAAAAAAAATTGTAACCACCCCTATATATATATATATATATATATCAACAATTTCGATGAAAAATCCTCATATATATATATATATATATATATATATATATATATATATATATATATATATATATATATATATAATGTATATATATATATAGTAATATAAAAATTAAAATTAAAACACCACTACTACATACTAAGACATATACATAATGCACACACTCAATTAAGCTGAAAAATCAAATCATCCTTGATAATGGCTAAAGGTATAGCCGAAAGCGCTCGAAAAAATAAAAAATTTGGACAGTTCTTACACACCCTTTGTCCAGCAAATAAAGCTCTTGTTCGTACACAAGAAAAATTAAATAAAAAACTTAACCGTAGTACCTTGTCTGTCGTTTTTAATGAAACTTGCATATATATATATATATATATATATATATATATATATATATATATATATATATATATATATATATATATATATATATATATATATGTAGCGTGACCTTAAAATATTGATATCATGATCTAATAACATAGCCAAGTCTGACTGAAACGATTTCAAACGAAATGCGTGAAAAACTAATTTGTTTGTTCAAACTTTTCTCAATGAGATACTATAAGGAAGATGGATCGGGTGTTCCTGTCATAATGACAATGTGCTCTTGAAATGGCCACTAAGTTTTCCTGAATTTGCACCTGGTGATTATTTCTATGGGGCCAAGTAAAAGGACATGTATATATCCCCAATCAGCCTCCTAGCCTAGAGGAACTTAAGCAGAGAATCACCGAGTCAATTAAGAATGTTAAGCAAGACACGCTACAGCGTGTTTACAACTGGCCAACCGACTTGACGTGTGCCGTGTTACAGGTGGTGAGAATATTGAACATTTGTGCATCTTTGTAAAATCGGATAAAAAATCAATATAACTTTGAATAACTTGTTTAAATATTGAAAAATAAATCTTTTATTTTTCAACATGAAGCCTATTTAACTTCATTTGCCTGGGATATGTAGTTACTCAGACATTTACATTTTAAATAATGTTAATTCCTGAGAACACCTGCACACACACACACACACACACACACACACACACACACATATATATATATACATATATATATATATATATATATATATATATATAAATGCTAGCTATTTATACTTTTAAACAATATGAGTAAAAATATGGAATTTAACGTATAACAAAATTATTAGTGCTCAATATAAAACTCAAATAAAAGATATAATATATTTTGTTGAGATGCGTCTTTGAAAATCACGAAACTCTGAGGCGACTTTCCATAAGTATTGACTGTTATTATATCTAAGTTAATAAAAATATAAAAAATTAAATATATATATATATATATATATATGTATAAGAAATGCGTGTATTTCGGCAGCTTGTTTTCATTCAGTCAGCTTTCGTTAAATTTCTTTACACACGTTCTGTCTACTTATTTTCGGTAAGATCGTTTCATATTCTTGAATAAGCTATTTTGTTCTGTTGTTAAAAGACGAGAGGAAATCATATTAATTAAGAAATTAGTGTTCTTAATTATTTTCTGAAACCTGTCTGAATATATATATATATATATATATATATATATATATATATATATATATATATATATATATATATATATATACCAGCAGTAGAGCCCGACGTTGCCCGGGGATGTAACAGTAAGTGTTGGGGACGGCTGTTGCTTTGAAAGATGTGCTTTTTAAGTCGACAGGAACTAAGTTTCTACAAAACGTTGAAACGCAGTGCGCACAAAGTTTAAGCAGACATCATACAGGCCCAAGTATTCGAAGGTATCGAAGGAAGTATCAGAAAGCTGTTGTAGCATCAGTCATTTGCCATTACCAAGGCATCAGTGAGTAAAAGCTGGCAGCCGTTAGTGCTTTAACCAATTGGACCGTTAAGCATTACTGGAAGCACTTGTGGTAAGTAGTCAAGAAACCACGATTCAGTTGCAACATACATAGGAATTGAAGGGAAAACGTACCGTGCGCAATCACAACAAACCGCTTGTCTAACTAAATTACGCGCCTTATGCCCAAAAGACGGCGCTGTCAGGAACACAAAGCAGAACCGTAAAATGAGAGAAGAGCGAACAATGACGGGGAGTCATGTTAAGAAAATTTCTGTGATATAACTTCCTTTATTCTGATCTGTCACTATCTACATCGCAGCTGAGAGCCCTTAAAACCGCAACGGGGGTAGCTGTAAGGCCGAGCATCGTAATTGCAATAGAGAAGTGCCATCTCTTCAGTCGCAGTCAACATCATTCTGGGAGCACATGGAACCGGACCGGGGTCGCCGTACGGCCGAGCGCCTCAATTGCAATGGAGAAGTGCATTCTCTTCAGTCAGGGTCAACATCGCGGCTGAGAGTTTATGTAAAGCGACCGGGGTCGCTGTACCTGGCGTGTGTTTTTAGTTTTTTTTACACGACTACAAACAAAACAATAGAGCCATATGGCTGACATGTTTCACCCATGGCAGCCGTAAAGTGTATATGGAAGCAGAAGCCTGAATTTCGTAGACGCACTCGACTTTTGTGACAATTAAACGAACTCCGAAGCTTCTCAACTGTGAATGTGCATGTATGCACTGGTACGAACTGTAGGTGCTCCGATCAACTGTTAATGAAATCGGAACTTTAGTGGAGCAATCATGTCTAATGCCGGTGTTCATGTGTCTATCAGCTTGTGTTGCAACTGAATACGGTGAGGTTATCATAGTGTACAAACAAACGCGATGATGGCGGGTGAAGGTATGAAAGACAGAAGGCAGCAAAAGAGCTGGATAACCTTTACAAAGATGTCTTAGTAATGGCAAGTGGAGACTACGACGACCTAACGTTAAAACCAATATGACAAACAAAAAAATTGCCATGCAATCGGACTGCATATGTGTGCATGGCGCTTAAACGCTACCGGGCGGGTTGTCTACAAGACCTCCGTGTAGGTAATATTTCTAGTACAGTTGTTGGGAGAGTAAATGAAAACTCTGTCCTTAGACCCAACTCGTGAGCACCCAACGTAAAGTTTGCCGTGAGAGAAGCACTGCTCACTTAAATGCAGACCTCCGATTCTGAGCGCCTGTCCTTGTGATTTGTTAATGGACATAGCAATGCAAAGATTCACGGGAAATTGTGAGCGACGAAAGTTGATTGGTATGCTTGCGTCTGACGGAAGAAGATGCATCCTGGGAATTAGAACGACTTCTCCCTTGCCGCAGCCAGTTGCAATAGTCGCCTCATCAGATTTGAAGAAAGGGATTTAATAATGAGGTGAGTCCCGTTGCACTGTTTAGGTGGGAGCAATTTCGTGATTAGCATAATCGGAGCACCAACTTTTAGCCGAAGAATATGAGGTGGGAGTCCGGACGGCTGAAGGGAGTTCAACACTTCTATGGGATACACAGCTAATTCAGATGGATCGGAAGTTCTGTCGATGGACTTATAAACATGACATTTCCCGGGAATGCAATCCAACAGTTTAAGGTTGATGGAATAAACTGTACAGTTCTTCCGTGCCTATATGGCCCTCCCAGCAAGCCAATCGGCATCGGCAAAATTAGTGGATAGGCTGTAGAAGACTGCATTCATCAATTCATCCGGTGATTCAACAGTGGTGGCAAGTTGATCCATCTGCACAAAACCCTGTGTGTCAGTTGGCTTTTCCCCCTCCCCAAATGCAAGAAGGTCTCCTGCGAAGACTGCGGATCTGGAGTCCCCATTCAAGTAAGCACGCATGTTCGTGCTCAGTTTAAGAGTCTCCACGTGGCGCCAAAGGGCAGACGACTTCAGGCAGGCGCGGCCAGCGTCAGCGCGTGTACCTTTAGAAAAACAAAGGTAGAGTCTCCCTAAAGTCACCTGCATCACAAAAGTCGCATCACAAAAGCAAAATGGCTAACAGCGTTCGAAGCCGTCATGTGGTTCTGAGAAGTTCACTCTCCGCCATGCCTGCATCCCATTGGGAATCGTCTTCAAGCAATCCCAAACGGAAGCATGTCTCTCTATAAGACTGACACTCTATGCCGTTGACAGTGCGAATATCTGGTGGAACTCGTTGGCCCAGCAATTTCATGAAGTAGAAAGCGGATGTAAAAGCACACGTGCTGGCTGGGGTGGCACAGTATAAACGCATCCAAGGCAAGAATTAGAACTTACATCGGGATAACCATCGACAGGGTCGCCAGACTTTCGCCGAACCCACCGGTTGTTTGAGCACACGGACTAGGAGCGGACTTGGGGGTATATCAATGTTTTGGCAAAAGCATCTGTTGAGCATAATTTAAAGAAAGCCGCTGGGGTTGTGTCTTTAGGGTTTTCCGCAACCTTCTGGGCGTTTTGTTCGGTGAAGTACACCCTCTGTCCATTTTCTAAGTGAACAGCAAGCTGCACAATGGCTGGAGCTCTTTGGTGTATAGGGAATCCGAATATTCTCCAAAAGGCCTCGCTATTGCTGAGGTAGCGTCCGGCCACGTAATCGGCCACATCGGCAACGAAATTGTTGCGCCGGATACTGAAAACGGTAGCATCGCTGCCTTTATTAACGCACTTGCAGATGCACTTTTTTGACTTAACTGAGTGGCAGTATTCAACGTTTATGTGGGCTCCAAAAGTCTTGGACAGCAGCCGGCAATAAGGCACCACCCAACGATTATCCAGAATGTGCCCCTTAAATGTCACAGTTATGCCGCCCTCATAGGGGCTTCTACGTCTGTACAGTGGGTAACCATCCGTTGCAGTCTGCGTTTCTGAGATAAACTTACGGGTCTAACCCTTTGCGCAAGTGGAGCCGCTTGATCAACATGACCTTTTTTCGTAATTCGCGCCACAGGGGCCGTGTATCATATTGTTTTTTAATGATTTCGTGGAGCAAAGGATCCAGCGCAAGATCCGGAATTTCAGCAGAAATAAAATCGTCTATTTTGTTTGCGTCAACATTATCATTGAGCCACAGCAGAATGTAGGAATGAGGCAACCCGCGTTTCTGCCATTCCACTGTATACATATGTCACTTAAAGCGTCCGAAGACTTGCCCTTTAAGGATTAAATCCATAAGCTTACACAGCTGTAACCGAAAACGCGGGTAAATTGTTCAGGGCGGTGTGAGTACTGCTGACCTGGAAAAAGTTCGCGTGTGATTTCAACCCATTTCGGATTGCACGTGAACAAATCAGGCCTCCCGTAATGACGGACATATGTCATTGCGTCTTTTGTCCTTTCATGCATGTATCGAGGGCCACCAGTGTAAGAGAAAGGCAAAATGCACGATTTACCGAGATTGCGTGGGTCACCAACAGAATGCAGACCATCACGAAGGTGAATGTAGGAGTTGGTTCTAAGTTTGGATTCGTTTAACTTGATGAATCCTAACCTCTCCGACTCCATTTTCGCAGCCATGTCAAAAGCGAATTGAAGAAATAGTTGACGGCACCTGTGCAAGTGGTTAAATTCACCCTCCCTAATCAGAAACATGTAGCCGTAGTAAGCCCTACAGGAGACCGTCTTTGAGGTCGACATGGAATCACTGCTTGCCTGGTATATTGGGATTTTGAAGTGATACTCATCGCTACCGTATGGAAAAAGAAGTGGGTACTGGAGACAGTCGTATGAACGGTGGGTTTCACTGATGCGTCGCAGACCACCGCCCCGGTACCTTATGACAATGTAACAGCTGTTATGCTCCTCGCCGTGGATGACTGTTGCGACTTCCTTACATGCAGAAGCATTGAAGCGACGCTCATGCTCACCGTGAGGCCGTCTGTCTACATCAATGGCAACGCTGAAAGAGAGCGAAGAGTTGTTTTGAAACGCAAACTTTTAGCTTCGGATGTAACTGTTAGTTTCGTGAAGCATGTCTTGTAGACGGAACAGAATGTCTCTACGGGGACCGACGGAAATATCGCTAGGCAGAATGCCGAGACGCGCATCAACCTGCTCGTTGTAGTCAGCGAGAAAGTACTTCAGCAGCCCATGAAGCTCTTCTGTGAGAGTTGCCACAATTTTGGATTTGCCACTCTAATAGAACAGTAACCGGACATCTATCAGAAGCTCTAGAATATGTCCAGGACATTGTTTACCTATGTTCAATATTATTTGTCTTCCTTTCTCTTGATATTGAGCTCAAGATGTCTATTTCTAAGGCTGCTGGCAGAATGTTCAGATTGACAAAGACAAAAAGACACAAAAACACACTGTTGGGAGCTATCAAAGTTCTCATCTGTAACAGAGAAACCATTTGAACGGCACTGAAAGGAACAGAATCTGAACGCCTTATGAATGCGTGGCCTCCAATGCACTATCCTATCAGTTTCCGTGGATATACAATGCCAGTACATAAGGATCTCCTGTTCAGAAAAGTGGCCCAGGGAAAGCACCCCGGAATTAGACACCAACTAGGATCTATATCTCTCTGTAAAAGAGAACTGATGATACGAGGCAGTCAGTGTGAAATTTTTAAATTGAAAATCGTACCCAACAATCAGAAGTGAAAAATTCAAGACTAACGCCTGACCCATAGACAAGGATCAAACATCATCTACTGAAAATCCAGTGCATTAATTATGAATCTATTTTAGACTACTACTACTACTACTACTACTACTACTACTACTAATAATAATAATAATAATAATAATAACAATGAAAGCCAACCGCCCAGACATTGTTATTAAAGACCACAAACAGAATAAGTGCCTCCTTATTGATATGACAGTCCCTGCAGACTGCAATGTATCTTTGAACATATTCGAAAAGCTGTCAAAATACAAGGACCTTGAAATAAAAATCTCAAAAATGTGGCACATGGGAACATCAACAATCCCTGCTGTAGTTGGAGCCCTTGGACTGGTTGGAAAAGATTCCAGTAGGCTGATTGAAGGGATCCCTAGAAGTCCATGCCTCAAAGAGATACAAAAAATTGTTCTGACAAGTACAGCCCACACTTTACGAAGGGCTTTATCTATGTAATTATTATTTTTTTTTTTTTTGCAGTGATGATGCCATTTCTAACGATAGGTCTCTGGGCGGGACCCGGAAAGAAATGTGTAACCGTCAGATATCAAAGAAAAAAAAAAATAATAATACAATAAATGGTTATGAACGCCGCCCAGTCCCGGTTTCGGAGACAGGACCTGCAACAATTTTATGGGATTTCACAAGACACACAGACAGAACAACCTCAAAAACAAAAGTGCCTCCTTTTACTTCATGACAATCCATGCAAACTGCAATATATCTTTGAAGATCTTCAAAAAACTATGAAAATACAAGCACATGGAAATCGAAATCACAAAAATGTCGCTCATGAGAACATAAGCAATTACAGTTGGAGTTGAAGCCCTCGGACTGATTGGGAAAAGATTCCAATAGACTCATTGAAGAATTGTTTTCAGGCGTACAGTCCAGAACTTACGAATGCATATAACGCATTTCTGCTATCATCTCTAAAATAAATCTCCACATTGTATATGGAACCTGTAATAATCATTAAGAAGTGTGAACTGGCTCCTGTTAACTCTAAGTATATAATAAATGCCTCGATGCCTCTTGCTTTTCTGCCTGCTGTCGTTCCAGTTTTACTAAATCTAGTGGACTGTCCGACCCATTAAACTATCGGCCTGTTAGTCTTCTATCTCTTTCTGGGAAACTCCTAGAGGCCCTCATCAATTCTGAATTGATTAAGCATTAAGATTAAGATTAAGATTAAGCATCAAGGGACGTATTTTTCCGACTAGCAATATGTCTTTCTCTTCTCCAGGTCTACTGCTGATGCCCTGACGATAATTACGGGATGAAAATGGTGACGCCCGGGCTGCAGGTTTAGACACCTCGAAAGCTTTCGATAGGGTTTGACATACAGGTCTCCTCCACAAGTTGAAGAGTTACGATGTCTCCAGATAAATATTTGAACTGATCCAGTCTTTCCTATCAAATCATGAAATGAAAGTTATCCTAAACGGCCAACCGTCTATATTCTTACGTACCAATGTGCTTGACCCCCAGGAATGTATCATCGGTTCTATTTTGTTTTAATTTTCATTAATGACCTTCCGATGGTATCAACACTCAGTTTTGTTATGTACGGTGGTGACACAACAATTTACTCCTGTCTTGATAGTAAGTCTGATCAGTTCGATAAGATGAAAATGGTAACCGATGACCAAGACGATCTGTTGTTAAATGGGTCAAAAGATTACTTGTTAATTTTACCGCCTCCAAAACTAAACTGTTACCGATTAATCATCTGAGCGACCCTCCTCTGCCTTCTATCAGCATGATGATAACCCCCAGGAAAGTGGCGCGTTGAGCCTTCTCGAGATCACGCTCTCAGCTGACATGAAGTGGAAACACTATATTGAATCCATTGCTAGGTAGGAATGTCGGTTCACTCTGTTGTGCGTGACAATTTTTCTTTCGACAAAGTATCTCACATATCTACAAGTCTACTATTCATGCAGGCTTAGAATATTTCCGCAACATTTGATCCGGTGCCCCTACTATTTGCCTTTATCTCTATGATAAAATCCAAAGAAGAATCGGCAATATTATGGGTCCTGATATGGCGGCTCGACTTCGGTTACTTTCCCACCGCCGTAAGGTTATACTTTCATGATAATTCTTAGAATAATCTCTTTACTATAGTAACAAGTCTTTTTTTTTAAATTTAAGCGCATTACTAGACTGGTGTCGAGATACCATCAGTTTACAGCTGAATTAGCCAGAGGCAACCGTAAGTAATATGCTAGCGATATTTTCTGCTGCATTTCTCCCTTGTGAGACTCACTTCCGGTTCCATGATTTATAGCCAAATTTAATCGTCAGGAAATTAAATTAAATGTCAATCTCTATCTACTGTCTTCCTGTTTACTCTTTTTGTTCTCGTTCATTAATAGTATTTATGTTTCTAATTATTCCTCACCCGATTACACCTTGTGTCATACTGGCGCAAGTCGATTAAAAAAAATCTATATATATATATATATATATATATATATATATATATATATATATATATATATATATATAGATAGATAGATAGATAGATAGATAGACAGACAGGCAGATAGACAGACAGATAGATACATAGATAGATAGATAGATAGATAAATGAATTGAGACAACGCATATAAATGTTTAAATGTTACAGATATTGTAATCATTATAGATGAAAAAAATATCAAACACACGGTACCTGGAATATTATAGAATAAGATTACCCATACAGAAAAGATTGTGTTTTCCAATCTCATGGAATATCTTGTAATTGTCACTGCAAAGGCCAAATACATTCCAATAGATTTATCGCAATATTTGATGCATTTATTACGCATGCGTTAACTGACGTCACACAGCTTACTGAACAAGTACAGAGGAATTAATCCTTTGAATAAATTATTTCCTAAATGAATTATCGGAAGATATTTACATACTTTTATAACTTTCGGAAATTGTTTGATTCATTGCACACTTATCTACGGTCATTGATTATAAACGCTTTATTGAATATCAGATTTTTAGTTCACTATGTTTACAGCGAACATTGGACATTGAGCCACATAAAAGTATGATAGGTTGTGAAAAGAATAATAGCATATCGATCAAGCGTTAGTGTGTTTAGACTTGAATGTATGAGGAAACATGAATAAACGTTTATAGATTTGATGAGGTCAGATATGTATAACAGTGGCGTGTTGTACTCCTGCTTACACACGAATGCATTACCTTGGCAATCGATATCATCATTACTAAAGTCTGTTGGATAATGATATTGATTGCTGGTACAAAACGAAGTGATTAACGAAGACATAATGAAATAATGAAGAACACCAACAAAAAACGTGAAGAGGGAATATTGAAGGAATTGAATATGAAAAAACAATTTCAAAGACAATTAATACTATAACAAATGCATTATCACAAAATATGCAAAAACAATTATTCTTGAAAACTGCTTCTTCCTCGTTTGTGCTATAATTTTCAGAACTTTGTATATTACATCTTTTCATTACTTCCTCTCTCTTGAATATTACATCTTTTCATTACTTCCTCTCTCTTGAATATTATAGCTTTTCATTACTTCCTCTCTCTTGATGTTACATCTTTTCATTACTTCCACTCTCTTGAATATTATATCTTTTCAATACTTCCTCTCTCTTGAATATTACATCTTTTCATTACTTCCTCTCTCTTGATATTACATCTTTTCATTACTTCCTCTCTCTTGTCCTTTTTCAATCTTTACTGTGTAACTCTGATTTTGTTCTGGTATCCATTTACACAATGCGAATTATTTCAATCACTGTTTTCTCCTTTCTTCTCTTCGTTTTTATGTAACTGTTGGTGTTTAATTCTAAAGATTCAGTCAATAATTACTGTGGCGTTTGTCTGAGATTTCTTCAGTGATGGTTTATTATTGTTTTATTGCCCTTCTCGTTGTTGATATTAACAAAATGTTTCGCGTGTTGTGCCCTCCGGCATTCAGGTATCTATTCATCTGCATAACGTTCAAGGAATTCCTTATTGAACCGTTTTGTAATTTACAGCGATATATATCTCTCGATCTGATGTCCATGTCTAGGGATATCTTTTTATTTTTAGTACTGATTAGTTATTGATTGTTCCCTTTACCAATGAGGTTAAGTTTGTACTACAAAGCAAAGGGACATAACTCACCTTTACTATGTCAGTAAATTCACATATCAGAGCTTTCATCATCTCGACAATTGTCCCATTATGGAATTGTTATCTACTTTTCCATCAATTTCAATGCAAAATTCTCTATACTCTACTTTGTACGCAGATTCGTATACATATCATATATATATATATATATATATATACACATCATATATATATATATATATATATATATATATATATATATATATATATATATATATATATATATGATGTGTATATATATATGATATGTATACACATGTATATATGTATATATATATATATATATATATATATATATACATCACATATATATATGTGTGTATACATATCATATATATATATATATATATACACATATATATATATACATATATGATGTGTGTATATATATATATATATATATACATCACATATATATATGTGTTTATACATATCATATATATATATACATATATATATACATATATGATGTGTATATATATATATGATATGTATACACACATATATATATGTGATGTATATATATATATATATATATATATATATATATATATATATATATATATGTATATATATATGACAAAATTGAAGAACTTTACCTGTTACACCTTTCGTGCTTCAGGATTACATCAGACTACACACACACACGAACGAGGGATGCTGGGATTTTAGAATTGTTTTTAATATCTAGCCAAATTCATTTGGAGACTTTTTTTTTCTCATTTTCTTTCTATCATTTTTATTAGTATATATCCCACATTGTGATAATAGAAGATCTGCCAGGAATTATGAAATGTTGTAAGTGCCAGGTCACAAATATACTGGAGATGGTCTATCGATCAAGGAATTTTCTAGACAGTTACGTCGTATCTATCTATCTATCTATCTATCTATCTATCTATCTATCTATCTATCTATCTATCTCTCTCTATATATATTCTTAACGTACATTTACTATAACGATGCGCGTTTCATGCTCATTTACAAAAGAATCACAATCATCAGTTACCTTAATTAATTTCTTAGCAATTCACCCGTACGTATATGTATATCCACTAATAATTTATAGTGAATTAATATAGTAAAATATTTTACTTTCATTGTACAGAAAACTGGATTTAAGAAATATATTGAATCAGTAAAAAGTGGAATTCCATTTCATTTTTCTTACAGTTTTGTTTATTTTATGAAGAATAAAAACCAAAATACAAAAACTATGATTAAATCATTTCGTATTTCACGAGCGAATATTCACTTTTTTTCTTTGATTATATCCCGGATTTTAATCGATATCTGTCATCTTTTGATTAGCTTGAAAAGTACTGTAATCAAAATCTGACTTTAGGAAAAAGTCAGTAATTAACTGGATTTTTTACATTTCAGTTTGAATTGTACTATTTAAAGAGTTTAATATTATTATGCCAAAATTTAGTCGTTGCTAGATGCTTCAATAAGATTTTGTCGTCAAGAATCAATGTTCCATTAAGTTTGACACATGCATAAAAACAAAACTATTCTTATTAGTTCATTATAATACTGTTGTTCATTTTTAAAAAAGACCGATCAAGCAATGAAGGTGGAGGGTAACGGAATGTGGTTATTGTAAGGACGTACAAAGGTAGGAGAAAGCGATGCATATGAGAATATATACGATAAATGATATTTGAACGTAGACTTGAAAAAATTAAAATTATAGTAATCGGGTACAAATATTCTCTGGAGTCCGATTGAATTGTTTGAAGATGAGTTGACTGTGTACGTCTTATAGTGGGTCCTAGTTGGACTGGTGGGAGTAAGGAATGACTCTTGTCGGACATGAAAATAACGGGTGACAAGCCAAAGGACAGCAACTTTTTATCTATATGGAAGGTGTTGGAGGCTGGAAATTCATTCATCATTCACAAGACTACGTACAATCTTTTGGACTTTATCAAGCTGGAAAACTCGAACTCAAATAATTTGAATGCTATTTGTAGTACAATTAAAATGGATCAGAGTTTTTTTTTCTATTTAATCTGTGATCTCTACGAAATGAAATGAGCAATATATAATTTGGCGATAATTTCGTTAACACAAAACCAGGCAGTTTTTGAAAGAAGCGGTTAACGGAATAATAATTTTGAAAAAAAATAATAACTATATGTGTTAGTGTTCCTAATATTTTCCTATTGGCCCTCTAAACAAATTAATTACATTAGATGAATCTCTATATTTAACGTTATAAAATCTCCCTATTTTTATTTTGAGCCTACAGTTATTAAGACCAATTTTTTCAGTTTCCCCTGAACGTCACAAAATCAGGTAAGGTGGAGCACTGTGCCGTAGTTAATAAAGCGATAGATTTCAGCAATATAAGTAGTATAAGCTTCACTAGTAATCTACATTTGTGTCCTCAGTGAAACGTGCCTGCACAGGATTACTACTTTTGATCTGACACGTTTACAAAATTCTCATTGATTACAACGACTGGATTTGGATGTAGAAAAAGTCCTGAATAATTTATATTGCTTTTTAGGAAGACAGCATTTCTTTAATTTCGGTGAGTGTTGTTATATAAAATTCTTACCTGAATGTTGTCATTGTATTATAACCGTTTCTACTGGCTGTTGTTCATGCCGAATTAAGGGCAAGATTTCGCGTTCTTAGCAGGCAGCATATTTATCTGGATAATTTACTGTAACGTATTTGCTTATTTCCATTTCTTATTTGAAACAGCATTCTGAGATAATCTTACGTGTCTAGTAAAGAACGTTGACAAATGGCAGCCAGATGTCGTTGTTAATGCAGACTCTAAGAAAAGGGCCATAACGATTCATTCTATTATCCTTCAGAATTATTAAGAGATGTCTTGTTCCCATCTGGGAGATCTATTTTTCCCTAGTTGACATCGTATTGAAAACGTAAAAGAATAGTACATAGTATACAATGTCCTAATCTTTGTTGACTACACACATGAATAACTGATAAGTCTCCCAAGTGTAAATCTATCAATGTTTTCAAAGAACTTCATGCATTCATATGTAAGATTAAAAAAATATCTGTATAACTTCATTCATTTTGGTGCGATCAGAAAATGAAATATACTGTAATTGTACATTATTCTTTGTATATTTATTCTTACATTCATGTCCGCGGAAACTTCAATGCACCCGCTTAAATACAATAATATTCGTATTAGCTTATTTTTTTATAAAGGAAAAAAAAACATTTTCTTAAAGGAAAGCAAGTCTCAAGCGCCAGTAAACGTAGATAGAGGCTGAATGTGTTTGTAAGGCCGTTCAAGCAGGAAGGACGAGGTTCATCAGATGAGGATAGTTAGGATAGAATAACGTTTCACTCTAGACTTGAAAAGTTTAGGAATATAGTAATTGGTGGACTATCCTCTGTAGTATCGGTTATAAAGTGTAACAGTCCTGCGAAAGCAAACTATCTGAGTAGAACGACCTCCGTACTAATAGAATACGAATCTGAGTGCGTGTCTTAACGCTTACCTATCAACAATATATTCGTCAAAGGTTAGTAGTTTCTTACGGTTGCGAAGAGTAGGGAAATATATTAAACAGGATAACAGTCGTCACATGATATTGCTCGGAGCCGATCTGACATATATTTGATTACTGATCAGACGCCGATGAGTCAAAGGCGGGAAGATAATTTTCACTCACCGGGAAATCAATTGAAAGTGATATTAAGAAAGAAAAAAAAAACAGCTTTGGCGAACAGGAGTTAAACGAGAAAGATCAAAGGCTATCAAGTGGAGAATGACGTCATGGATCTCTTGTCATCATTCGAAAATTCGCTTTATTAGTAAAGAACTTTCTCCATCCGTATCACATGTGTTCTTTCTATATTTAAAAAGAAAAAAGAAAAAAAAATCTGAGCTATTATTGATTAGCGATATCAAAGGGAGAGAACTAGGACTAAAAATCAAAGGAAGAAAAATGTCAACGCTTTTAATGATTCTTTTTTCGGAGGAATATTCACTAGTTTTAGTACTTAATTAGTAAAATAGATTTAAGTAAATTATGAATGATAATATCAGCTATTGTTATTGTTTCAGGAAATAGTAAAATAATTCTCATCTATAGTGATTTTATCACTGCTTTTTAACATTCATTCAGGTGTATAACACGCATTTTGACTTGTTTCGCACACACACACACACACACAAACACACACAAACACACAGACACGCACACACGCACGCATATATATATATATATATATATATATATATATATATATATATATATATATATGTATATATCATTTATATCATAAAATGAAATAAAGCTAAAAATAATGGAAGCCATATTAATAAAAACAAAAAACCAACACTTAATAATATTAACTATGAACATGGAAATAATATCATGACCGTGTTTTGAAACAAAAAAAAATGAAATTTTTTTATAAAACATACATACAACAAACTATTTCTAATATTAACAATTAAAATATAATCCTTGAAAGTGGCTAAATGTATAGCCGAAAGCGCTCGGATAAAAAGAACATTCGGACAGTTTTTATATAATATATCATCCGAAAAGAAAAAAATGATTATATCGCATGATAAATTGTATAAAAAACTAAATAAAAGCACCTTGTCTGTCGTTTTCAATGAAATGTGCATGAAACAAGGTTCGCTGTCTAAAGACACACATGCGCATATATATATATATATATATATATATATATATATATATATATATATATATATATATATATATATATATATATATATTTATTTGAGTAAATGCTCTGTTTTTAATTAAACAACATTAATTATATTTATCGGCCAGAATAATTTGTATCCATAAAAATAACGTCTAAAAAGAAAATATATGAAATATATATGACAAATTGGAAAAGGTTTTGTGACGCGTTTTATCCGTTAGGACTTCATCGACCTTGGTTTGTTGACGTTGTCGTGACAACACATGCTCCTGAAAGAGAGACGCTGGTAGTTTCAATTTTTTTTTTAATTCTCCCTTATTCTTTTCCTTTCCATCATCATTGGTATTAAATATTCACAAAGTGATAACAGTATATCTGTAGAAAATGGTGAAACGTCGTATGAATATGGGCGTAAATATACTGTGAAAGAACAAACGATTAAAACACTTTCTAGACATTTTCGTCTTAGTAAATTATTTTTTAGTTTAATTAGAGTAGCCTTTTTATGTTAAAGTTTGTGTCAGCTACGTTAAGGTGAACAAAGTTGACAGAAAAATGGTACTCTAATTAAAACAGGAAATGACTCATTTTGTGATGTCAACGAATACTCGTTGACACTTTCGTAATGCTCGTTGTAATCGCGTATACAATTACAGCCACGCCGTTGAACAATGCTGGGTCAGACACCTTTGAATAACACTCGCACTAATAGTACTTGCTTGATCATACCGAACAGTAATCCGTGTACTGATCAGTATAGAGATAAAGGATAATCCAGAAGAGTGATCGAGTGATATATATATATATATATATATATATATATATATATATATATATATATATATATATATATATATATATATATATATATATATATATATATATATATATATATATATATATATATATATATATATATATATATATATATATATATATATCTTTTGGCATCAATTGATCTACTTATTCGAAATGGAATCTACATGAGTTTGCTCTCTGGTGATCTGTGTTCAAACTCCAGTGTCGGTAGCGACACTTTATTCCTATATAACAATTAACTGATACTGAAATATCTAGAAAGCCTTTTAATCGCTAGTTCATCCGCAATAAATTTACAAAATATTTTTTTCCAATTTGTCATAAAACCTTTCTTAAAATAACACCACTTGATATATAACAATTTGTACAAAAATATTATATATCGTTATCCGTATAAAATTTATTATTATCCCATATATATATATATATATATATATATATATATATATATATATATATATATATATATATATATATATATATATATATATATATATGTACTAACTTAAAAGCCACCATATCGGGCGGCATTTAAGTTAGCTCCTTCGCAATGTTCTTGATTGGGCATTCGGCTCTACATTGCCGCTTATCATTGAGTATATATTTTATATATATTTAATTTTATGAAATTTGAAGGTATTTTTGAAACAAAAGTTTTCATTAAAACAATGATATAATTTGTCTATTTCGAAAGCTGCATGATAAAAAATGGTTTTCTCGTTTGTGCTCAATACAAATAACTTGTTTCAATTCCCAACCCTTGAACAACCAACATAGAGCTGGCTGGGAGAAAAGCAGCGTTCCATCTGATGAAGACCAGTTACTTTCAATGATTGTCCTTAGGACATATTGATTGACATTGCATAGCTCATCCTCATTGGAAACTTAAATCTTTTGAACTCAGAACAAAGATCTGGAGGAATTAAGAGGTTTTTTGGAATGTGTTGTAGAGTTACTTTCCGCAGTGGAAACTGTATCTGGACTAAATTCGGCCCTAAATAGGTTCAACGTACAAAAACGGTAGGAACTTGTCATAATAATTATTACGCAGAGTAATCTAGTTGTGGTAGCTGACTACTTTCGTATTCGACTCCCAGTCGACCCTCACTGACTCCTACTTATATTAGGTGGGAGAGTCTATTATCTATAGACTTGGTGTGTTTCACTATAACAGAATGAAACTCTATCATTTCCTGAACCAGTAAGGATGTTTGCTTCCAAGATAAAACGTAGCATCTTCTTGACAATTAATCTTGTTTCATTACAAGGCTTTGTAGGATTTCTCAAGAGCATAACTTGCACATTTACATTTAGAACAACTTGTGTGATGAGATTCAAGAGGATTCAATGAGTTCACGAAGTCTGTTGGATAATTCACTGTCTGTTCTTTGTCAACCACAGTCTCAATGGAAAAGAACTTCATGCTTTCTTTTGGAATAACTTGGAGAAGTTTCCAGTTGATGCTATCGACATTTTAATTCTTGGTAGCTAATATTGCGATCTTACAAATTCAGTTTGTATTCATGAAATTGTGTTTAATATTTGGATAAACATGATTATTCAAGTCTTGGGTATTTGAGACTGAAAATCTACAGCCATTTGGGAGTGAAATATCTCTATTTTGGAGCTATTTATATAATGTAGATAAAGATAGATAAAGAAGGTTCGATAATTGAAAGTTAGTTCCTTTAATTGAAAATGTGTGACGAACAGATATTTACGCATTTATTATATTAATTGAAGATAGATAAAGATGGGGAAATAATTGAAGGTTAGATATTAGTGTCTCTTTCAATGAAAAAGTCTGATACACAGGGACATTTTCGCATTTATTATATGAGAATAACAAGAAGAAGATAGATAAAATGAGATAAAAAAGTTAGTGTGTTGTATCTCATTAACTGAAAATGCGTAACACATATTTCGCATGTATTATATTAGATAAAGAAGACGAATTATATTAATTTGTTTGTTGTCTCCTTTTAATTGAAAAGGTGTGACACATAGACCTTTTCGCATTTATGATATAAGAAGATAGATACAAAGGAGAGGTAATTGAAAGTTAGAAAGTTGTGTCCTTTTAATTGAAAATATTCGTATATATATATATATATATATATATATATATATATATATATATATATATATATATATATATGGCAAAACGATATATAAAGAGTATATATGCATCCAACTGCATACTGTCCCAATATGCATAAAGGGTCTCTCTCCGATATTACGTACATGTCTAACTGTAAATATAATCAATATTATTTCTCCATCTCTCTCTCTACACACACACACACACACACACACATATATATATATATATATATATATATATATATATGTGTGTGTGTGTGTGTGTGTATTTATATATCGATATATAAAATTATTATATCTGTCTCTATATGTATCTCACTTTCTTGCTTTCTTTCTTTCTCTCTCTCTCTCACTCTCACTCACTCCCTCTCTTTATACACAAACACACACACACACACATATATATATATATATGCAAATTAAGGATCACCTTTCATGCGTACAGTGTCCGACCACTATTGTAAGTTTGTTGCTTTTACGCAGTCGTCAGTCGGTCGGCATCTGTAGTGCGAAAATGGGAACCTTTATTACCCAGGCAAGAAAAAACTGGAAAAACAATATGGACGGTGCGTGCACGCCAATCATACCCCGGACCAAACTCACCTGGATGGTGGAAAACACATATCCGACCAAGATCAAAATAAATCCGTAAGCACACAATTATCCACCCCCAACAAAATTTAAAAAAAGAACGAAAAACAAAAACAAAAACTAAAAAAATAAAAACAGAGCGCTCCCTGTTTAGGGGCCTAATGCTTTCACGCAAACAAATTGTTCAACAGAACTGGAACCACAAAGACACCAATGATAGAACATTTCAAAATTAATAGAAATAAGCCGCTGTTTTATAGTTTCTGGCATGAATGCACACTGGAAATAAAATGAAACGCTCAACACCATATAAAGTAGCAAAGTCTAAAATTGAGAAAAAATGATCGGTGCGTGCATACTATACATACAACAATCAACTCACATGCTTACGGTTTTATTTTGATCTTACCTAGATGGGTGCTTCCCACATCCTCTAAGTGAGTTTGGCTGGTGTATATAAAGTTTTAACTTAGTTAAAGTCCCAACATGCACTCCTTGAGCGCAAAGGGTTCCTCATATGAGAGCGTGGGGACGGATATACGTTCACTTTTGCATTAGTCAGCGAGAATATAAAAAAAGTCAATGAAGGACTAATTCAAACTTTTCGAAAACAGTGACGACTAAATTCACTTCAATTAATATCAATATATAAAAATGAAAAAAATAAAAGCAAAAAAAACAACCTTTTCATAAAGAAGTGTTACGAACAAAGGCAAAAGAAAAAGGCAAATTAGTACTGAAATTCGAAGACAGACATACAATGAATACAGGCAACGATATTAATCTGTCCAATAAAGCTACATGGCAGAAAATAAAGCCAGGAATATTTGTACACCACTACCGTGAGCCAGGAACACATATCGTTCACTTTTTACATGAGTCAACGAGGAGAGAAAAAAATCAGGGTGTGATAGATAAATCGTTGGCTAAATGACGCAAAAAATGAAAATAACACTGACATCGCATTTAAAAAAATATATTTAACAAAATTAAAAAAAGATATATTAAAATAATAAAGAGTAAATTTAGACGATAGAATGGCTTCAACCACGACCTGCAGAAGACTTCGGAAAACCCTGCAACTCTTCTGAGCAGTCTCCTTGTTTAAGTTTGTGAATGCTGCCATAATCCTTGTCTTCTGTTTATCTTTTATATTACAAGGAGTTTTGTAGGTCTCTCGCTCAACTGCGCCTCCCCACACATAATAATATTGAAGGGGGTTTAAGTGGCCAGATATAAGGGGTGATATGGTAAGAGAAATTGTCTGGCAGCCATGACTGGTATCTCCTGTTTGTGGCATGGAGCAGGGTCCTGTTGCCACACATAGAATCTTCAGCAGGCAAAAACTTGTCCTAAGCGAGCACTACCTCCTCAAGGCACTTGATTTTGGCCTCTGTGTTGAGGCTGTGATCCTTTGGGAAGATAAATAGAGGCACATCGTCACCATCACTAAAGATCGCTCAAAACACATTCGTAATCACCATTAGACTCATCCAACTCTTTCCGAAAGCTCTGCACTGTTCTCAGATTGACACCCATTCAATCTAAAATGTTCGTATTCGAGCTTTCAGCGGGAATGCTAAGCAGTCGAGCATGCCGTTTCCAAATTCATGGATGAATGAATTGCGTCGTGGTTCTCTTTTTATCACGCTGCCCAAATGAGCTTACTATACTGCCAAGTCGAAAAAATAAAAAAAAGGTAAAATTTAAAAATATCCTTCGGCGACAATTTACTCATCGAACCATATATATATATATATATATATATATATATATGAGGGACCGTAGGGGAGTGAATAGGGGCTCGGATTGAGAAGTCGGATAGCCTTGGGAAAGGTATTAATCCTCTTCTTCTCTCTCCCTCTATGGGTAAATAGCAGGACACTGGGTTCTATAACGTTTGACGTTAACTGGTCTTGGAGAAGGATAACTCTGCATTAAAAACCTTCGGAAGTCTCAGTATTCATCCCTACAAAATGTGTTGTTGTGTCTCTACAAAGCCTTCATGACTCTAAATAAATCATATATGCTGGTGTCTGGCTGACGCTTCCTAGAAGATTTATACATCATACGTAGAATACGACGGCAGAGTTCACCATCATATATCTATCTATCTATCTATCTATCTATATATATATATATATATATATATATATATATATATATATATATATATATATATATATATATATGTATTTATCAATCTATCTCCATATCTATATCTATCTGGCTGTATTTTCTATTCTCTCTCTCGCTCTACATATATATATATATATATATATATATATATATATATATATATATATATATATATATATATATATATATATATATATATAGTGTGTGTGTGTGCGTGAAAGAGAGAGAGAGGGGGAGACACGTGAGTAGCGTTCTAATTATCAACGCAGAAAGTCTAATTTATCTTGTCGTGTTCGAATATCAGCCGAGGCCATTTTCGTTTTCACACTGATATTCATCTAATGAGGTGTAGGTCTCTGGTATAACTAGGAGTTCTTGGCTGAATTAATAGCTTTGATTTCCAACAAGACTAAAAGAGCGCCTCTAATTTCACATCCTGTTAGTTGACAACTAATATATTATTTTAAACGTCATATAAAAATGATATGCCATTTCCCTTTGCAAAGATATTTAATTTCCTTTCTTTTATATGTTTCTTCCTTCTAATATGTTGAGTTTTTATTTGCACTGAATGCTGTACAATACTTCTCTGGTTAGTTTTTGTTAATAATTCTATTTTGGATTTTGTGATGATTAGATAGGTATTTAGCTCTTGAAAATGATCTCTACATTATCTTGATATTTTTTTCATACGAAATGGTAGAAACGAATTGATGAAATAAGATGGTTGATACCAGTTTTGATATAATACCTTCCGATCAATGGCCGACGTGAAGAAATATATTGATTTACTGCTCTCTTAAGTTTAGTTTCTTGCGCGTTTATTTCCACAATTTATTACTAGTCACCCCTGTTACCAAGCAACATAATGATATCCAGGGAACCTACAGTTTCAGACTGAAGGTAAAAACATTTGTAATATGATACCATATCAGTCATGTCACACCAGATCATCAAACAAGGTCGGTGAACCCAGTAGTGGTCAACTTCAAGTGTCTATATGACGTGACCTTACATCTGAACCCGGCTTTTAAGCATATGACAGATTCCTGTTAGCAGTTATATAAATACCTGTTGGACAACCTCCAATAAAATCCTGAGAAACGAAGAGTCCACATATGAGAAAAGCGGATTCGTACGTCGTGTATGGCCGAAAATAATTGACAAAGTTTTAGAGTGAATAAAGTACGATAATGAATTCATGAAAACAAAAAATGATGGATAAGACAATTATTTTTCAATCGTTTTAGTATGATTTGTTTTATTTTGTTTTACGGCATATCATGGGTTATTAAATGCCGACAAGATTTTTAGTATAGGTTCGTATGAATGGAATATGTATTATTTGTCAGAAAACAATTTGTAGATCAGGTTGCATTGATATAGTTTTTTTTTAAATATTGTTTTTTGTCGAGATTCAAATATGTTGCTGGTATTTCTCTCAATAAACATAAAGAAATAAAAGATAAGAGACACCTTCACGGAATAGTGAAAACCTAACAATGGTCTTGCCATACTGTGTAAACCAGCTGGGGAAAGTTAAAAATTGAATCACAGAAAACCGAAAAATCCTAAATTTAACTACCAAGCTATTATCGTGTTTCGGGGTGTGTACTTACAATCGGAAAGAGACTGAAATTAAGTAAGAACAAAAGTTACTTAAACCAACGAAAGACAGGAATTTGTGAAGACATAGCATATGAATGAAAGAAGCAGAAAGATAGAAATTGATCAGCTCGAGAAGTGTTAAAAGTCAACGTAAAAAGAATAGGCTGAAAAAATGTTGAGTAAACATTTTTCCACCTTCCACTTTAGATTTATTTGTGCTGAACAAATGGATCTAAATTATTATGAAATGAAATTAGTGCAAAGAAGGTGAATTCAGATTTGTGAACATTCAAATAGCCACATCAGTATGTCCCAAGAGGATATCTTCTTTTGTTTTATTAGCTGGAAGGAATATAGATAATCGAACACAGCTTTATAAAAGTCAAGATTAATATGAAAATCAATTTTTTTTTCTACAAAATCAATTTTATTTCTCTAACCAACTCTAACTTAAAACATTGAAAAGGGATTTTTTCGTTGGTCATAAATATAAAAACATGTGTAAAAGAAATTACTGTACAAACATTAGAACTAGTCACTGTGCTCATAGCTTCATGCGTGTAGACATCTACCTAGCCCATTTCCAGTATTAAATTTCAGATATTCCAAGGGCTAAAGGTGGAATTTTAACAAAGTTCGAACAGGGCAGCATTGTTGAACTTCAAGAACATGGTCTTTCGCAACGAGCCATTGCGAATAAGATTGGCCGTAAGCAGAACTGTCATGGCTAACTTCATTAAAAATCCGCATGCGTATTCTTCTAAAAACCCAAGCGATCGCCCCAATAAAATCTCATCATCTCTAGACAGAAGCATTAGGCGAGAAGTTAAGAGAGATTCAAGCCAAACATCAAATCAGATAAAAGCGAATACACATGCTGAATGCAGCTCTCGAACAATTCGACGGCATTTAAATACGAAAGGGTTTAAGAACTTGAAACGGCCGCAGAGGCCATAAAACAGACGTTTACAATTTGCTTCCGATAATCAAACTCGCGATGCGGATAAATGGAAGAAAGTGTTATTTTCAGGCGAGAAAAAAATCAGTCTTGATGGCACAGATGTTTTTCACCGTTTGGGATGCTTGATGTTTCACAAGTTGAAAGGTTATAGTATTTGTGGACTGCTTTTTGAACTGATTCACTTTTTTCTATCAAATTGCGAAATTAAACTTCTTTTGAACGACCACAATTTCGAGACTTGTTTGCATTAACGCAGGTGTCTTCCAACTCTCTATACTCGGACTTACGTTTTTCCTAATAGTAATCAACTACATTCTTCAAGGTCATTCTTCAATGTCATCAGTTCTCAACCCTGTCTATAAACTAATTATATAACTATTTACCATATCTTAATAGTAAATCTGATCGGTTCGATAAATCAAATGGAAAGATCATCTAACAGATGAAAACAATTTGTTGTTAACCGTGACAAGGAAAGGCTTGTTAATTTTAAAGCCTGTAAAACAAAACTGCTCTCATCGACCATATGAGATAATCATTTTTGGGTTTCATTAGCATGACTGAGTTTAACTGTCCAGAGAGTGAATCGTTGTGCCTTCTTGAGCTAAAGTTTTCCGCTGACATGAAGTAGAAATATTATATTGAATCAATTGATAGGTCTGCTGCTAGGAAAGTCTCGTTCACTGTGTCATGCTAGATAATATTTCTCGTTAGAATATACCTTATATATTTTATAATTCTACCATTAGTCCTTGTTTAAATATTGTTACCATATCTGGTTTGGTGTTCCTGCAATATATTTAGAGATACTTGATAAAATCCAAAGATGAATCTGAAATGTTATTGTTCATTTTCCCACTGACGTAACTTAGCTTCCTTTCACCTCTTCTATTAATATTTTATGGTAATCTTTCTGACGAACTGTGATCTATGGCACTATCGTAGTTGGATAGTTTTATTTTCACAGACCAGTTGAAGTCTCACCGCTCTCCTCAGAATTTACATTTTTTTACCACAAAGAACTGGTAAGTTTATTTTAAATTTTTCTTTTTGTTTTTACTATTCTGTGAGAATTTTCGAATTTTCTTTTGTTGTTTTATTTTATTTATTTATTTATTTGTCAACCTTCCCCGACTGTTTTTTTTATTTCTATTGTAATTTTTTAATTTCACTAATGTTTTCATTTTTTCTTTTAAATTGATTGACTTAGTTTTTTTTTTATTTCTTAACACCCACAGTGAGCTAAATTTCTTATATTTATAATAACATTTTCGTATTCGTTTATCCTGTTCATCACTTTTATTAGTCTACTCGTATCTGTCTATATATGTAGCTGACCACTTCTTCAACCTATTCAGTGAGGCTATTCTAAGAGAATTATGAGTCCTACTAGGATTCAATGTTTGCGGTCACAATCTTAGCAACATAAGATATGCTGATGAATACGTTCTCAGTAAAAACAGAACTGAACCTACAAGGACTCCTGCAGTAGGCAGTGAGGGAAAGCGAGAAGAAAGGGCTAAAAATCAATTACAAACATGTTTGTTAGCAAAAAGAACAGCTTTACATACATTTAGAAATTGGAGGTACCAAAATAAGCAGGTACAAAATCTTAAATATCTGGAAAATGTTTTAAAAGAGAACGGAATATGTCATATTTAAATCCGAAGTTTTACTGTCATAGCGAAATATGCTCTCAAAATCATTTCGTTAGAATTAAGGGAATTCAGTTTTGAACATAGTACATGATATCAATCCTCATATATGACAAGGAATACTGGACAATCTCCTCAAAGATGAATCGGTGACTTCAAGCAAAGAAATGCTAAGGATGCTAAGAATACAGGCATCGAAAATGTGAGAAGCGATAAAGTTTTAGAAGAAAATGGTACTAAACGTACACTTATATGTAACTTCAAGTAGCGGAAATTAAATTTTAGGGAATAATGAGGAAAGAGGGCTTGGAAAATTTGACACTCGCAGAACAAATTAAAGGCAAGAGGGAGTTAGGTCAGAGGAAAACAAAGCATTCCATAGAGTGTTTGAGTAAATAGTTAGCGGCACAGGGTTTGGGAGCGATAAGACAAATACAAAATTTATTAAGAGCTAAAAAGGACAGAAAACTGTGGGAAGCTATAAGCAGCAACGTCCGGAAGGGACACAACGCAGAGAAGAAGAAGACGAAGAAGAAGAAGAAGAAGAAGAAGAAGAAGAAGAAGAAGAAGAAGAAGAAGAAGAAGACATAATGACACGATCTGATACGAGAAAAAACACATTATTCATTTGCCATTCAAAATCATCCAGATATGTAGCCTATTTTTTATCTTCTGTTTATTTGTATAGTGAACAAGTAGTGTAATGGCGGTAAGCTTGGAAAGATGACTCAGTTAACCATTCGAATTTTTGTTGAGAGGGTTAAATTCCATTTTGAAGGTACATTTGGGAGGCGGTATTAATTAATATATACTGAAGTTATTTGTTAAATAGCAAGGAAGACTAGACTGTCTAGCCATGTCAGCAACCGATCTAGGAGAAGGAGCGGTATGAATTCAAAATCCGGAAGTCTTTATACATTATGTGGATATTCTGTAAAAAGAAAATGCGAAGAATGGTTATCGTGAATGTTGTTGGCACCAGCTGCCGTAGGGTCCAAGGAGCAATACATGAATATAGGCATGGGTGGATAGGCGGATGTATATCTGTATACACATTTGATATAGCACATAATCAAGCAGGAGAATATCATATAAAAATTATATATATATATGATCAATTATATCCGAAGTATGCTTATAATTTTCTACCTATATACATAAAAAGATTATTTAGTCTGAAGAAGTCCTTTGAAAGAAGAAACACATTTTTTTCCATTTTGTCAACCAATTATCCAAAAAATTAATGTTGATCATCCAGGTATTTCAGGGTTCTATCGGCCAGGATCGCAAATTATACCTCTGTCCTGATAGCATTAGTACAATCTATTTGTTATGACTCGAGTCAATAATCCAAACCGGCAGATATTCTGACAATGTTTGTCTTGTTTCGGCTTTAATATAAGCCTGCCTTCTTGTAGTGAAAAGCTTGAACACATGGGGCAATGCAATAAATGAAGGCAATATATATATAACTCTAAACATACAAACTGGAAGCAAGTCCTACTGAAAATATGAGATAATCCTTGAATAAAATATGAGATGATCCTTGAATAATCCTCAACACGAAGACAGACATCGACTAGCAGTGAATGAACATTCTTAGTCAACTTTAGGCGGCAGATACAATTAATTTCACATTCACTGATTCTGGCTGTATCTGAAGACAAAACAGATTTGATATTTTTGATATATTACGTATGTGGCTAACCGCATACGATAAAATTTAGATGGCTGAGAGCCGCAAGACATTAACAACATTTACACATATATTTTTATTGCATATACATTTTCTTGTATTTTTTATATAGATATTAAGAAATGCATGTATGCAATCATATTTATTCATGCATGCAATGTTTTAAACTGTTAATTTGTATTGGTTTCAGTTGCTTGGTAACCATTCTGCTGCCTCATCTGAGTGGACGGACGGAATAACCTGAACATCTCCGGTGCCAAAGTGACCAGCAAGCTATTGCACTACTTCACCTTGCATGTCATCTTGAACCTCAGTTGTAATATGGAGAGGAGTGGTGAATTGTATAAATATTGATCTATTTAAAAAGAGGTTTTTTCATTCAAATTTATTTAATTTATATTAATATTAGCATTGACAAATATATATATATATATATATACATATATATATATATATATATATATATATATATATATGTATATGTATATGTATATATATATATATATATATATATATATATATATATATATATATATATATATATATATATCCCGTGAAACTTTTAACATTTCTTTTGCTGATTTCTAATTCTGTGAAAATAATGCAAATTTCCCCACCTGTGTATACTCCCTCCAGTGCTATATATTTGACAAGGCTTCAGTATTTCTACAGACCATAGTAATACTGATTTATACAGTACGTGTTTATGCCGAGTTGCAAGGATATAAAGAGATTCATTTTCTGTTATCTGTGGATTGCGATAACTACATTAAATTGATTTGTTTTTTCCATTATGAAGAAAAAAGGATAGGAGAATTCGACTAATATATATATTATATACAGTTGCGGCCCAAATATTCAGAACGGCATTGTTTTCCTCATAAATGTAGGTATAAATTTTTATCAAAGTTGTTTTATATTCTATAATTTTCACAGACAATAAATACGATATTAATTGTTATTGTTTGAGATTTTGGTGTAATTTGAGAGCATAATACAAAGGTTATGGATGATTATTGATTTACTGCAAAATCAATGGCGGCCAAAATGATCAGAATGGTTGCTTTTACTTTTTTACGTGTTTTAGTATATTTAACTGGCGAACTCTATTTTTTAAAATTTATTTACGTGACGGTTCGTTTACTAAACATTAGTAAGAATATCTGCAGTGTACTTTGTTAATATAATGCCACTTACTCCGTTACCAATTCGTCAGCAGATTATTAAGGTTCGAAAGAAGGATAATGTAAGTATTGGGTCTATTGCAAAGATTGTTAACAAGTCAAAAAGTGTTGTTTACGGTATTCTTAAGGTCTACGATGATTGTGTTTCGGGTGAAGCAAGAACGTCTACAGGTAGGCCAATAAAAATGACCAAGAGAGAAGATCGTGCTATGGTAAAGTTGGTTAAAATGTTTTAAAACTTCTGCTGTTGTTTCTCGGGAAATGAGCATTGTACTGAAGAAAATTTTATCTCGAAAAACTGTATCTCGTCGTTTAGTTGAACATGACCTACAAGCAAGAGCACCTGCAGTAAAGCCACTGATCAGCGCCAAGAATAAAAAGTGTCGTCTTACCTTTGCAACACGTATTGTGGTCTCAAGAAAAATGGCAAGCGGTGCATTTCAGTGATGAATCTAAGTTTATGTTATTTGGTTCAGATGGGAAAAGGTACGTTCGTCGAAAAGTAGGTGAAAAATTGTCACCTAAATGCCTTAAGACTAGTGTTAAATTCTGTGAGGGAAGTGTCATGGTTTAAGGGATGACATCTGGAGATGGTGTGGGCTCTTTGGTGCGATTACATGCAAAGGTACATGCAGGAGTTTATAAATATTATAAATATTAATAATAATAACTGAATTGAAACATTCCTGTAAATCTATATCATATATAGATCTTTATTTTACATATATATCTATATAAAATATATTTTCTTTACAGCTTATAATATTTTGTGTTATATCCAAGCCGAAACAGATTTTTGGTTTGTAAGAATAATATATATTTTACAAGTAATATTGCATTACCCATTGAAATTAGAATAACAAGAGTTTCTTTTTTCATATATAAATATTACTATTTAACCCGTAGATGGGAGAGGGATGGATTCACAAATGACACAAAGATATTTGTCCATACGTGTATGTAACATTGTCTTCTGAAACTCGACTCTCCGAATTCGCTATACGAGCCGATACACATTACACATTCTGCACTTCCACAGGAGAAATATTGTGGATTTTTTCTGTAGCCAGGTGGTAAGTGATTCATTAGAAATTCATTTATATGTTAACTGGTGTTAGCTACAATTGGCGGAGCATTCTGCAAATGATATAAAGGAATCCTTTTGATTTGTCATTTATTTTTTAACATTATCATTTTTCTAGTACACACACACACACACACACACACATATATATATATATATATATATATATATATATATATACATTATTTATTTATTTTAATTATTATTATGAAAAAGAAGAATTTAAGATGTCATGGTGATAATTTATTTCTTTGAACCGAGATTTCAAAACTAATTAATCAGACCGTACATTCAAATACAAATACATGCATTACAACTTTTCCAAGCAGAATATATATATATATTTTTTTTCTGCTTGAAAAAAAAAAATATATATATATATATATATATATATATATATATATATATATATATATATATATATATATATATAATTATTATTATTATTACTATTATCATTACTAATGTATTCATAAATTTGTTTAAGAAGGTAGGTGTAAATTGGGGAAGGGAGACATGAAAAAAGGATGTGAATTTTGAAATGGATAAGGATAAGAAAGAAAGAAGATGCATAGGTAAACAAAATCGGGAAGGAAACAAAGAGAAAGAGAGAGAGATATACATCTGTATAAAAAGACATATGGAGAGAATAATGGAGACAACAGATATGTTGGCCTAATTATCAAGTATATGGCAGGAAAGTAGAAAGGTAACTAGACAAAGAGATCAAAGAAAAGGAAGGAAAGACAGGAAATAAATTAGGGCAAAATGGCTAGACACCGTCAATCTTCAGTATAGAAATAAATACATTTTCTGTCCACAGCATATAATCAGATGATTATGACGCATTTGCATTTTGGAGATATAATAATAATAATAATAATAATAATAATAATAATAATAATAATAATAATAATAATAATAATAATAAAAATAACATGGTATTATTATTCTTAGAGAAAATGATGTAAATATATATATATATATATATATACTATTATTCATTAAAGATATTTTTTTAAATAGGTAATAATAAATATAAAATGAAAAATATATTATTAAATATGTATAAATGTAAGGATAAAACAGTCATAATAGTGATAGAAATAATAAAAGTAATAAGACTACTAGTAGTAATTATAATAATAATTATTGTCTTATTATGCAAACAATAAAAAATCAATATACATATATATATATATATATATATATATATATATATATATATATATATAAATAGATTCCCATACACACACATAAATAATTGTATACACAAATTTAATATTCACTCAAATATATGCTATAATCACATCCATATACCACAAATACCTACATATTCATATATATATATATATATATATATATACACACACACACATAAATAAATATACATTCATACACACACACACACACAAACATATATATATATATATATATATATATATATATATATATATATATATATATATACATATACACATGCATATATACACATGGAATTGGGATTTCAAAATCTTGTCACCCCTACATGATATAATTCTCTATTTCAACGCTCTGCGTGGTATTACCAAGGAGAGATTTTCATATGAATGATACTAGGATACCATCAGTTGAAGGTCGCCGTTCAGAGAGCCTTCGCACCCATCAAAAAAGCTCAGATTCGTAGAATATCACACAGGAAATGGCCCCACATCATTTTGTGCCAAGAAAATCATGGTGTTCATAGCACACTTCTCGTGGTGAGACAGCATCAAGGAAGTTGAATGAACTGAATCCAGATAACTTGATTTCTTTTACTGTATTACTTTTACTGTATATATATATATATATATATATATATATATATATATATATATATATATATAAGATATTCATGGATAGTATTGATAGTATTCCTGTGAACTAATGGGTAGCGGCTCGGATTTAGGAATCGGACAGCCGAGTCCGAATTCCAGTTAAATCCACTACATTCACTTACGTGTTAGTACCCTTGGAAAAGGTATGAATCCTCGTATTCTCCTCCAGGTATGGGTAAATAGCAGGACGGAACGGGTTCTATAGCCTTAGATGGTAACTGTACTACCGCAGAAAGAAATGGCAACCTCCTGCGGGAAAAATCTGCCTCATCAGTCATGTATCGAAAGATACATGATCCTCTAAGCGTCTATCACGCATCGCACATAACTTAAATATAATATATATAAGGGATAGAACGTATGCAAATTTAATTGAACGATGAAGTCAACACAATGTCGTTTTCATGTAAGCAATCAATCTTCAATGCCGCTCTATCTTTTCATCATATATCACACACACACACACACACACACACACACACACACACACATATATATATATATATATATATATATATATATATATATATATATATATATATATATATATACAGGGTGAGGCTGGCAATGTGAGGACAGATTTTATGGATTAGTAAAAAAACTTGCTTAAAAAATGAATATAATTATATTTGATTCCAACCAAGTAAACATGAAATTTAGCTAACTATTATTTAATTTTATTCAATAAAACCACTCCTCGCATATAATAACTGCCTCTACACGAGGTCTGAATCGGCTGCAAGTTGTGATTAATTGGTCCTTATTTATGTCAGACATTACTCGAACTATTGCAGCTTTAAGAGGATCTTTGGTGTCATGAGGCTGTTTATTAACATCCTTCTTAACAACGCTCCACACATAATAGTCTAGTGGGCTGATATCCAAATGGTGCCAAATTCTGGGTGTGATGTGGTCGTACAAATGGTCAGCCATCCATTCTTGTGTTCGTAGGGCCTTGCGTGATGGAGCCGAGTCTTACTGGAATATGTAAGGCCTGCCGTTGAATATGTTGTTAATATGTTGTTAATCCAGGGCTTGACAAGCAGTGTAAGCAGCAGCATTTACTCTAAGACCTTGTGGAAAAGCGTGTGGTGGCATAAAAGTCCTTTATTGCGCAACAATGCCCAATAACATGTCACTTGAAGGAAATTTTGTGCGCATCAATCTTGGCACCTCAGAAGGATCTGAATAAGGCAATGTGTCATTTCTTCTCGTAAGTTTTTGATCTTGATAAAAACATTTTCTCATCTGAGAAAAAACAAATCACACTAGCTTCTGAAGGATTTTTATGTTTGTCAATTGCCAATATATTGTCAATTGTCAATTTTTATGTTTGTCAATTACACAAAAAAACATAGAAAATCCGTTTAAACAGATTCAAAAGGATGCCTTTTGGATCTGTTTAAACGGATTTTCTATGGTTTTTTTTTCAGACATAAATTGACCTCTCTTCATCACGTAGGAATTGTATCGAATGTCTTCATGAACATTCCTTCTGACTGTTTTTTCAGACATATGCAGCTTTTTGGCAATTGACCTCATTGATTGACCTCGGTTCTCATCAATTGTCTGCTAGACTTCCTGAATAAATTCGGATGTTCTCACTTTATCAGAACGTGCATCATGTCTTTTACGTTTTGATACAAACATTGGGGAACTGTCAGCGTCTTCTAACTCATTTCGTATCTTGTGGACAAACGATCTTGCAAATCTGAGGAAGCGTGCAACATCCAAATCGCTATGATCAGCCTTAAATGCCACAATCACAACATGCCTTTTCATTTCATTTGTTATCAAAGGGTTTGCCATTCTTGACTTCTGAAAAATAAAAGCATTAGAAGTTAGTAGGAAGCAGTATTAATCTTAAATCTGTATGTCCTCAAATACCAGCCGCATCCTGTATATAAAACCTGAAGATTGCTTTCACTTAGAAAATTGACTGTCACCCCTTGGTGTTCACATCAGTGTCAATATATATATATATATATATATGTATGTATGAATGTATAATAGAGACCATTCTTCATGCAGTGGTGAATTTCAGTTTAGTGTAAATATTTTGGTTCCTATATAAAAATAAATATAAATAATTTCTTAAGAATAAACAACTATATTTTGTTCCAGCTAAAGTTAAAACGGATACATGACTGCTTAAAACATTGACCCAGCCAAATAAAGTTCCGTCTGCTTGTAACTTCGAAAACTAAGACAGATATGTCATTATTTATTTAACTATTATAAATTGACCTCATTGAACAAGACAGCCAACAACTCGTACTGAAAAAAGATTGTTTTAAAAACGTGATATCTCAAATATGCTTCATTTTAGTATTAAGGCAGTATTTATTGTAAACTTTTCAAAATGCAGAGAGGACGGACGTTTTTGAAATGACTGTTGCTCAGCTCCTGGGGAGGAACATATGTGGAAGGCGTCAGACAAACTTTGCTGCGCAACCCGTATCACTCTGCTCGGATGCATGCTACTGAACTCGATAATCGTTCGGGAAGGCGTGTTTTGCATGAAGAACAGCATTTCCACCTCGACAAATTGGCCATGGGGAATCAGATGAGACCAGTGGACTATGCACAACGGCTTAACTTCGCACGTCAGCTGGAAGCAGAAATTTTGAGGCAAATGAAAACCACATTTTGTTAATGAGTAATGAAGCTCATTTTCATCCCATTGGTATTGTAAATCGAAAGAATTATTCGTACACTGGATTATTTGAAAAAAATCTTCGGGTAGAAGTTGTCCAAATTGACAGAGGAATGCTGGAAAGAATCGAGACCAACTTCCAAGGATGTCTTTAGAAACACATCAATGAAAACGGACACCACATGAGAGATGTTGTTTTCTAAACATGCTTTTGTTAAATGCTTATTCAATACGAACACAATGATGTCATTGCAAAATTTTGAAGCTCAAATTAATAATATCCGTCCTCTCTGCCTCACTTTATAAAATATACAAACAGGTTATAAAACATGAATTCCATTTTTCCTGGGAAACTACATTAAAGGTAGGCGTACTTAAGCAATTAGATACGGAAGACAACCCAGAAAGATAAGGCGCAATTATCTTTTTTAAAAATACAGTTTTCGTTTGACCTGTTACATCCATCTAGCCAAAAGGATGATGTAATTTCGATGTTTGCCTAGAAATACATTTTTCTTTAACAAAAACTTCAATAACCAAGGCTCTCAGATATCAATTCGACTCTTTCAATGATAGGGATGCTTATTTAATTTTTTTTTTTAAGAAAAATATCTCGGTATACTTGTTCAATATATAATTCAATGTAGTATGTACACGCATAAATTTAAGTCTTTAAGAAAATTGCATGACTATTTAATAACAGGGATTGCCGGAATAGACTTGGGTTGATATTCTCAAGATTAAATAAATAAACAAAATAATCGTCCCAACCTATCCATCCATTCAGAAATAAAATACACCTTAACAATCAATGAATAGTCTAAAGAGAAAGCTATCAGAAGTTTGTATGGTGAGTTACAAAATTGCTGCACAGCTTATTCTAAAGATATACCAAATGGATATACCTCGTATATAAATCTAAATATCCATATATATATATATATATATATATATATATATATATATATATATATATATATATATATATATATATATATATATATATATTATGCGGCAAAAAATTAGAGTCGGAGTTTGAAATAAGGGAAGGGTGTGAGGAATCTCTCTAAAGAGGGGGATTCTGGAATGAAAGTTTATTCATGACCAAAGCCTGAAGCTGCATATAAAGGAATTTATGTTCCCGCTAGTGAATACCAAACTAAACAAACAACAAATATGTTTCAACAATAAACATATATGTTTTATAAAATAAATTGTATTTAGACAATATACAGAAAGAATAGAATTAAGGGTCTTATATTATTAAGTAATGGAGGAGGTCTCTAACTTTTCATCAACTTCTATCTCAATTAAGTTCCAAACCCCTGATTCCGAGACGATCTCAGTGCAGGTCTAAGGAGGACTGGCACAAGGTCGCGCTGATTTGAAATAGATTATGCCCACATGAGATCATTTTGGATTTTTTGCCGTATAATATATATGCTTGGTTATAATAAATACAGTTAATAATTAATATAATAACGTTATTGTTATAATAAAAATATAATAATTTTAATGTTTTAATAATAAAAATAAATGTTTTAATAATAAAAAATAAATTAATATAATAACGTTATTGTTATAATAAATACAGTTAATAAGTAATAATTACAGTTTCTGGAAAAGAGCATGTTTCTTGCGTGATCAACAATCTGAACAAGGCCAGGACGCTGTATTTCTCGGCAACGGTGACTTGTGACTTCGTGCTAGTACAGTTATCGAAGGCACCCAAGGGTTCCGTCTGTCCAATTTCATTCACAAGACCTGGGTCAACTCGTGGTATGGTTATCAGCACTTTACATAGATACCGCACGCTGTGATCGTCTCTTCCATTTCGATAACATCAGGAAGTCTATTTCCTGACAAATCGAACATGTGATTCGAACCCGGGTCTCATAGACAAAATGCGAACGTTCTAGCCACTCGGCCACGAGAGAAATATATTTGGTCGCATTTCTTAAGATAAATGGTCCTTTATTATTTGATAAACATATCTCTCAAAACTGGGTCCCCCTTTTTACTTCATAAAGAAAACAACACCGTGATGAAACAATGAAGTCTTATGTTTAACTTGATGAGAATATCAGTATTTTGTTTACATTTTACAAATAACAAGAATTTATGATGCGACTTACTGGAAAAAGGTTACCCTTTATACCGGGAATATTTAGAATTTTTTTGTTCATATTAGATTAATATTTTACACGATGTTCAATGGATAATAGAATCATACTCGCTTATAATAATCTAGTTTATATATGAGACGTAAAATTGGAATTGAAAACGTGTTTGACGATCTGCGGTAACACTGATTAGTATTTTGACCTGTTATTTTCAATATATAGTATTGATCCGTGGATCATCTCAAGTGTGGCACTGACAATCCACATAGGGAGGTGATATATATGTATACAATCTCTCTCTCTCTCTCTCTCTCTCTCTCTCTCTATCTATCTATCTATCTATCTATCTATCTATCTATCTATCTATCTCTCTATACTGTTTTAAATGTCTTATATTTATGAAGTTATAATATTCAGTATTTGAGATTTAAGGTTTATGAATTAGCGAGAATACCGGAATGAACAGAGCAAGTTTTAAGTTCACATTGAGGCTCAAATATATGAGCCACATGTCAACACACACTCTATCTGTATGTGTGTGTGTCTGAGGGTACATATATATATATATATATATATATATATATATATATATATATATATATATATATATATATATATATATATATATATATATATATATACATTTATATTGTATTCGACGTATGTGGATCAAGCAGCTCAGTTCCTAGGAACCGCCAGCCAGACAATAGAATATATGATTTGATTATAGTGGTGGCAGATTTGTGCAGAACCAATCACACATTTTGAAGGGCCGAATATAGAGACCTGGTTTTGAATTCAGAGTTATCCTCCTAGACCAGTATAATCACGTAGGTGATTTCTTTCATCTTTTAATGAATATGAAAGGAACTTACTTAAAATAATATGAAATGAATACACAAAACTTATCTATATTATTTACTGAAACAGGCATCAATATATATATATATATTATATATATATATATATATATATATATATATATATATATATATATATATGTATATATATATATATGTATATATATATAAATGTATATATATATATATATATATATATATATATATATATATATATATATATTTATATACATATATATATATATATATACATATATATATATATACATATATATATATATATATATATATAGTAATACGTTGTTATAATCCAGGCGAGAACTAATAACACAACGTAGAATTAGAAATACGTTAAAACTGAACGACAAAAGAATGCTCTGTGTTTATTTTCAATAAACAGACCAAATTTTCTTTACGGTACATTTAGTATCGTAATTCCAATCGTAAAGGAGTATATACACACACATACACACACACACACACATATATATATATATATATCTAAATACATATACATACACACACATAAATACATACATACATACATACATATATATATATATATATATATATATATATATATATATATATATATATAGAGTAAGAATATAATAAAAAGGCTCAAACACTAATATTCCATGGTTATAATTTGTTACATTGGAATCGTAAATATGATCCAATTCATCAGATCTACAAATTTAAAAAAATCAGAAAAAAGAGAATAAAAAGATGAAATTTAGTGAGAGTGTATGTATTAGAGTGGGAGGGCGAATATGAGGGTTAAATGAAATCTATAGAGAAGGGTAACAGACGAGAGAACAGGAAGGCCTAAAGGTGAAGGTGGGGACTTAAATTTAACAGATAGGCGTTTTAAAGAGGGGAGTTAAAAGACGGTTTATGAATATTCTCCGATGTTTAAACTCATCTCTGAATTGCTGACCTAAATAAAATTAAAGACGGACATCGGAAATGCTGATATACATTAGTGCACACTACGTACAATGAGACGATGTAATCTGATCTTAAAAATCAGAAGATGATAGAGGGAGAGGAAAAAATGGGGGGAAGATTTGGAGTGGGGCAACTAAAAGTGAAGGTCAGTTCTAAAAGGACCGCCGTGCAATCAAGAAAATTTGACAAAAGTAATATTAACTATAGTTTACAAATTAAATATAAACATAAAAAATAACGATTATTTAATCTAATCTATTATTTCTATGCCCAAAACCATACGTATATACACATACACAACAACATATTAATATTTACACGTATATACATACATATAGGTGTGTACACACATAAACATACGTATACATATATGAATATATAAATATATATATATATATATATATATATATATATATATATATACATATATATACATATATATACATATATAAATATATACATAGATATATATATATATACATAAATATATACATACATATATATATATACATACATTTATACATACATATATATATACATACATTCATGCATACATATATATATATACATATATATATATATATACATATATATATATACATATATATATATACATATGTATATACGTATATATATATATATATATATATACATATATATATATATATACATATATATATATAAGTATATATATATATATATATATATATATATATATATATATATATATATATATATATATATATATATATACATCCACACCTGCATATATATACATTTACACACATACATCTGGACATACACATACATGCACTTAAACATATATATATAAAAACTTACACATCTCCATAGAATTCCCTACACGCACTGATCTAAACAAATATACAACGTATCTATCTATCTATCTATCTATCTATCTATCTATCTATCTATCTATCTATACATATACACATACATACATATATAAATACTTATACACATACACCCACATACATATACATATGTATACATACATACCTAAACATACACATATATACACAGACATATATATATGCATATCTACATATGCACCTACATACATACACATACATACATATACATATATATACACATATGCATATACATATACACACAAATACACACACACACACACACACATATATATATATATATATATAGAGAGAGAGAGAGAGATTAAAAGGCAAATGTTAAAAAAAATAATTTTCAAAGTTTTTGAAAAAGTTAAAAAATTTTAACGATTAATTAAAGAAGCACGTCCATCCATATATACATCTAACATATAAAATTAGATGGGTGGACTTTAATTAATATAATTTGTACTTCAAGAACATTGAGGAAGAAAACGTTAACAATATTAAAAATATTATAAACCGGTGGCGTGATTAACGCGTATCTATCTCGCGTAAGTTTACATATATACCTAGGTATATAAATATAACTATTAGAAAACTATCAGATTTTGTATATCAGTTATTAGGGAAACCTATTGCCTACATACACACATACACATATATCAACACATAAATAAAGTTTGCCAAACCTAATTAAATGATCAATATATATATATATATATATATATATATATATATATATATATATATATATATATAGATAGATAGATAGATAGATAGATAGATTATCACAGAAATATACACAAAGATATAATTAGATAATCATAATAGTCATTTCATTTCAATGTCATGTCCGATATTATTGATGAAAGATGGAACTGTCACAGGTGACAACACGTTATAAAAGCGTGATTATGTTTTGAATCGTTTTTTATGTCTACATTTGGAAATGATCTCACTCCGAAGATTTAGCAACTCATCTTGATTCTTATCTCTAATAATAAAAATGTTTTCCGCAATGCATAGATCACACCGATCGCGGAAGTTATTAGGGGTTCTCGCTCTTGATAAGAATATCCATACGAAATGAGGGGTTAGTCCCTTATTCACCAGATCCCAGTAGTGTTTAGATAAGGAAGTGTTATTTTTTATATGTCGATATCTGAAAGACGGTCTATTGTTGTATAGATCCTGCTTCCAATCACCAGCGGATATACCAATATACCTTGTTTTCTGGTTGATATTTTCTTCGGGGAAGATATATATATATATATATATATATATATATATATATATATATATATATATATATATATACACGTGTGTGCGTGTTCCTATGAATATCGAATCCCGTAATCATTTCAAGTGTGTAACACCTAGATAGGACTCCGTAACCGGTTTTGAATTCTCTCTCACTCTCTCTCTTTCTTTCTCTCTCTCTCTCTCTGTAAAAATATATTCATGAAAAATTCAAAAATTCAGATATAAAAATATATCTGTTAAAAGACAGTATGAATATGGATAAAAAGATAATATTTCTTCGCCAACGCGTATCGTCCCCTGCAGATCATTTTCTAGGTAAATGGAAGGATTTTATTTTGCAACATGTATCTAGAAACAGAATATTGTTAAGTTCTCAAAAGTTTTCAGTTTACATTGTAACTTACTTTCTTTTATTGGGCATTAAATTATTTCACTTAGTACTGCCGCTAGTTTACATTAACTTACACAGCATTAATAACATTTTGGAGCTTTTTTAAATTTAAAATTTTGAAGCAAAATATTTTTATTTGCGTTTATAAGTGTTGGAAAATCAAATCCTTACATTCACCTTGATAAATTACCTCACGATCTGTATGTATTTTTAGCCGACACATTTCGTTCGCAATACATTGCAGAAACATGCAAAAATAAAATAAAATCTCATCTATAAACAGAAAAAGGAACCTGATAAATAACAATTTGGAAAATGCACATGTCATACATAGAAATAAACAAAGAGACTCATGAAAAAATGAAAATAATTCACTCAGAAAGAAAATCCTGTAGAGTTGAATATTATCATAATAAGAAATTAATTGAAATTATTGAATATTGAATATTATCCAAATACTAATCTACACTCCGGTTTTTTTTTGCAAATCTCACATTTTCTAACAGAATCACTCCTCTGCCAAGCCAACATACACAAGAAATATATCAAGAAATCAAAAGGAAACGGTTGAATCCGTCTGCACAACTGTTGAAACTATATTTCTATATATGAAAAAATCTCTTCCAACATAAAAAATAAAACACGTAATTTTTCAGTTGACCCAATGAATGAATATATATATATATATATATATATATATATATATATATATATATATATATATATATATATATGTTGTGGTAGGATCCACCTAATTTGCATAGTGGAGTACCGACTATATAAATATGGTTGGAACCGGGAAGACTGGGAGGCGAATCAAGAGATTCACTAGAGACTTTGCCCGACTGCGACATAGTCAACACATTCTCCAGGAACGGTCTTCCCAGGAAGATACAAAAGACTATATGTAAATATTGTGTACACTTTCTTGTTTTCAATACATTTTGTTCTAAGTACATTTTGTGTTGCATTATTATTCCATGCATTAGTTTCAACAATATGTATATATATATATATATATATATATATATATATATATATATATATATATATATATATAAACTTCTACAAACTCGATCCAAAAGATTATAACACCTTGATTAGAAAGGAATTAACAAAGAATTACAAGAAGGTCAATACAGATAATTACAATTATGTAAACATAATTAATTTATCGGACAAGAGGATTACCGATAAACTGAAAATAAGTGATAGAGTGCCCAAACTTTCGACTAGGGATGCCTACATCCTACTTAAAGACCACAAACATGATTTCCTAAACAAGCTACCCACAAGAATTATCAACCCGACCAAGTCTGAGATTGGTGGAATTAGTAAAACAATCCTGGAACGTATAAATGAACAAATAAAGGATCAGCTCGGCCTAATCCAGTGGGTCGTCACTGCAGAAGTGATTGACTGGTTTAAAAACCTCAATAACAAAAGCAGCAGTACCTTCATCCAATTCGACATCGTGGACTTCTATCCATCGATATCTAAAGACCTTTTCGAAACAGCCTTGGAGTTTGCCGAGTTTTACTCCGATATTTCTAAAAGTGAAATTGATATCATCCTTAATTGCAGGAAATCAATTATGATACATAAAGAACAATGGATAAAGAAATCTGGTGAAAACTTTGATGTTTCCATGGGATCACTCGATTCTGCTGAATCATCGGACTTGGTAGCACTGTTTATTCTATACAACCTCACAGTTCACAATGAAATTAATATTAATAATATAGGGATTTATAGAGACGATGGTTTGATGGTAGTGTATAATTCCACCAGTAGCAAAGTTGACAAGTTGAGGAAATGGATAGATAGAGTGTTTAAATCTTTACACCTCAAGGTGAAAATTAATTCTAATATAAAACAAGTAGACTTCTTAGATGTAACCTTAAACTTACACTTTAATAATTTCCAACCCTTCTTAAAGAATAATGCTAACCCCATTTATATAAACCCTAATTCCAATCACCCAACGCCAGTTATTAAACATATTACATCATCTGTTGAACGCCGTATAAACAAGCACTATTCTAGCAAAGAAATATTCGATAAACACAAAATTATCTATAACAAAATCCTTACCGACAGTGGTTACAGATCTTCCGAAATAGAATATAGAGAAAACTGTAGTTACTCTAAAAAAAACAATAGAGGAAGGAGAATAATTTGGTATACACCTCCCTTCAACAAGTTAGTCCGTACCAAATTAGGGCACAAATTCTTAAATATAATTAACAAACACTTCCCTAAAAAAAGTAAATTAAGCCAGATCTTCAACCGCAATACCTTAAAAATTAGCTACAGCTGTTCCACAAACTTAGATAAAATTATTAAATCACATAACAATAGAATACTGAAACTACATAGAGATAATAAACGAAACCTAAATACAAGTTCTAATACACCCCAAGAAAAAAGACTCTGCAACTGTAGAATCCCCGATCAATGTCCATTATTAAACAGATGCTTAACCAAATCCATAGTGTATATGGCCTATATCTCATCAAATGAGAACCCCGGAGATATTAAGCTGTATGTGGGGTCTACTAGCAGACATTTTAAGGATAGGTATTACAACCACTTGAACTCCTTTACAAATACAGCCAAACGAAATCTGACATCACTTTCGAAATATTTTTGGAAACTCAAGGAAGAAGGAAAAACACCTAAAGTTAAATGGAGAATCCTAAGACAAGCCAGAACCTGCAATTCACTGAGCGAACCTTGTTTCATTTGTTTACAGGAGAAAGTATGTATCATTGAACTCTTAAATAATAACTAATTATTAAACAAAAGATATGAGACTACCGTTTTCTGTAGACATACTAAGGATTTAACACTACAATCTTGCTAAATTCCCAATCCAATAACTATGAACCTTTTATAATTATATATACACAAAAAACGCTCTTTCGATTACAAAATAAATAGTGATAACCCAAACATAAAGAAATGCAATCCAACTTTAGAAATCTTATAGAAAACCCTAAAAATAACTACTCCTAATAATTAGAGATAACTCGAAAATCTTTTTACCTATTCAAATGTAATATTATCCCCTATCGCTATCTTCCCTCCCCTACCTCTCAAACTTAGGACGCTTGTGAGTTGACGTACCTAAATTTTGACCGATGTTTATCATCGAAAAAATGTTCACACACCATTCAACATTAACTACCCGGTCCACCCAACAACAAACTATTGTTTCACTTAGATACTCTATGTATATTTTGTAAGTATATTTTTCTTCTCAAAAAATGAAAAAAGGAAGTGACGTTTTACATCCGGTCTTGCCTACAAACAGGATCGTTCATAACCATTTACGACCCTCACCCGTAGATGTGCAGTTAAAATGCACTGAAACCAAGTTGCATCTTTGTTGTGAGTAAAATGGTTTTGTCTCTATGATAAAATGATAATAAATAAATAATTATCGCTCTACTACCTGTATCGAGCTCTTTTTTGAATGAACGCTGCGAACGTTAGAATTTATATATTACTTTTGTTCTCATCGCATCGGATATATATATATATATATATATATATATATATATATATATATATATATATATATATATATGCATATTTCATTAAAAACGACTGACAAGGTTCTTTTATTTAGGTTTTTATATAATTTCTCGTGCGAAATTATAAAAAAAATCGCACGAAAAATTATATAAAAACTAAATAAAACCACCTTGTCAGTCGTTTTTAATGAAATGTGCATGAAAGAAGGATTGCTGCCTTAATACACACACACACACACACACACACACACACACACACACACACATATATATATATATACATATATATATATATATATAAACGTTTCAAATTTCTTCTATTAACTCACAACATTTTGTTATTTATAGATACTTTGTTCAAATAAATTAATTTCGTTTATTTTCTTGAAAATGTCAAAAGTGGACGAAACCTGTCGGCTAAACTACATACAGTTTTCCTATTGTCTCGGTTCATTTATACATATTTTATTGTTCTATAGATTAATTCTAAGAAATTTTTATACGTATATAAAAAAATTAGACACACTGACAAACCGAGATTCAACAAAACAATGAGGTAACTTAAAAACGTAAAAAAATCTGAGTTCAGTTAAGTACCACTCCAATATACACACACTAAATGGCTTACCCAAGACCCATAAACCCAACATACGCATCACACCCATTGTGTTCGGAATGAATAATGCACCCCACAAGTTTGCTAATACAATCACGAGAATCGTAACTCCGTTCCTATGCCCTCACAGCACAACAGACACCATAATACTCGGGTGACTTATTCTAAGGAATACGTAACCTAAATATGCCTAACATGTCTATGGCAAAGTTAGATATGAAATAACTATATACCCATATACCCATCACGAAATACCTTAATATATTAAGTAATCAGCTCAAAGAATCAAAGGATAATGTTCACTTAACTATCCATAATATTATAAATATATGCAAATTAATTATTTATCGTTGTTACATTTCTTTAATAACATTTTCTATAAACAATCATCGGTTTACACATGACGTCACCTATCTGTGGTGTTCTCGCTTGGTTCTTTCTATAAATCTTAGAATCAGTCCCATTTAAACATATCATACATAAAAACTCTACTTACCTGATATATATATGTGTGTGTGTGTGTGTGTTGTGGAGAAAAGTATATATATATATATATATATATATATATATATATATATATATATATATATATATATATATATATATATATATATATATATATGAGGAAAAGAATAAAACGAAAGCGATTAAATCTGCTCAGTTATTTCTCTTCGTGATTACACTGAGTGCCAGTAGTCAATGACTATCCCAGGTTTTGCATAAATGGACCCAGGGGAAAGAGGACCTCCAATAACTGAGAAAAGCATATAATCACGCTCTCTTCTTTTTTATTTCCTTTGATGGGTTTTACGCAATAAAATGATGTCACAATGATTTCAATCACAGAATTGTTCACATAATTCATTTTCGAATGTCAGTCTTTAGAAAGGATCGAACGACCTCAAACAATTTAAACTAAATTATAACCACTGAATATGATAATACTATTTCAAATTCAAGAAATGAATTTTAAATGTTTCCAATTATATTTCTCTCTCTCTTTCATCTTCCGTTTTCATTTATGATAACAGACAATTTGCTATGAGACTCAATATAAAGTTATCGCACTGTTTTTCTCATTTTTTCTATTAATATTTGGCTTTTAGAAACCATCTTAACAATTGCTTGTTTCAATCTGCTCATCTTTCCCGTTTTTACATCCAGCTTATGACATTTCTCAGACGTATGAATGTTGTAATAATAACTTGGACTCTTTTATTTATTATCGTATTTCTGACAAACGAGACACTTTCACGAATCCCGTAGGACTGACAACTTTATATCCTAAATGAAAACAGTCTTAGCAGAATTTGTAAGTAACTTGAGTCGATTGCTGATGACAGCACTAAAATTATTCGTCTTATATTTTATGCAAGATATTCTGTCTGCTATACAACTTCATAAGAACTTGCTTCGCTTTTCAAACATTTACTGAGTATTGACCAAGAGCTTACTAAGCATTAGCTTATGAAATTCATGCAGGGATTGCCATTTATATTTAGCAAGGATATAGAAGGGGCTATAACTTTTGTTTCAATATTACACCAAAGACATTTTGGAAATTATCTTCATGTCGTGTCCAATAATATTTAGGAAATTGCTTTCACATTCTTACAAGATCTAAACAATAACACCTGGGGAATCACCTTCAACTACTTTTAATATTTCTTAAAAAATAAGTGGAAAATTAACTATGATATTGTCCCAATGTTATTTCGAAAACTATCTTCAATTTGTCTACAAGTCTTATTCAATAATATTTCAAAATTGCATTTAATTACTTCTAATTTTACAATAATTACACGTAGGAAATTGCATCATATTTTATTCATGTCGTATTTGGAAAATCGCCTCCAACTTTTATTCAATAATATTTTGAATATTGCCTTCATGTCTCCAATCGACGAAATAACTGCTGAGACTTTACTGGTATCTGCTCAATTAGCTTTAGTTCATCACTGTCGACTATATTTTCTGAGAGAAAAAGGGTTTTAAAATGCTTGGCACGAAGATATTCCCTTCGTTTCGAGTAATCTTCAATTTGTTTGGATGCAATTAATATAAAAACTTATTCCTAAAAAAACTACTGTTAAAAAACAAAAAAAAAACGAGAAAATAAGCAACCGATCTCAATGAAGTCTTCAAAATCCTTCTTTTGAATCTCATACATAATAATAATGTTTCTCACACTATTCAGAACTTTTTCGGGAAATCCATCAGCTGCTACTCCAAGTAGTTGTTAACGTCATTCCATGTCTAATCTACTATAATCTGCGATATTTAAGGCTGACATAACTGAGTGATTGGATATGTGCCTAAACGTATTTAAAGCAATTAAAGAAACAACAGATGATATAATTAGGAAAGAGACAATGACAAACAATAAAAAAATATTAAATAACGTTCCACTGCCATGTAAATTTTCGTAGTTTAGTGTCCGTTTAATATTTTCTCGAATTTGTTTCCAAATACATTGTGCGCATATATATATATATATATATATATATATATATATATATATATATATATATATATAAAGTGGACATAGAAGTCAATATTTAGAAGCGACAGTCTGTTTCATGCTAGATGCAATCGTCAGGCCACGAGTGCTGTTATTTTTCCCGGCTATTTATATATACGGGTCAATGGTGCATTGTGGGTATATCTTTTCAAAAGTAACGGATTCGATATAGATATAAAAACTAACCTAAACGAAGTAGATTTTCTAGATGTTACCTTCAACCTAAGAAAAGGTACATACAAAACATACAGAAAACCCAATGATAAACCAATCTATATACACACATCTTCCAACCACCCGCCTTCTTTAATCAAACACATACCAAAATCGATTAAACGCAGGCTTTCCGAAAATTCCTACGAAACAGCCCTAAAAGACAGCGGATTCCCAGCAATTCACACATACTCGCCACAAAACACAAAAAAGGCCAACAGGAAAAGAAATATCATATGGTTCATCCCACCGTACAGCAAATCCGTAAAAACAAACGTAGGAATAATATTCTTCAAACTTTTACACAAACACTCCCGGAATCAAGCACCCTACACAAAATATTCAACAAAAACACAGTAAAAATCAGTTACAGTTGCACCGAGAACATGGCAAAATAATAAAAAAGCACAACAGGAAAATTATCAACAAACTACATGAAGAAATTAAACCCACGTGCAACTGCAGAATAAAAAACGAATGTCCATTAAACGGTAATTGTTTACAAAACAACGTAATCTACTAAGCCACGACAAAATCACCAGATAATGAAGAAAAAGTATACATAGGAGTAATTGAAGGACCCTGGAAACAAAGAAATCATGTACACAAAACATCTTTCACAAATAGTAAATCTGCGAACAGCACAATGCTTTCTAAGTATATCTGGGAAATAAAAAACAAAACACACACCACACTAAAAATATCTTGGAAAATAAGGAAAAAATCAGCAGCCTGCAACACCCAATCAAAAACTTGCAAACTTTGCTTGGAGGAAAAAAATAGCTATCATTACCTTCCCAGACCTAAATAAATTATTAAATAAATGATCCGAGCTAATCTCAAAATGCAGACATGCAAACAAATTTTTACTACGTAACTTAAAAATCGAAAACGGAAAAAATAAATAAATACATAAACAAACAAAATGACAATTAATCCAAACAAATTACAAAATCACACCTGTAAGAATAGACGAAATAGAATAAAAAATAAGAAACAAAATCAATAATTAAAATAAATAATAAACAAATAAGTAAACTATTATGACCAAAGTATTAGACTATAAAAATCAAAACAAGAAACAGGACAAAAATAGCTATAACGATAAAAAAATGATTAAAAAATAAAAAACAATATACTGCGTTACTTAAAAATCGAAAAACCCATTAGAGAAAATATACAGTGTAACAAATAAATAACAACAAGTAAAATAAATTGATATAAATACATCCAAATATATAAATAAACTAACAACAGAAACTGATAAACTAGCCGTTTAGAAAAAACAAATAAAGATAATCAATCCAAATAAATAAATTAAAAACTGTTACCGCCAAAATAATAGTCAGAATAAACCACAACAATCAACAACAAATTGAACAAATAGCTTTAATTATCTTCACAAACATAAAAAAAACTTTTAATAAGCAAAATAATTTGACCCACATAAATAAATAAATAAAGAAATAAACGACTTCCGGAAAAATATCCGCCAAAATAGACTACCCACAATAAGCTATATAAACAAATTTTTACTACGTTAATAAAAATACCGATCAAAATAAAACAAAAATATATAAGATAAAAAATAAAAATAAATAAAAACAAGCAAAATAATTTGACACAAATAAATAAATAAACAAATAAACGACTTCCGGTAAAATAACCGCCAAAATAGACTACCCACAATGCAACACAGACCCGTATATATAAACAGCCGAGAAAAATAACAGCACTCGTGGCCTGACGATTGCATCTAGCATGAAACAGACTGTCGCCTCTAAGTGTTGACTTCTATGTTCACTTTTATATTTACACACGCTCTAACTCTGATATTGAGCAATATATCCCATAAATATAGCACACTTTAAGACTATATTTCTTCATATATATATATGTGTGTGTGTGTGTGTGTGTGTGTGTGTGTGTGTGTGTGTGTGTGTGTGTGCGCGCGCGCGTGTGTTTCTTAATTGCTCGAACATCAAGATATACCACCCTCTCCTTCTTTCAAAACCCTACGTCCATACCTTTTTTCTTATCTCTTTACTTTTTACTTTTCTACATTTTTCTTTTTTTCTTTTTTCATTTTTTCCCCGTATAATTTTCGGTGAGTTGACCGATTAAATAGTTCAATGTCTGATCTTTACCTCCCTCTACCTCAATATTAATATTGTAATAAAAATAGATTTTAAAACTCACCCTTCCCTCTCTAATTTCGACCATGTCTTTCACAATATCCCATATATACGGTGGACACTGTTGTAAGTGGGGGTAATATGCTGCCTAACGTGGGAAGCTCTTGCCGTGGGAAGCTCTTTCGGCAGAGAGGAACACGGACGAGGCTATGCCGAAGGGCAGAGTCTCGTCCGGGTTGGTAGACAGATACCCCATCCCATGTAGGCGGGGTCTACGGGCAATTTTTAACCGAGCCCACGGGCTCGGATTTCCCCGAGTTAAATGTGCTGAGCGACAGTCTGCAATAAGGATTAGCTGACCACCCTAGTAGACGAGTATCCTCAAATACGAGTGGACAGCTATTACATATATCTATCTATCTATCTATCTATATATATATATATATATATATATATATATATATATATATATATATATATGGCGTCCAACATTATGAAATGGACACAGTCCGACAATTATTTTAAGACATTTGTTATGCTTCCTTCGATATGCGTCGACCTGGCTAACCGAAACACTCCTATGTATCTGGATCGGTTAAGGCACGTCAGGCTATATGACGGTTCCGTATATCATACAGGTTCGATTCCTGTCGGATGACTCATATTTTCTATGAAAATTTGTAGGAAATTCAGACCGGTAAATGTTGTTAATACTGTTTATTATAAACAGATCATTTACTTAGATATTTGTATCTATAAAAATAAAAACGTATAAATATAAAATATGACTTTAAATAATTGCCGGACTTTGTCCATTTCATAATGTGTGACGACATTTGTTTGCATTTGGATACGCATTGACCAGATATGAATGTATGAGAGAAAATCATGGAGAATTGTAGTTTAAAATCAGTAAAATCGACCTTGCTATGCGTTAAATTTGGCCTTTTGCCATATCGTATCGCGTGGGGAGGCAGGTAAATGTCGTAATATGTTGCCTAAGCTGACAGCATAAGCTGTCAGCGTGGGAAGCTCTTGCCGTGTCGACACTCACTCTTTTTGGGTACTATCACTGGATCTAACCAACGCATTTGTCCACCCATGCCATGTGTCCTTATCAAAATTTAAACTTATTTAAGAATCAGTAATGTTTAATTAGGCATATCATAATTAGATGTTTATCCTAGTTACAATTTTAAAGGCATTTAAATTTACAGATGTACATATTGTCAGATATGCAATTTGCTGTGAATAAACCGAAGGCTAATCACCAAACGTACATTTTTTTTATAGTAGCTTATATGAAATGTATTAATATTTCACGATTCAACAACGGCTTATATTTATTTTGCATATTTATAGTAAAGTTCACCCAATACATGGCCAAAGCGCAGAGACTCGTTCGGGGAGATAGACTGATACCCGATTCTGCGTATTCGAGGTTTACGGGCAATTTTTGCTCGACCACAAGGGGTCGGATTTCCCCACGTTAAATTTGGCCTTGCGCTGCATCCTACCTCGTGGGGAGGCAGGTAAATTTCGTAATATGCTAAGTAATCCACCACTAGCAGTAGTTTTGTTTTGAATAGGGGTTTTCATTTCGAGCATTCGCTTGTTGGGCATGACTGGAATTTGTGTGTATATCTTTCTGTTTTTTTTTAAATTAACACTACATTTCTACTGTTAAATAAAGTTAGTTTAGTAATAGGCGAGAAATGTTTGATATAAAAAGCCTTTCTAATAGCGCGATGTTTCTGTGTTATATACTGTGCCCATGAACATTCATGTCTATGTCCCAATACTCATAAAAACGCAAGACACTATTGTAAGTGGCGTTATATGCTGTCTAAGTAATCCAACACAAGCAGTGGTTTACCTACTTCACGCCGCTGGCAAGCATTGTATTTTGTTGATCTTATAAAGATTACAATTTCATTTACAACGTCCGTTTTGGTTATTCCTCATTCAGTATATTTTTTAGGTTACCACAATCTGTTAATATATATATATATATATATATATATATATATGTGTGTGTGTGTGTGTGTGTTTTACTGTTTAAATTGCATTTTACTTTTGTTTTGAATAGGGGTTTTCATTCCGAGCATTCGCTTGTTGAGCAAGAAAGAGATAGCAACAGAAATAGTGTTTTGTTGCTCTATATGCGATGGATCATCCGACCTTTTTCCTCTTCAAGTTTAGTCTTATGCTTTAGTGATTTTCCAAGGGTAGCTTAAATGTGGCAAAAAGCCGAAATCAGGATTGAACTCACTACTCAATTGTAATTGTTCTTGCGAGACCAGCTTGCTAACCATTACACCACCTCGAGGTTCACGACAAACTGTTTCGTTGTAAAACAGCGCTTCACTGTGGCTAGACGTCCGATTGCTTCCAGCCTAGATCCCCACTCCTAGACTGTCGTCGCACGGCATATGCTTTATACTCGGACATATCCTCATATCGCTAGTTATGTTTGTTATTTTATTGTTATAAAAATTTGGCAACGCTTATTAAATATAATATTTCGTTTATATATCGTTTTTTATTGTGCGTAGTGTCACCACAAATGTATACACACGTTTCCAGTGTCTGTTTTTTTTTTAATTTTAATTTAGGTCAGCGATTCGGTAGCGAATTATACATCGAAAAATAATTCATATTCATCTGTATCTCACTCATTTAAACCGTTATTTAACTCCTCTCTTTAAAACTTCTCTCTGTTAAATTTTAATGCCCACCTTAACCTTTAGGCATTCCTGTTCTTCTTTCTTCTGTTACACCCTCTCTCTAGAGCTTTCATGCATTTCCCTCTCACACTTGTTTCCCACTCCCACATATACACTCTCACTAAAATTTTGTTTTTTAGACACGGAGTTATATTACTTTTCCGATTTCTTTTTGAATTTGTAAGTCTGATGAATTGGATCGTGATTACAATTCCAATGTAATAAATTATAACCATAGAATATTACTATTTGAGCCTTTTTTATTATATTATTACTCTGTCCTGGACAGTGAGTTCTACCTGGATTCTATCCCCTTGGAAATTCATTTATATGGATATATATATATATATATATATATATATATATATATATATATATATATATATATATATATATATATAATATCTAAAATAGTTATATCCCTGTAATATAATTATTATTTATTTGAATTATTTTACATATATTACTATTGGTGAGAGAAAAAGTGTTAGATAAATGAACATGCAGTTTTGTTTTGCATTTTATATTTTGATATAAGTACAAAAACTTCTTACTTTAAAAATAGGATCTTCCAGAAAAATCCTGTTAATTTTCTTTTTATTGAAAGGCAGCCGTTACTATTGTTATTAAAATATAATAAATAATTAAAATTTGTTCTCTGAGTAATGTTTACTGTAAAGAAACCTTATCCTATCACTCATTGACATTATCGTATTATAGAAGAATCAGGAACGGCACTAGATTTTCGAATGTTATTGCTTGTTATTTTCTTGTTTTCTATTAAATTCTTACTGGATATTTTCCCGACATTATGTATAAAAATCCTAATGTCAGCTTGTACTTTAATGCGATTTGATGGAATCTCATTTGATTTGATTGCAGTTGATAATATATTCAAACTTTCCAATATTAAACTCTTCGCAATGAGATTTAATGTGTGTGAAACAATAAAGTTGAACGAAATATGTCATCTCACAGATGCTCATCTAATCTGAGCAGAAGAAATATCTAGATTTCCATCTAAGAAGCGTATCTGCAATGATGTCCGTCGGCAAATGTAAACTTAAACAAATTCAATTTTATTTTGGGCCTCCGGGATAATTAATTTATAAATCAATGACAAAAACAAACCCTTTTCTTTATTTCCTCAATACATAATACAGTGTCTTCCTATTAAATATATACAAGCAATAATGATCTATCTATCTATCTATCTATCTATCTATATATATATATATATATATATATATATATATATATATATATATATATATATATATATATATATATCACAGCCAATTCAAATCTTCTTCGTTGTTTCTATTTTTTGTCTGTCTATATCACTTTTATCATCTTGAAATGTGTCTTACTATATATATGTCTGTTTTCAAATTAGAATTTTTCCTCATCGTATTTTCTTGGTTACAAACACAGCACTCTTACCTAGATTACAATATGCCAATATCAGTTTTAGACTTCATATGATAATTCTTGACATATGCAATGGCACTAGAGAATCGGTACAGCCGTAACATTCGTAATTTAAATGCTTGCAAACAAATTCTAAAATGAAACTGATGCCAGAATATTTATAAATTCGATAAAAAAATCTGTAGACGTTATTCCTAATTTCAAACTTTGGTCAAGCAGAAAACTAAATGCAACAATATGGAACTCATATTATTATGAATTCAAAGAAGAGTTATGATCTTATATTTCACACGTAGTTAAAAGATATTGGATTGATATTAAGGAATAGCTATACACTTCTTCCTGATAACCTTCTTTATAACATACTATAAATTCACGTTTGGGCTCGTGGCCATTCTATTCTCCAGAAATTTGTAGAATGTTCCTCTAACAAATTCGGGGTAACTTTGAGATCGATGACATTGTAAATTATTCGACTGGATTAACCGGTTGTCCATGGGACAAATGGAGTCTATGAATAATGGAAAACAGGGTTGGATATGCGTCTGAAACCTCTTGCATTGAATGTGGATATGATATCAGACAGTGACGCTTGCCGATGACGTTGGTCATCATCATTGTTAATCATGTTCAGCATAGTCTATGAATATAGAATACAGCGCAGTACGTAATCTGTTCAATGAAACAACGTTAAAGATTAACACTCACGAGTCAGACACTCTACTGAATCTGACTATACCACTAATCGCCAATACCACTAGCAGCAGCTGTTCCGTAATTATTCAGTCTTCGCTATCAGAGGTTGGCAGTGAATATTCGGAAAAAAAAACATGCCGCCTTTATACACGGCCCACTGAATACTTTCAGCCTTCTGATTGGTTAATTCTTCTATTGGTGAACTATAAAATGAGACAGCTCATTTTGGTTTGCTCACTAGTATATAAGGTAGCCCAAAACTCCAACAATCATAAATAATCCAGTATCGGCCATAAGGTATTTACTGTACACAAGTGACGCTGTAGATCGAAGAATATTAAATTTCTAAAGTTTTAGAAATTAAATACCATCTCCTATATTGCTACATTCGAAATCTGATAATTAATTTAACATTTCTGTGGCAAGACAGTTGGTGTTTATACGGACTAGCTAGATGTCAGGTCAAAAATGGCATAATTCTGGCATTTGCATGATGCTTAGTACTATGCCACCTACCATTAAGTTTACGTACATTTATCCCATGCCTTTGGCACCTCATTGTAAGATAATACTAAAACAATATAAAATCATGTATTTTATAGCTTATATGAATAAATTAATGCATATATAAAAAGAAATACATATGGCGGATGTGCGGTTGGTGTAAATGAATGCGGTTCAGAAATTGTGGAACCGAGTTCGAATTCTAATTGAGTTTTTTACATTTACTAATGCCCAAATTACATTCGAAAAATCATGAATCTAAGCATTCATCGGCCTATAGCTATGGCTTAAATAGTAGGGCAGACTATGCTCTTTAGCTTTGGTTGGCAACCAGTCTAGAAGTACGGAACTGAATTGAAAACCTAATGTGACCTCATGGCGGACTATCCGTACCAGTTTTCTGTATTCAGTTCTTCCGATAAGTCTGGATAGTTCCACATCAGCCTTCAACACTAATCACATCGTATGGGCAGTGTTACTGGAGCTGATGGGACAATCCATCATATATGTTATTATATAAGAACTATATATGAAGATATGATATGCAAGAACTTTACAAGAGTATATACGTAGGTAAATTCTTTAATGATGAAAAAGATTTCTTCTATATTTCTACAAAATAATTCTTACAAACAAATCTCCGTTTCAACTAACATCATTAATTCAACGTGCCTTTATTAAATATGTGAACTGAATATTATCTAATTAAAATTCTCAATCTAATTACAGCAAATAAATGTCAAGGCAGTGAGTAATTGGCTCAAACTTTATCTAGTAATATGTAAGAATTATACGATAGTGTATTTTGACATGTCAAGAACAAAATTTCAGATCTAAATATGTTTGCAACAAATTTTTATTAGAATTTGGAACGTGTTGCCATTACAATTCTCTAATTAAGCACTTAATATTGAACTATTTCGAAAATACATGTGGTACAGACGGATGAAAAGAATTGTCATGGATTGAGTATATGCCCAGTAAGGAATTTTTACAGAAAATGGGAACAAAAACGACACATAATTAGAATTGACAGTTAAAATTTTTGAAACACATAATGTGGGGAGCGTCATTGGAGAATGTGACACTCAAATATACTGATAGCAGAAGGAGCAGGGGAAAACACCGAGTAAACTACCTAACTATTTTGTGCGAACTTATGTAAGTATAAGTACAGAATAGTGCTAACATATATCCATCTATTCCAACCTCACCAGAAAAATCTCTTACAAGCACAAATTTAAATCTCTAAACAATAATCATTACAAAGTTTAACATTTTAGAATTTGCGAAGGTGGGATAAAAACTTCATCGGATGAAATTACTTTTGAAGTCTTCATCTTATCACCATAAACATATTCATACATGAAATTTCGTTGCTATGATGTAGATTCAAGTTGAAGATCATTGATACTATAGTGAGTGGGTGCAGGGAAATTTTGTTGAACTCTTTAACCAAACTAGGGAAATGTTAGTAAATATCTTTGCATTCTAATAATGTGTTTCAAACTGTGTTTCTTTTGTACACAGATATTCTTTGTTCTTTTATAGGACATGGCCTCTCAGAACGTTGGCAATCATGGCTTTCCATCACTTCAAGTCTTATACTGAACCATGTAATGTTTGACCGTTTACCAACCCTCACTGTCTTTGTCCTGCCGTCCATTCATTCACCCATTTTATGTAGGTTACTTGACCTTGCCTACTGATTCTATTGTCTTATGACACTATATGTGTTTATCGATTTTTCTATACATAATATAACACAGACTTGCCACTGGTCTATGGCTACTTTGTCGGATGTAATGATTAGCTTGCTAAACATCACAAATCATTACGAATGACCAGAGTGTCCAATCCTCTGTAGGAGTTCATTTGCTCCATGTTACAAAAATAATGATACACACCATTTATTGTATATGTCTATATTTATGAGATGAGGTATGAGATGAGGCAACAACAACAACAACAACAGTAACAATAATAATAATAATAATAATAATAATAATAATAACAAAAACTATCAAAATACACAGACCTTGAAATCGAAATCTCAAAAATGTGGCATATGCGGACATCAACAAATACAGTTGTAGATGGGGTCCTTGTATTTATTGAAATGTTTCCAATAGACACAGTTAAGTGATTCCTGGTAGCCCATGCTTTAAAGAAATACAAAAAAATATGTTCTCACAAATAAATACAGCCCACACCTTACGAAAGACTTTATCTATGTAAAATATGTGATACTTTTTTTCAAAGCTGCTCAGTGGAAAATATCATGATGCCATTTCTGACGTTAGGCCTCTGCTCGGGACCCAGAAAGAAATGAGTATACACCAGAAATCAAAGTAAATAAAATAATCTATATCTATAAAACATAAGATGTCTGTGTGTGTGTGTGTGTGTGTGTGTGTGTGTGTGTGTGTGTGTGTGTGTGTGTGTGTGTGTGTGTGTGTGTGTGTGTGTGTGTGTATGTATCTCTCTCTCTATGTTATTTATACACGTGTCATTTCTCGACCGATTTCGATGGGATTGCACACACATGTTGCAAATTCAGCAAGGTAGGTCAAGATCAACTTTTCAATCTTCAGCGCCACCACATGGTTGGAAGAAAATCGATGAAACCGACGGTGGGTACGATTTTTGCAGAAACCAAGGGAATATTACATGCGAATAAAACTTTTACTGGATGAGCTGATGTTCTTTGCACTTAATGCAATACATAGCGAATGTTGCAAGATTTTTTGAGAGTGATTGATAATCTTCCTGTGACATTGATTTACACAAAATTAGCAACAAAAAAAACAGTAAAAAAATCGGGGTTTTTTTCTACTACTTAAATAGAAACTTGAATAACCTCCTCATTTTTTAACTAATTTTATTCAAACTTGTCGCAAAAATCTTTGCCATTATGCGAGAAATGGTTTTCATAAGGTAGAACCACGACAAACTGTTCAGAAATCCGTTTTTCGGCCATAACTCCCTGATTTTTCATCCGATGCTTTCCAAATTTAGCATGTAAATGACATATGACACAAATTGACTTGCGTGAATATTTGGTTTTGATTATTTCAGTTAAGTTGACGAAATCTGCGGCAACTAGGTACAAAACCGTCTTTTGCCATTTAGGCAATAGTTTCTTCCTATGATTCCATCGTAAATTAGCATTAGAACAACCTTTGATAGAGAGATTGTTTGAGAAGGATTATTGAAACATTAAAAGGGAAAAATCCCCGAAAAACCTTTTATTAATCTCAGACTTTACAATAAACGTGCGAAGAAAGAGGGGGCGCTCCGACGTTTGCACTTGTAGGTGAATCAACCTCTGACGCTCTATCCCTATTTTTGCTTATTACATTTGTAAACAATGCTATACTATTTGAAAGTTATTGCAGCCATAAGAAATTTACTGAATATCTAAAACATTGAAACAATTTAACCCGAGCAACGCCCACACAAGAAGGTTTTATCGATAGAATTCCTTTATTAACTACAATCAAACACATGCGAAGGACATACCGTAAAAAAGATACCTGGGGGAGTAGCTTAGTATACCAACGGATGATGCATACAAGCGGAGATGCATGCAGATATTTCTAGACAGGGAATGTTGTTATACAGGGGATTTGATTTTACAATTCAGACGTGTGAAATTGCGCAACGCAGGCTACATCGGCTAATAATAATAATAATAATAATAATAATAATAATAATAATAATAATAACAACAACAATAATAATAATAACGGCATGACAGAGTGGGCCAATATCTGGAAAATTTGCAACTCCTATGGGAAGGAAACTGAAAGAAACTGGTACGAACACCACCCTGACCCGGTTACGTAGATAGGACCTGTTACAATTCTATGGAACTACACAATACACACTGACAGAACAATCAAAGCCAACCGCCCAGATATTGTTATTAAAGACCACAAACAAAATAAGTGCCTCCTTATTGATATGGCTGTCCCTGCAGACTGCAATGTATCTTTGAAGATATTCAAAAAACTGTCAACATACAAGGACCTTGAAATAGAAATCTCAAAAATGTGGCACATGGGAACTTCAACAATTTCTGTTGTAGTTGGAGCCCTTGGACTGGTTGGAAAAGATTCCAGTAGGCTGAAGGGATCCCTTGAAGTCCATGCCTCAAAGAGATACAAAAAAATTGTTCTGACAAGTACAGCCCACACTTTACGAAGGGCTTTATCTATGTAATTATTTTTTTATTTTATTTTTTATTTTTTGCAGTGAAAGTGTCATGATGCCATTTCTAACCTTAGTTCCCTGGGCCGGACACGGAAAGAAATGTGTAAACGCCAGATATCAAAGGAAATAAAAATAATAATAATAGTAATAATAATAATAGTAATAATAATAATAAATGCGGTAATTTTTTAACAGGCTTGTCACTCATAAATTCTAATCTTAAGTCAGTGGAGATGTCAACATGTACATGTTTTCTTTTGATGGATTAAGATTCGAGAAAACCAATATCATCTTCAGTACCAAAGATTCCCTTGTTTGCTGCCTGACCGCAACCTGTTAGTCATATAAACTAGAGGGTCATTCACTGTCCTTTTCTTTTTATGAACGGGATTAGTGCGAAAATATCCTGACGGAGTTCCCCGCAAATGTTAAGTTTGAAAGATGAGCCTTCCAATTTAGACACTTGCAAAAATTCTCCGCCCGAGGACAATCAGAGGCGACTGGGTTGAACTCTCTTGAATATATTTCTAATTGTTCCCATAAGCAATGTTATGCTCTGATTGTCTCAAATTATGTTTCTTGTATTGAACTTATTTACCTGTGAGGCATGTGCCACGTATACACTAATCTGACTTATTGTTATGATGGGCATACTGGGTTTTCGTATGAATACTAAATCAGTATCATTGATTAGCGAGCTGCTTTCAAACTAAATAAGAAGAAGAAGAAGAAGAAGAAGAAGGAGAAGAAGAACAATCAAAGCCAACCGCACAGACATTATTATTAAAGACCACAAACAAAAAATGCCTCCTTATTGATATGGCAGTCCCTGCAGACTGCAATGTACCTTTGAAGATATTCGAAAAGCTGTCAAAATACAAGGACATTGAAATAGAAATCTCAAAAATGTGCCACGTGGAAACATCAGCAATACCTGTTGTAGTTGGAGCCTTAGGATTGATTTTAAAAGATTCCAGTAGACTAATTGAAGGGATCCCTGGAAGTCCATGCCTCAAAGAGATACAAAAAATATTCTGACAAGTACAGCCCACACTTTACGATGGGCTTTATCTATGTAATATATATTTTTTTCAATGGAAAGTGTCATAATACCATTTCTAACCTTAGTTCCCTACGCGGGACCCGGAAAGAAATGTGTAAACGGCAGATATCAAAGGAAATAAAAATAATAATAATAATAACTAGAAATTATCAAGCACATATACTAAGATATTGTGTTAGCTCAAATTGCAGATTCTGTGATAAATATCCAGAAACAATTGATCATCTTATATCAGGTTGCACGATGTTGGCTCCCACTGAATATAAACCCGGCATGACAGAGCGGGCCAATATCTGCAGTGGAAAATTTACAACTTCTACGGGAAGGAAACTGAAAGAAACTGGTATGAAACTACCCAGACCCGGTTACGGAGATAGGTCTTGTTACAATTCTATGGGACTACACAATACACACTGATGGAAGCCCATGCCTCGAAGAAATACAAAGGATTTTCTCGCAAGTACAGCCCACACTTTACGAAGGGCTGTATCTACGTATTTTTTTTTTGGGTCAGTGGAAAGTGTCATGATGACATTTCTAACCTTAGGTTCCGGAAAGAAATGTGCACACGCCAGAAATTAAAGGAAATAAAAACAATAATAATAATAATTAAACCTAGCCTAAAAGAGCAATGATTTCATATTTGAATTTCATGATGTATCTTAATTCTTAAGTTAATAACTGATTAATTTCATTGTGAGTTCCGGGATTATAAAATACCCGTGGAAATCCCAACATTACTTCATTAATTATATCCGTGAAACAAGATGTGGGATTAAAAATCGTAAAAATGACTGAAGGGCGTTGTTTGAAGAAGATACTAAAATTGAATATATTAAATATTGACAAAGTTATGCATTTCACTTATGGAAACGTTAAACACAAAATATTACCGTCACTTCCATCTTTCCTGCGCTTGTTTGTTTGTTTGTTTCTTTTTTCTTTCTTTCTTTCGTTCTTTCTGTCTTACAATTTCTTTTCGTTTTACTAAAATCTAACAGCGCCTTAGATATTTATTTTCTTTTATTTTGTGGACAAGGTAGAGACAATGTCTATCCTTGCAATCAAACATGAATGTCACATACTTTACGTGAGGTAAGTGCACGAGGTAACGTAAGTGCTATCTAGGAAACATACTACTACCTTCTATTACTGCTATTGCTGCTGCTATTACTACTACTACTAATAATAATAATAAAAATAATTACTGCAATTGGTGTAAATTCGATTTACAGTCGGCACCACACATATGTGATCTTGTGCTATACAAAGCTAAATTTAGTAAATCTCGACAAATCTGAACTATATATATATATATATATATATATATATATATATATATATATATATATATATATATATATATATATATATATATGTACGTACGTATATACTTTGCCATTTGTCACCAGGCCGAAACGTATCACAAGAAACTCCTCCGTAAAACCTTGACTTGGCGAATTTCTTTAACCTACGATAGCCTTAAGGAATCTGTCAGAACGTATTTTTTCCTCTGTATTCATTTCATTTTCTTGCCTTTCCTTGGACGACGTTGCTAGCCAACTTGCTGACCGGAAATTGTATCTAGAGAGAAGTGACCCCTTAGCAATTGGCTATAATTCCGCTTGAGACGTGATTCAGGAATCTGTCCATCAGCGGAAACAGGTGCCGGAAGTGACATCACTTGTGTCTTTATCTGTGCCGAGTTGTGGTTTTTGAGTGTCCATATTTATAGCGCTTCACATAAAGAAAATTCTGGGATTGCAATTTTACTCAAGAATATCTAGTTTGGCTCGCGGTTTTCAAAGTAGTTATTCAGGTAGGAGCGAATGTGCGAGAGAGAGATACGCACGGTGGCCAAATGAATGCAATTGAAAATATATAAGAGGAATAATTACGAGCGAGGAAAGAAAGTAGTAGTGTTTCTTTTTTTAATTCTTATTTTCTGGTAGCGTTCATGTATGAACAGAGCTTTTGAACGGCAATGTGAGGTGCATAGAAAACGCATGTTTTTCACAATCGGCCTTCTTAACATGCGTTTTTTTTTAATGTTGCATCTAATTAATTTCCGCAGATATTTTTTTAAGTTATTCTTTTTAACCTGATCCAATTCTTATTTTATTATATAAAAAATTAGAGAAAGCGATAAATAAAATAAAATATGACCAAAAATAAAATAAAGCATCAGTAATTTCCGTTTTTTACAGTATCCACCGATTGTTAGACCATGTTATACAATGAAAACTCCTTTATTCTTCAATAAGACTACAAGTGTAGAAGCGGCCAATATAACGCAACCATGACAATCGGCATAGCATGGAGACGAAGACGTAAATGTTTTATTGATATTATCGTTAAGCTTATGCCATCTGGAACAAAGTGACAAATAGAGCATCACTCAGTGCGATTCAGCTTCAAGACAGATTCATCGATTGGTTTAATTGGGTGCTGCTTCGTCTGGAAATACGTAACTCTTGATTAGTTAACTCAAAATATATCTATTATGCGCCATGTCCCTTAACGAATACGCGATCATGCCTCTACACAATTTTCTACCCTTTGTAGATGTAAGCAATATTTGCACCCGTTTTATATATATATATATATATATATATATATATATATATATATATATATATATATATATATATATATATATATATATATATATATATCTGAAGGAATATACTCTTAAGGTGTGCTATATTTATGGGATAAAGTGCTCAATATCAGAGATAACCCGTGTGTAAATATAAAAGTGAACATTGAAGTCAACACTTAGAGGCGACAGGGTGTTTCATGCTAGACGCAATCGATTGAGTCTCCCTCCTCTCTCTCTTTCTCTCTCTCTCTCTCTGTCTATATATATATATATATATAAACAAAGACCTGTCAGATTTGTAATCCACAATTGTTTAGCATTTACTTTTAAAACCAGGGCTCAATAAACATTAGTGCATAATATAATACTATTATTATTTAAAAAGTGTGTATTCCTCGTGACACAGAAATTACCATGTTTCGGAACTAAAAACTAAACTTTAAATTAAAATTGAATTTTTTTTCCATTCTCAAGCGATGTTGAATAACGTTCGAAAAAGATGATTTACATTTTTTTGCTAAATAGTATTATATAGTTTAAGTTGGAGGGGAAAAGGGATTACAAAATTTAAAAAACCTGTCGCCTTTTTTTGACGAATCAGGACACAAATTAAGATGGCAAAGTGTAAATATAGGTTAAGGATTAGGTGTGGCTTTGTAATTTCTGCCTGTCGATACTGGCGTCCTTATATGAGAACACTGTATCCCCTCTGTTTTTTTTATTTATTTAGAGGCATACATAAGATACACTGCAATACATTGGCATATTTATTTATTTTTTAATTATTTAATAAAATACATTTGGGTTGTCTTAAGGGAGCTCCAGATATGATTAAGCTTCAATTATATATTTATATTTTTGTATATAAAGATCTAAAATACTATATTTATTATATTTATTGATATACTAGATACGGTATAGTTAAAATTAATATTAAAAAATTTGGAATTTTATTACGCATTTTCTTACTTTCTTATCTGTGATCTATGATAGATAAATAATTATGAAATTTAAAAAAATTAATTATGTGTTAAATTAAACATAATGCAATGTCCACAAAAACAGTTATGTTTTCTTTGAGTTAATAAATCTTAATTTCTAGCAACTTAATAATATATAAATTTACATGTAGGCACAAAGAATATTGGGCATTTAAAGTCGTACAACTTCTGTTTTTTTATTCATTTCTATTTTACATTGCTTGGTAATAAGTTGGCATATTTTCCACATAAAAATAGCCCGCAGAGTAAGCAAAATTTTAACTCCACCCCTCGGCACTATTAGTCCAGCACACATAAAAAATTCAGGCGAACTCCTAAATAAATTATAAAAACATAGACATTAAAAACAAATATATGGCTAGTTTAGATATAAAATCTCTCTATACAAACGTCCCCATAGAGGAATGCTTAAATTTATTAAACAAAAACACCTAACAAATGCAAAAATTAAATTACCTCTCTCTACACATAAAATCATACAAATATGCCAACTTATTACCAAGCAATGTTTTGTTACTTTTAATAACCAACATTACAGACAGAAATTTGGTTTACCAATGCGATCTCCTCTCAGCGGCGTTGTTGCATGTCTATTTTTAGAATATCTAGAAAGTGACTCATTCAAAAATATTCTCCCTTCAAACTCTTCATATTTCAGATACATAGACGACTCATTATTAATATATCCAAAACAACACTAATTTACCGGATCTTCTCTCCAAACTTAACAACGTTGAACCTACAATAGACTTCACTTTTGAAACTGAAACCTACTACAATCTTCCGTTCCTGGACGTTTTGTTACATAGAAATAATAACGAACTCAATTTTGACGTTTACAGAAAGGCTACAAACAAAAATGATCTGATCAGTTTCAACTGAAACCCCTTTCTAAAATTAAATCTGGAATTATTATAGGTTTCTATCTAAGAGCATTAAGAATCTGCAGTCCCCAATATTTACTTAAAATGAAACATACATATAAAAACACATTCAAAAACCTACAATAACCACATCATTTCATCCACAACGCAAGAAGAAAGACATACAAATATACAAACGAAACAAAAGTAATAACATACTCCGCAATAGTAAATTACATGAAAACAGATACATAATACTACCGACCAACTCTGTTACGTCTAATATCCAGAATAACCTATCCCATCTAAATAATCTTAAAATAGTCACAAACACTTCCAAAACATTTATGGATATACTAAAATCTTCAAACAATAATAGCAATAACATTTCTGAAGCAGGCATTTATAAAATAAATTGCCAATACTGTTCCTCCCAATATATTGGAGAAACAAGTAGAAATTTAAAAAACGCATCTATGAACACAAAAGAGACCTTACAATAAACAACTTAGCTAATGCACTAGTAATACATAGGAATAAATTCAACCATAATTTTGATTTTAAAAATGCTATACTTATAAAAAAAGAAAATAACTCACTCAGAAGGAAAATTCGAGAGAATGCCGCCATAGAACCATACCCAAATATTAATCTACGCCCAGGCTTTTTCCTTAGTTCACCTTTCTTAACAAAATTACTGCTCTCACAAACAAACGTACACAACAATATCGTAAAATGAAAAGAAATGGTTGAATTCGACAACACAGATATAATGATAATATTCTCCACACGTGACATTAACTGACGTTATTTTCAGTTAACAATATGAAAATAGCGTTCCCTACATTCCAGTTGCTAAGAACACTCTGTCTTTTATTTTTATTAATTTCCTTGTTTAATTAAATTCATTTTGTTTTTGCTTTTGGGAAAGTCCACATTGGTCGAAACGCGTCAGCAATTAACAGTGTTTTCCTATTGTAATTTTATTTATAAAGATTGTCTTATCTACAGGTTAACTCTGAGAAATTTTCATACATATATATATATATATATATATATATATATATATATATATATATATATATATATATATATATATATATATATATATATATATAACATGTCGCGTGCTGTTTGTCACTAAATTTGGTTTGCTCTTCTTGCAAATCAGTTCTGTTATTTATCAGTTTAAATACCAGTGTGTGTCTGGCTATTAAGGGCGAAACAACTTAGGGTTGGAGACCAACATTGGACCACATCTACCTATTTGTATAATTCAGGGTAGAGTCAGTATTCAATTGAATGAATCTGTTTTGTGTCAGTAGCTGAACTACAGTTGGTGAACAAACCGGGTGTAAAATCAAAAGACACAAAAATAAAAATTACCATAATTTCTTTCTTTTTTACTCTATATATCTCATTCTCTGATGAAGCTTTTATAAAATTGAAACATGTTTGATTTTTAAAAGTTTCCTCATTGTTCTTTATCTTATGATGCTGTCGGATTACAAACCATATTTGATCTGTATTTTATCCCAATTCACACTCAAACGATATGAAATGGCGAAATCCATTCACTAACAAAATTTTTAACATGCATCAACCTACTAATCACTCGATGAATGTTATGATCCTTACTTCTTTAAAATTATAACCTGTATAAGTCTTTCTTAAATGCGCAAGTACTTTCGACTCTACATTCAGTCATCTTCAAGCATGAACATTTTTGTTTTGGGCAAAATTCAGGTAGAATCAGAGACGAAAAAAATATAATGCAAATCGAAATATATATATATATATATATATATATATATATATATATATATATATAGTTGACAGAAAGAAATACTCACACATACACACAGTAAAAAGAAACTTAAGATATTGGAGACAATCTACATTTAAACAACCAAACCACACTCAATAAATATAAAATTTACAACCAGTCACAACACATTACAATGTTTTATGCACGTAGTTCTGCTGATACTATTTCTTTCTCTCGCATAGTCATGTCCGACGTCATAGAACCGAATTACGAATTTAGGAACTGCGTTTGTTATTCCGCGATCGTTATCGTATCATAGCAAACTTCTACGTCAATGTAACAGGAGGTCATCTTTGATGCTGAACATTTCTGTTATAATGTCAATATACCCACTCCGGTGATGGCTCATTTGAGCCGAAAGCCTAGATCGAGGAACAGTCTAATATAAAATATGCAAATATTTATATCTCCCTAAACTAAAGCAACTATACGAATCTTCTTGCAACGTCACATGATCAAACATAATAGTCATTCGATGTCTACTATATTTAACAGTATATGTTAGAATATATATATATATATATATATATATATATATATATATATATATATATATATATATTGAATTAAAGTATCAAGCTCTCTTTGATCTTCTTGAAAATGAAACTGAGCTTGATATTTTAATTCAATTTAATTTTTACAATTAAATTTAAGTTTTTAGCTCCTGTTTTTGAAACATGACAACTCTTATGTAGCGATGGAATCATATTTTTAAAACATAATTATAATGTGTGTATATATATACATATATATATATATATATATATATATATATATATATATATATATATATATATATATATATATTGGTGATTCTGTTAATATATATATATATATATATATATATATATATATATATATATATATAATAAGAGAGAGAGAAAGAGTCGGTTAGAGTTTTTATTCTATTTTACTATACTCTTTACTTATAATTCTTTCAGTATATATTTCTGTATATTCATCGATCAATATATCAGACCTACACAGAATTCGTTAGGAACTAAATGCAAATTGAAGTTTGCTGTTACATTTTTTCATAAAGTTCTCTAAATCTTGTCGGAGCAAGAATAGTAAAAATCTAGAAGCAAAGCATTTAAAATTCTATAAATTGGATTCTACTTTTTTGCTGGAAACAATACAACAAAACAAAGGCTTCATATTAGATTGAAAAAATAATCTTTCTTCACGATATATATTTTTTAATGTTTAAAAGAAATCACAAAAGACGCACTGACAAGCGAGAAGAAATGTCAGCCCACGCATGCATGATACTTTGAATGTTGCATTGTACTCAAGTGGAAATATTATATACCGATGTGATGACATCTTTGCTGCGCCTACTTGCATTCGGTTTAAACAAAGAAGATTCTGTACTAAGAGAAAAATATTGTGTGCATAATATAAAAATATCACGAATTCATGTAAAATCGTTGCTAAAACATGAATACGTTTTGCATACACTGTGGAATTGAACAAAAATATAGGAAAACGTGTTATGCATGAAGTACATGACTATTGTTAAAGCATATTATTAAAAACGTTCGACATATATATATATATATATATATATATATATATATATATATATATATATATATATATATATACAACCGCACACACGTATATATATATATATATATATATATATATATATATATATATATATATATATATATATATATATATATATATATATATATATATATATATATATATATATATATGTATATATTTGTAGTGGGTACAAGTGTTTATATAATTATTTTCATGTTAATCATGTTTTTACATAGTGAAATTAAATAACAACCTCTCAAGGTAGAGAATTACTACTGGAAATAAAATGTGTTTCTCCACATTAAACTAATTTGTACACAATTTAATATTTATTAGGTAAACACGCTCCCATATGTCTCTCTCTATATATATATATGTATCTCTCCCTCGGTCTCTCTCTCTCTCTGTCTCTCTCTCTCTCTCTCTGGCATAGTGGATAAAGGCGTTGTTTACATCCAATGAGAGGACCGAAAGAGTTGTGAGTTCAATACCTAGTTTAGGCAGTGGAGAAATTGGAGAGGGTAATTAACGGGAGATAACTGATAATAGACATCCATTAGACATGCTATCTGGAACTAGTCTAGCGAAATAAAGTTTTCAGTTCGATACCTGAAGAAAGATGGAGCGTACAACGTTGTGATAAATATGGCAACAAAGATGAGGATAATAGTCCGAATAATTTAAATAGTATATACAGAGGTTGGACAAAATAATTGAAAATTTATTTAATATGGCCCTCCTTTATTTAATAATTGGTCTTCCTTTAGTTTTACATACAGCTTTAATACGTTTAGGAATGGAATCATACAGCTTCCTGACTTCATCCAGAGACATTTTCAGACATTATTCCATTAACACCTGCTCTAGCTCTTTAAGACACGACGGTGGAGTATAGTGGCTCTTAAATGCACCACAAATCTTTAATAATATTGATATCTTAAGATTGGGGAGGCCACTCCATAGGTTCTAGCTCACTTTCATGCACTTCATACCAATTCTTAACCACTCGATTGGTATGTATTGGAGCATTATCGTCTTGGAAGATGCAATCAAAATCAGGGGATAAAGTCTGGGCCATTCGATGAACGTGATAATGCAAAATGTTCAGGTAATCTTTGCTGTTGATTCTACCACGCAGTTCAACTATTGGACCGAGACATTTCCATCATATAGTATCCCAAGCTATCACTGATCCACCTCCATGCTTCACTGTTGGAAGAAGGCAGTCAGGGTTGTAACCTTCTTTGGGCTGCCTCCACACATAAACTTGCCCTGAAGTTGGGAAAAGAGAAAAACTGGACTCGTCTGAGAATATGACTTGCTTACATTGGTCTGCAGACAAGGCATTGTGATCTCTGCACCACTTCAAATACTTCTGAATGTTGCAACTGGAGAGAAGAGGTTTCCTTACGGCAGCCTTATCGAGCTGACGATGAACAGTTTTAGTAGAAACTGGACTATTCAGATGATTATTCAACTCAGCAGTCACTTTGGCCGCAGTAGTCCGATGATTTTTTGCCACATTGCGTTTCAATGCACGTCGGTTCCTGTTAGTAAGTTTGCAAGTCCGGCCTAAATGGATATGCATGCTAGAGTTTTTACCCTGTTTCTTGAATTGCATCATAATTTTTGATATGGTAGCTCTTGAAAAACCAAGCCGTTTAGCAATCTTAGTGATGGAGGCTCCTGCCATGCGAGCTCCAACAATTTGCCCATTTTCCAACTCAGCGAGGTCACGCATTTAGCTTAAATTTTAATAAATTCCAAAAATAAATAGGCCAAATACAGTAAATTAGATAAATAAACGTATTTACAATAGATATAACCTGCAATTACGAAGTTTTATTTAAAGTTCTTAATATAATAGGTATTTGAAATATAGGAGTGGGATTTGCAGCTGTTCCAATTTTTTTGTCCAACTCCTGTATATATATATATATATTACACTAGTACACTTAGAGTACCCAAAAACTCCAACAGGAAACACACATGTCAGTGTTAATTTAGCCGCCCTTATTTTCAGTTATGCGGAGATTAGCTTGTTCAAAAAAAATCAGAATTTTCCTATTACCCCGTCCTGATCGTTGGATATAATCTCTAAGTTATTCAAATATTGTATAGACAAGAGAACATTTAACTTAAACTAATTTTATCATTAATGATCCATCGTTTGATATTGATTACTATTACTTTCGTAAAATAACCGCCATTTCCTTTGGGCTTTCGTATATATCACATTGAAACGCCGGTTCCCGTACGAATACCGACGTTAAGTAAGATAGAGTCTGGCCTGTACCTTAATGGGTGGCCGCCTTAAAATACCAGCTGCTGTAAGCTTCGATGTGTGGGTGATGTAGTGGATAATGGCGCGGAACTAGTAAGAATGTTCCAATTCCAGTTGGGTTCGTTATATTTTCTTACACGCAAATAACTTTCATAAATATATGAATCCATGTCTACTCCCCCCAAGTTTGTGTTAATTAGTAATTTATTATACAAAAAAAAACAATCTTACAATCTCCAAATATATTCTGACTTTAAATATCCCCTAATGGGTTGATAAACCGTGAAAAACGAATCACTCAATCAAGAGAAATTCGTTAATGTTACCATTTATTTTTAATCCTGTTACTCATCTATTTTTAAAAATGCAATCAATAATATATTCTCCTTCATCGTACAGAACTTCTTCCCTGCGTTCCACTCGCTTTTCAAAGTCTTGATCGTCGAAATAACTGAATAATTCATCGAGCCAAGTTTTAAACTTCAAGAACGGAATTCTTTGGAAACTGAAGGTGCCACATGATATGAATATGTTGGGTTCCGTAAAACTTTCAAACTAAATTCTTGAATAGAACTTCCTTTAGGAAAAGATAATTTGAAAGATCTTCATTTTAATCTTCATTCGAAGAATCTTTTTATGAAATGCGAATGGTTGTGTCAGATTTATGCTTTAATAACAAGTCATTAATTCTTCAATCGGTGCGTCGTTTTGTCAGGATTTTCCGAAAGATACTTCACATAGCATACCCATTTTTCAAATGACAAATCAGGACATAAGCGATCACATATATCATTTTGCTGTCGAATGACATGACTTCTTGCGAAAGATAGTGGAGTAAATTCATGTTGCCATGACGATGTCTTTAATTCATCGTAGTCTTCTCGTATACCGGCTTCTAGGCAAAGATATAGAGCCATAGCAATCCTTATACCAGGCTTGGCAATCATGCTTCTGGGGTCCACGACTGGGGCCGACATGTGGAGACCTAAATTACTACAAAATAACAATTACTGAAAACATTCTTAGGACATTTTTAGTAATGTCCCGTAATTAGTTTTATTAGCAACTGTATATAATATTCGAAAGCATTTTTACAATTATTGACATATTTCCATAAATACCGTAAAATAATTAAATGCACAAAAATCGCTTTATTCACTATAAATTAGACATTTTTAGATAATAATGGAAAAATAATGAGTTAATTTGTTTATTGTAATTGATTACAGAAAATATAATTGTATAATATAATCGGAAAGTAATTTCAGCATTTTACAAAATCGTGTATCAACAAAGTCTGAAAATACTTTACAAAAGATGTGAATTTCACACAAATAATAATTTTGATAATATTTAAAAAAATATCGTGGTACATGTACAATTTGTTTCATAAAAAATGAAGAAATATTTATTTCGCTATCATACGATACTAGATATTACCAATATCCATAGTGTTCAAAATTAAAAACAAAATCCATTAAGAAGAACACAAAACTAATTAACAGGATAATTTGGGGAGATAATCCAATAAATATATGTAAAAAGAACGAAAAGAAATCTGGTATCTCTGTGTTATCTAGTGGAACATTTAAATTACCACAATCTATTTCTTTCAAAAATGTTCATATTCTTGAAAATAAAAACTAATGTTATTAAATATTTCCTCTTCTGTGGGACAATCTTTTCTTGTGACATAGCCTGCTCGATACAAATGTTACATTTTAATATATTTAGATATCCTACATTCAAGGTGTGGAAACTTATAAAATATTTGGCATTCGATTTCATCCAGCTAATTCTACATTTTGAGCAATTATGAACTGGATCAAAGTTGTATTCTTTGATGCCAACATTTTATTTAAGAAGTTTTTTTTTCAATAAAAATTTAAAGCGTTATAAAATATGCACCACTTGAACTTTATCTTAATTTTTCAAGTTCATTTTCTAAATATGCTTGGTGAATTTACCAAAGACTAACAAAATAAAACCTACTGTTTAGCAAATATCTACAAACATCAATTCAATCATTGCATATATGTTCAATGGTTAAACTAGTATCTCTTATTATTCAATGGTTAAACTAGTATCTCGTGTTATTCAATGGTTAAATTAGTATCTCGTGTTATTCAATGGTTAAACTAGTATCACTTGTTATTCAATGGTTAAACTAGTATCACTTGTTATTCAATGGTTAAACTAGTATCACTTGTTATTCAATGGTTAAACTAGTATCTCTTGTTATTCAATGGTTAAACTAGTATCTCGTGTTATTCAATGGTTAAACTAGTATCACTTGTTATTCAATGGTTAAACTAGTATCACTTGTTATTCAATGGTTAAACTAGTATCTCTTGTTAATGATTTCATTCTTTTTCCTTGATTTTCGTCCATTTCTTCTTTCTTTTTCCAGAATTAGAATAAATGACTTTTTCATTGGATCATTGTTTTTAGCATCAGCATATATTTCTTTGTCAGAGACAATTTCACAACATTTTAACTTTATCAGTGAAATTAACTGTTTCCGCAGTATCCTAACCATTTAATAATGAATGTGTTTTAATGGCAGCGACAGTTTTTTCACAAAAAAGTTAAACATACGTTAACATTTTGTTGCTCAACAGGTTTTGGGTAAATTACTACATCAGTTAGTTTCGACAGCTTAACGAATTGAGTTTTTTTTAATACTCAAAAAGACCTTTTATAATTTCCCATTTTACAGTCATCTTTTTGCCTTCAGAATAAAACAATAATTCAAATGGAGCTTCAGTAATGTAATTATTCCGAATATTTTTAAGAAGACTGACATAACCAAAAAGTAAGCACAAACCGTTTTTAGTTATCCAAGGCTTATAAAAATGCCAACGTTTTTTGGCGGAAAAATATGCGAGCTGTTATTCTTACATACAATTGCAATTACCTGACCGTTTGATTGCATAAAGAATATATGACAAATTATCATTTAAAAACGTTGTCTCTAATTATGCAACAGGGATCATTTTAAATAAATGTTTTGGTCCTACATTTAAACATATAACCATAATGCTCAATACGGTATTTCTCTCATTATATTGTAGAGCAACATTGGCAAACATTCATGAACTAAAAGAGACACTTTTTTTCTGATTTTCAAAGATTTTACAAAAATATCATCAAGAAAATTAAAGTCATCTAATTTTGAAACTTCTGATGTCAAAGCAGGTAATGTTCTTATACTGGGTAATTAAGAATCATCCAGAATGAGATGTAAGAAGATATTCAAATGTCGTGTTAAGTATATCAGAATCAAAATATTTTGTCTCAATTATTTAAGGGGACATAACATTAATATTCTCATTTAATTTCGTTTCTTATTAATTTTTAATTTACTAAGATAACGAAGTGCTTCATTGATTTGTGATAAGTACTGAAACACTAATACTCAACTTTTAGAAAGAGAACAATTGTCGTTATCTACCAACATTCAAATCACAAGTTTTAATTAAAATCTTTTGAATTCTTCCATGGAAAAAAGAAATCAACAGATTGGAGGGACAGCTGATTGTTTGATTTATAGCATGTAACTGCTGAAAGAAAATGCTGTTGATCAATATTCTGATGGAATTTTTCAAAAGTGATGATTTTGTATTTTTCTGGAAACTGTGCCAACTCATCATTTTGCACATTGCACATTGAAGCAGAAGTTTTGAATGTTGATTTTGCCTGAGGATTAGGCAATACACTTATAGGAAATGAGCAAATATTAATGATGGATTTGTGTGTCTTACTTTTCACTGTTTCATAATCAGATGGAAATAGCTTTCACAAAAGTCATTGTTTAGATTGCCAGGCGTGTTATCTTGAGGTATTGCCTTTAACCATCTCTCCCTCTCATTCTGATCCTGGGAAAGACAAAATACACAAACATCTTTTGTAAATCACTGTTACCTCAAAAAACTTTTATTACTTATTAAGATTTTGAGAAAGAATTGGGGGCACTGAAATTAAAAAAATACTTAAACTATTATTTGGCAAAAATTACACGGTGCTACTAAAAAGTGTAGGAACCTTATATTCTAATGCCTAGAGAGGTTAGGATTCAGAATTAATAATTTTAAAGTTTGTATGAATATGAGAATTTCTCATCTTATGTTACTTTCCGTTGCCTTTAAAGAATTACGTAGTTCCAAATTAAAACTTTGCGTGTTGACAGTTGACCCCAGTGCATGAAGCGCAACAGACGTTGTATAGGCTTTGTGGATCACCTTGTATAGTGCCCAATCTACCCTGGTATTTAACCCATAGAAGGGAGGGGAAAAGGATTTATGCATTTCCTAAGTGCATCTCTGCTAAAGTGAGATGAATGAGTTAGCCTAAATTTTAACTCCGATCACATACTACGGCTTGATAACAATTATAACCTCCGAAGTTATATACCACCTATTAAATATGGTGACGCTTTTCTTCCAAACATTCACTTTTTCCCGAAAGGGTTTTGCTGGAGGCGTCCGAGCAGATATACAGAGCTAGGCATGAAGCACTTTCCCACCATTATAAAGTAGTTTCCCTGTATCTTTTCTATAAATAATTTTATGGCAATTATTCTGTTGAGAGTTCTTCATTGAGAAACTTAGCTTCACGAATTTACGCACAGAAAAGCATTAGGAGTTATGTGTCATCAGTTACAGTTGACATTTCTGGATGTAACCGTAAATTCTATGCTAATAATTTCTTCTTCGGTATTTCTTACTTGTGGAACACACTTCTTGTTTCTTGTTTTCTTGTCAACGGCGATCTTTAAAAAATTAAATTTTACAAAAGTCCCTGTCTTCTGTCAAATTTATACTGTAATTTTATTGTCCTTTCCCATCAGTACAATGTTTTATTGGTTTGCTTGTTCTCAGTAAGATCTTGCGTCTTAGTGACTTTATCGCCATGCTTGGAGTGATTTAAAATATATTGGAAATTAATTATTTCGATTTCCTATGTATTTGAGATTTTTTTCCTCCAGTATCACCAAATTTTTATTCCATCGTAGATACGTGTTATTTTATGTGACCTTTGCTATTCTTCTGTAATATTAGCATTTTAATTGTCTTTATTTTACGAAATATGACTACAAAAAGACTTGCTAGAACAAAGAGTGTTGAATCAGGCTGTAGGTTAAAATCAAGCTGGAAATAATTGGCACGTGAATTAGTATTAATTTGTGAATAATATTTCTTTGATCATATATCTATAGGTTTGAATTGAAATTCTTGAAATGCCAATCTATAATTGTTAGTAAGCACAGTGTATTCGAACGAAACTATTAAAAAACCAACATGATATCAGCGCAGATTGTTCTACTGGATTCTTATTAAAGAAGATGTACACCTTAACGTGAATTAAAACTTTATCTGGGAAATAATCCAGAATAATACTTTGATAATCTAGGCCAGACAGATGATAAAAGAACATGCATGTCAATTCAAGCACGAACATCCTTTGCAGGAATAAAAAACAATGATTTTATTAATCAATTACAATTCCTTTGTTTAAGTTCCGGCTGAGAAAATGTATACGTTAGCAGATATAGACGCCGAAAAGTCTCAACGCGTCATCTACATTTATTAAAAAGAGAATAAATGAATCTTGTTTTGCTATAAGGACATCCGCAGTCAAACCAATAAATATACGCCTGTACAAGTATATATATATATATATATATATATATATATATATATATATATATATATATATATATATATATATATATATATATATATATATATATATATGTGTAGAAACCGGTTTGGATAAATGATTTAGACATACTATATGTGTTTATTTTTGTTTTAATCATTTCAAGTTCTTGAATCAATTTTTTGATAGCCGTAGAAAATAGATTACGAAAAATACCAGAATTTACTTTCAAATAATTTTTATTTTCCAAAGTACTTTCAGTCTCATCTCAGACCATCTTCAGGGGGTTACTTTTTCGATGTATATACGTATTTTGTGAATTTCAAAATAATTTTACTGTATTCTTTTTACTACGCTTTTATCGTTTTACATGAATTTCAAATTCACGAGTGTGCAAGCGAGGAAATATTTTGTATTTTCCCATTTATTTATTATCCCTATTATTTCATTAATATATATCTATATATATATATATATATATATATATATATATATATATATATATATATATATATATATAGTTATAGATAGAGTCGCCTGACGATTGCACTAGCATGAAACAGACTGTCGCCTCTAAGTGCTGACTTCCATGTCCACTTTTATATTTACACACGCTCTATCTCTGATATTGAGCACTTTACCCCATAAATATAGCACACTTTAAGACTATATTTCTGCATATATATAGATATATATATATAGCCTTCTTTCTATCAAGTTTCCGTTGACTTAAAAGGATTAAAAACAAAATTAAACAGACATACTAGGTCTAAATTATGTAACAGAACATGTCGGAATGAAAATATGCTGCCTAAATACACAACATACACACACACATGTATATATATATATATATATATATATATATATATATATATATATATATATATATATATATATATATATATATATATATATAGAGAGAGAGAGAGAGAGAGAGAGAGAGAGAGAGATAGATAGATAGAGTAAAATGTATATTTCGGCAGCAATCTTTCATTTAAACATGTTTCGGTGAATATGAGAGACAAGGAAAATTTCATGACAGTTATTTTTCATTGTTTCTAATAAATACGAAAAAATAAACACTATGGATAATTATTACTCTGCCTGACTGCCATCAAAGAGAAAAATGTAAGAAGACTAGAAAAAAACTAATTAAAAGATTAAAAATTTCCTTGACTGTCATTTTGTTTGAACACTTGTGGTGTCTTATCAAGTGATGGTGTTGAATGTAGAATAAAATCTTTATACACAAATCATGTGTGTGTGTGTGTGTATGCGTATCGACATCTCTGTATCCTGACCAGTAGAGACATGGTAACGATAATTGTAATATTATCCTTCTCCTTATAAACATTAAGCATGCATGGACCGAACAGCCAATGCCACTGTCGGGTGAAATAAAATCTTTATCTTAAAATTATTTTCCAGGAAAAACAGGTTTTTCGAATCAATTTGCTGTTATCACTCTTTCTATTATTGGTGCTAATTTCCTTCGCAGTCTTTTGTTTGAAGTTCTGTGGCCGCCAACATATTGAATACGTAATCTGTTTCCCTTCGTGTTATCTGGACTATACATTTTAGCTGATGATATTGTTGAAATTCCTCAAGTTATGTGTTCTTTGTCATTTGCTACATTGCTTTTTGATTCTGTAACTCTATTCTACAGGGTTCGAAGAAGAATATTCTTTGTCAAAATACAAATGCTTCTTTCGCCCAAGGCCATTTTAATCATTTGTTTGAGAACGCCCTACTATAGAGCTATCACTTAGAATTAATGCCCAGTTAGACCGGATGTATCAGTTTTTACCTTCTGTTACCCTCGAGCAGTATCTGAACTATCTTCATCTTCGAAGCAACTTATTCTTGTTGACTAACTCTCTGCCGGCAAGTTCCATTCGTTTTGTTGGCTATAATATGTATACAGTTTAACTACGACGGCATTAGAATAATACGTATATCTATATAACCGTGAAACTTATTAGTCTCTGTTTCGAGGTCCATAATTATTGATGAATAAATTATTACAGTTATCTATGGGATATTCTACGATGAAAAATAATTCAAATTTAAAATTGAGAATCTAGACAATATTCTAATCAATCGAAAATATCAGAATAGAGTTAAATAAAATCTATTCCTATTTTATAAATGAACATCACATAAATGTTTAAAATTAACTTGAATATTAATACAAATTGCTAAAGCATTCCGAGCTTTTTAAAAATTTTCAGTCCGTTGTGGGTGTATGGTCGAGTATTTAGGCGAAAAACACGTATTCTCCTGGTATATTTATCCTACAACAAAAATGGCGTACTTAAAATATGAATACGGGTAATAAATGACAAAGTACTAAGAAAACTATATATATATATATATATATATATATATATATATGTATGGAGAGAGAGAGAGAGAGAGAGAGAGAGAGAGAGAGAGAGAGAGAGAGAGAGAGAACAAGAGTTAAACAAGGATCCATCCAAATAATATGTATTTATAGGTTTTTAAATCCATGTAGCAAAAAGAATCTCCGAAAAAAACAGTGACATCCGTGAATTATCCTGTTGCTTAAGATTGTTTAGCCGAAGAACTCCAGCGTTATCCTGAATAACGTAGTAGTAGAAGTAGTATTAATAGTAAGTGTACAAGTAGGAGAAATTAGTGCTTTAAATCCATTTCGAATATCGTATCCTTTCCTGTTTAAATTTTGGCTAAGAGAGGCCAACTTTGTTTTTCTGATTTCCCTTTCCTTTTTCCAATTTTTCTGCACGAAAAACCGACCAAAGATTTGCTAAGTGCGTTTGTTTGTTCTCCCTGCACCCAGGACCTAGGATCCTTCTGCCAGAAACACTGGGTTCTAGTTTTCCAATTCCGTCCCTTAAGCATTTAACCAGGTTGTTTTACAATCCTCAGACCACTTTTCCGAGAACTTTAACACAGCAGTCATGAGGTTGTCCTTGATCATTGAACTAGAAGGATGGTTCTGTAAATATTGTCCCACCCAGCTCCACAGTAATTGTGAACCAAAGGATCGGTTATATATATATATATATATATATATATATATATATATATATATATATATATATATATATATATATATATATATATATATATATATATATATATATATATATATATATATATATATATATATATATATATCAAAGCAATAAAAGTATGAAGCTTGATATTACTAGACATATTAAAAACGGGCGAAGCAACCGGTTTCGATCCCGCTCATCAGGCTTCCAACGGGAGATTTAATTTAAATTAAAAATCACAGAAAATTTACAATGAAAAGAAAATGTGGAGGAGGAGAAATTATGAGCAAAATGAGCTAGGGGCAAATGACAGCGAGCCACAACAAACACTCACGTTGTTTGCACAAGGAAGGCTTGCGAGACCCGATGTAAAGTGCCTCCAGCACCTTAAAGTGAAATAACGAGTGTGACCGGGACAACACGGTGAACCGGTCAACACTAAAATTAGCTGCACAAAATCCGCTTTTTAATAGGTGCTTTCAAAATATCTTTAAATATATATATATATATATATATATATATATATATATATATATATATATATATATATATATATAAACGATAGTATGTTTAAAACACAAAGGTATACGTAGACAATAGAAAACAATGAATACGAATGAGGGAAACGTTTAAACAAGTTAATTGTTTGAGTGCATGAATTTGTGTAGAAGTAAGTCCTAAAGAAAGTTGTTACCTGGAAGAAAGTGAAGGGAAATAAGCTGGCATGCGTGTGCGCTTTTCTCCCCGTTCGACCTACATCTTATCGTCCCTGGGTGAAATAGGAAAGAGAATGACAGAGAATGTCATTACCTATTTACAGGCTTAGGGAGCGTCCCCTAGGGGCATTTCTTTAGGAAAGTAAGTTGGGTAGCTCCACAAGTCAATTGAATAAGTATGTTCTCCATTTACAACCCACATATGTCCGTTATGTACTCAGCAAAGCACAGGGTTCTCTTTGAATTATATTTTCCCGACACTGACAGAGGCGTCGATTGCAGGTGAAGTAAAAGTCAGAATTTCTAAAAGGTACTGGGGTTTGAAAGCTGAAATATCGCAAATGAAGATACTCCTACCATTATTTCTATAACATTTGTGTTCTTTGGTGGAAGAATCTGAAGCCAGTTTTGACGGTAATTATTTGTGAATGATGAATATAATTAATTTAGTTGTAAAAATGAAAAGAAAGGAATTACATTAAATGCTTCTATTTCTCAATACTCAATAAAATCCCCGACTACAGTCGTGTCAAGTCGTTTCTTAATGAACTTAGACCTGTCAGGTCATAAGAGTTTGTTTTCTTCATGCTGACTAAATTTATTTTCTAATATTTATAAAAAAAGAATATTAGGTTATTATTTTACTGTTTATCTGTACCGCACAGACATAGTCTAATGCTCAATGCTACATTGAAAGAGAACAATACAAGTGTAAACGATCGACATGCGTTCATTTCGTAATAAATAGACGCAAATATTTAAATAAATGCTCTGTTTATAATAAACAGTATTAACAACATTTATCGGCCAGAATGTCAGAGAAATTTCATAAAAAATATGTGACCTTCATCAAGAATCGAAACTGTATCCAACACTGAAACGTCATTTGCCTGACGTGCTATACCATTAAGCTACAGAGGATGCGTCTGTTTAGCAACTTTGTTCTAAAAACAGTAATTTGATCTTGTTAACAAGACTCTTTATCTGTAGTTAAATGTTATAGCACTCCAGGCTATATGACGGTTCCGAGTTGAGAAAAAAGCAGCTTTTAGAATAAAAGTGGCTGTTGCATGTAGGTATTTCGACAGTAAAACTGTTGTGGATTCCGGGTATGGAATCCTGCACAAATAAATAAATAACGTCAGTAATTGAAATAGGAAAATAAGTGTATTGAACGTGAGAATGCAAACTTGAAATGAAGATTAGTAGTCCAGGAATACGGGTTAGTAGAAAGTATATGTGCAAGTCTCTGTAAGTGAAACCGTAATTATCTCTCTGTCTCTCTTTGTGGACTCTACTTTTCTTAACCATATCTCAACGCATCTGTGCGTATCTCTCTGTGAACGCTCTGTGTACTCAACGTATCTCCACTCTGTCAGAATAAGTATACTTTAGACGAGTCCATCTTGTGTAAAAAGGGGAGAGCCCCACAACAAAAACGAAGGGATATATTTGTCTATGTTGTGGAACGCTTAACATCATGTAGTCGAAGCACCAGGGAAAACATTTCGTCAGAGCAGTTGTCATGGAAATATTTGTAGAAACAAACAAAAGGAAGGCACTCCATGTTGGTGAGAAATTGACTGATGTCGACATGCCTGGTCAGGATAGATTATATTATAGATTATTCATTGGATTTTGTCAAGAATCTCTAGATATACAGCAGTTATCATTATTTAATTTATTTACACGTGGACTATTCTTATGACATTTCAGTCGTCATGCTCTTAGGCCATCTTATGCCCGAAAAAACTACTGCTTAAAATATATATATGACTATTTTATTGCTTGGATAATTTAATAAATAATGCTATTAAAATTAAGAAAGATCGAAAAATTAAAGCGAGAGAAACAAAGGAAATACAAAATATATTCTGAGACTGAAAAAATAAATAAATAAATATATACCGTAATTCCCCTTGTATATTACGCATTTATATCTAAAATAATAATATGCAAAATTAGGGGTGCGTATTATGCACAGCTATAACAAATCTTTAAAAAATTCCCATAAAATAAAATGAGAATTATCATGAGAATTAATTTTAATAATTTTATGCTACGTTTAAACCATTTAAAAAATAAGAGTAGAAAACGCTGGTCGTAATGACATTGGAGAGGCACAATTTGTAGGGCTTGATTACCAAACAAGGGGTCTTATGCTTGAGTAGAAGCTTATTCTCACACTTTCAGCACAATTTGAGGTGTGCGTATTACGGATGAAGGCGTATTATACATGAGGAATTACGGTAATATGAAATGAAAGAATGACATTATTGACACAAAGGAAAACCAAGTAGAAAGAATAGATGATAGCAAATAAAAAATAATACGAATGCAATGAATAAAGAAGGGAGAAGAAAAAAGAAAAGAATAATGAAAAGGCAAGAAGAGAGGGCAAAAAGGAAAAATGAACGGGAAAGAAAGAAAGAAAGAGATGCATAAAGAAAAGAAGAAGTTGAAAGAGAAGAAAGAAATATAAAGATTAAAGAAAGAAAAAGAGGAGTAAACAAGTAAATGAAATGTGAAGACGAAAGAACAGAAAAAGAAAGAAATGAAGGGCGAAATGAAGAGAAGATAAAAATAACGAGAAGAAAGAAAGAAAGAAAAAAGGAAGAAAGAAAAATGAAAGAAGTATATAGAAATGAAAAGTGAAAAAGAAGGAAAGCGAAAAAGGAAGAAAGGCATAAGAAAGCAATAAACAAGAAGGTGGAGGACAAATCTATATCTATAAAAGGCAGGATGTGTGTGAGTGTGTGTGTGTGTGTGTGTGTGTGTGTGTGTGTAACGAATGTACGGCCGCAATTTTCGACGGATTTACACCAAAATTTATATGCACATGATCCAAGTTAGTGAAAAGGCTAAGTCCGACTTTGCATTTCCCAACTCCCATCGATAGTGGAAATAATCGATGTGTTCATGCTTCTACGGCAGTTATCATGTAGTTTGCGGTCATTTTCTACTGGCCAGAGTGAGAGCCTATAGCTGGCTGCCACGAATAGGCAGGAAGATTCTATTGGCCAGCGTGAGAGCCAACAGCTGACTGACACGAATGTTAACTCGCATGCTAGCATGCAAAAAAAAAATCGATAGCTGAATTCGTCACAAATGAAAAGAAAATTAAATCTGCATGGCACTTTACTCCAATTGGCTCATTCGCTTGATTACACTCAACGTTGATACTGATTGCGCAGAACTGGGTTGGGTGTGAAAAATTATTTGTTGTTAACATTCTTTTTTCATTCGGTTTTTCCCAGTTACGAGTCCTTTTTTAAAGCTAATCGTTTTGTGTTCATTTTGTTTAGTTCTTTTTTTGTAACAGATTTAATGTTTAGTATAGAGCTTACAAAAAATTTCAGTGTGAGATAGGCAAGAAGTAAGGCATGTAGCAACATCAGCACGGCAAAGGGCACCCCTTTAATGGCAGAGAAGAGCAAAAATGTTTTAAGTCAAGTGATAGTGATTGCTGTATGAGTCGTACGATTTTTGAATCAAGCACCGGCAACGCCGGGCTATTCTGCTAGTGAAAGAATAAATAAAAAAGGAAATATGAAAGAGAGAAATGAATAAGCAACTGATATAAATAGAAAGAAAGAAAGAAAGAAAGAAAGAATATAGTACGAAAGAAAAATAAGAAAGTATATGACAAGAAAGAAAGAAACAAGGTTAAACGAAGGCAAAATAAAATAGAAGAAAAATAATATGTTACCGTAGGGAATTGGGATAAAAGTAAGAAGAATAAGGCAAATAGCAAAATGAACGAAAGCAATTAACGCAAACGAAAGAAAACGGACGATAATGTCGCATGTAATGAGAAAAAAATTAAAAATGTAGAACAAAGAAATAATGAAAGGATAATGTCAAATACAGGAATGAAAATAAACAAATAAAATAGTGAAGAACAATTGAAGCCAAATCAGTTTTATCAATAAAAACGATGAGAACATCAGACAGACATGACTGAAAAGAGTGTTTTCTTTTATTAAGAAAATATCTCACAGAAATTAAATCAACAACTTTGACAATAAAAGTAAATGTAAAGAGGAAAGTAAACACCAGGAGGATATTCGGAATGTAAAAAAAATAAAGAAATAATTTGGAAAAATGTACGAGAAACTGAATGAAAAAAAAACAAATGAAATTGCGAATCCATCGAAATTAGGAGAAATTAGGAAAAAAAATATAGTAAATTAAAATCAATTACAGTTTTAAGAATGGTTCATAAAAAATGAAGAAAAGAAAAGAGAAATTCCGTCTCGTAACTGTTTTTCATTTACATGTATCTTTTTTTTATTATTCTTGGAAATATTTTTTAAATTTTATGTGTATTTGCTGCAAGAACAACTACGTTTTATTAAAATAAATTAATGTTTTTTAGAAGAAAAATTAACATTTTTTACATTTGCACCCCTTGTGCTTATATATTTCCGTGGATAATATCAATAATGGCTGGAGATTTGGTAACACATAAGGTTAAAATGCAAAATGAAAACTGGTATTGAAAAATGTCGCCATATTTATTACAACGTTTCGGCCGTTGTACGCTCCGACCTACTTCAGGTGATTGTAATGTCGAACTGAACTCTTTATTTCGCTCACTGGGGTAGACTGTTCTAGCTCCATATGCCATGTTTAATGGATGTCAGTTATCAGTTATCTCCTGTCAATTTCCTTCTCCAAGTTCTCTACTGCCTTGAGCTCACACGACACAGTGGATAAAGGCATTAGTTAGATCCAGTGACAGAAGCCAAAGAGTGAGTTCAGTACCCGGCTAAGGCAGTGGTGAACGGCCGAAACGCTGTAATAAATATGGCGACAACAATGAGGAAAATAGTCCGAATAATGTAAATAATGTAAAAGAAAATAGATATAAAATAAAATAGCATGTTTTATCCTATGTTATCAAGCATCAGAAATGTATTATCCTGAGAGTTTGCCTGTATCGATTTTCGATTTTAGAACATTATAACAAATGCTACAACAGAGCATTTTTGAATACCAGTTTATATAATAATGTACATAATACCTCATTTCAGAAATATAGACAGACAGATACTATTTTCTTTTATTTACTTTTTTTATTTACTTATTTTAAATTAATTTATTTATTTTATTTGATACTTATATTATACTTATGCTCTTTGATCTCCTTGCATGAAACATGTTATTTTAATGCTTTAATAAATCTTGAAAATTTAAAGTTCCTTTTCTTTGATTTGAAGTGCATTTAGAGAAAGTTCTCTTTGTTTTGTTCCAAAATTATATCATCGCCACGCAAACTGTTCGCAAAATATAAATACATTCTTTGTAGTTTTCAGATAAACCTTGTAGTTCTTACTTAGATGAAGAGAAAATTAACATCCAGGATCGAAATCAAAACCAAATAAGGGTAATATGGCTAACTAAGTTACTAATAATTATTCAATAACTTTAATTACTAACACTTGTTTACTCTTGGCACAATTCTGGAGACTCAGAGATCGGAGACAACTACAAATATTAATAGTCTGTTAGAATGGCTCCCACAGCGAGGAATCTATTATCATTGACTAATTTAAAAGAAAGTACATTCTTTAAAAGATTAATGCAGGTAGCAAATTGCAAGAAATTCGATTTCTTTGAAATTTCACAGCGTAATAACTCATTTGCTGTAAACACGGGAAATATTCAAATTTTTAAAATTTCTATTTTGAAAACCTTCAGTTTAGAATCAAATTACCTGAGGCAAATGCAGGCTATTTTTCTCAACTTAAAATGCTTTCTAAGGGAGCCACCAAATTTTAACGATGTTATTGTCAAATTTCGTGAGACGTCAATTGAGTTGCAGAAAAACATCGGGAAACATCATTTGTAGTGGCAGCAGAAGTAATTGTATTTGTTCCCAAGCACCGACAGCAGAGCAGTAATAATTCTTCCGTTTGATACAAGAAACATCAGCAGGAGCATTTGACAAAGAAACAGTGTCAATACATCGATGATCTTTTGTCTCGAAAGTCTTTCGAATTAATTAGGATTATAAATTGTGATGTCGCCTTGGTTACAAAGATCTGAAAATATTTTCATTTTCCAAAATTTTATTAATGTTCACTGTTGCCAAGAAGTGATTTGAAAACTGAAAACTTTTTCTCATCATTGTACTGAGTTTCAAAATATAATTGCTAAAATATTTTAATTGATTTGAGTTTTTACTGTTTGAAGTGTACAAAGTCTGTTTTAATTATTGGATAATATTTTACACTCATTTATATATTGTTTTTATCAGACAATATAATTAATTTTATTAATAAAAACGTTATTTTTAGTGGGGACACGTATTTAAGTTGCGATCTCTGTTTGATTGTTTGATTTTATTAAACAGTTTAATTAATAACAATCGGCATAGATGGAAAAATCCTACGGAAGAAAAGGAAAGTCGTTTCTATAGCTGAAATCAACGCTGTCTTCGGAGTCGAACTGGTAATGGAATGTTTCGTCTATAGCAACGGTTTCCCTTATAGAAAATTGGATACAGGTTCGATTCCGCTCGGAGGCACAATCTTATTTTAGTGGAACTTATCAATGTAGGACAGTTTATAATAATTCAACACAATAGGAAAGAGCGCACTGACCCTTCTTCATGAATATGTACGTGAGAGGTTCATCGAATATATATATATATATATATATATATATATATATATATAAAGACATTTTTATGTTTATACATTCTTATTATAGATATAAATAATTACGTAAATGCTCTGATAAAAAACAGTATTAATAACATTTAACAACCTGAATGTCCAAGAATTTTTCATCGAAAATATTCGTCCTCTCTCAAGAATGGAACCTGTATCCTATACGGAACCGTCATATAGTCTGACTTACCTTAACCGACTGAGCCACATACGTCGATTTTACTGCTTTTAAACTACACTCTTCGATGAACCTCTCACGTACATTCATATCTGCTCGATTGAAATGTCTTAAAATAATTGTCTGACTTTGTCCATTTCATAATGTGTGATGTCCTTTGTTTACATATGGATACGCATTGAGCGAATATATTCTATGAAAATTTCTCGGACATTCAGGCCGGTAAATGTTATTAATACTGTTTATTATAAACAGAGACTTTACTTAAATATTTGTATCTATAAAAAGAATGTATAAACATTAAAATGTCTTAGAATCATTGTTGGAATTTGTCCATTTCATAATATATATATATATATATATATATATATATATATATATGAAGAAATATAGTCTTAAAGTGTGCTATATTTATGGGATAAAGTGCTCAATATCAGAGATAGAGCGTGTGTAAATATAAAAGTGGACATGGAAGTCAGCACTTAGAGGTGACAGTCTGTTTCATGCTAGTGCAATCGTCAGGCCTGACGATTGCACTAGCATGAAACAGACTGTCGTCTCTAAGTGCTGACTTCCATCTCCACTTATATATATATATATATATATATATATATATATATATATATATATATATATATATATATATATATATATATTGGATTTTTAACAGAGAGAGACCTGCATATATGATTTGAGTATAGTGGTGAAGGCAGCCACACTTTTGAAGAGATCTAGTGCACAACGTATTACTAGGTCGCCAAATTGAATTCAGAGTGGTGCTTCTCGAAAGCTGTATAACCCGGTCTATCCTGATATTTAGTTTGCAGGGGAGAAGAAGTGTATACATACCTTCCCCAAGAGTATCAGCACGGAAGTGAATGTACTAGATCCGACTGGAATTCGAACACTGCTCTCTGATTCCTCAATCGAAACCGTTATACATTACTCTTATAAAGTTAGCAACGGGGAATATATGGAGATTTACAGTTATTTACACCATGGACATGTATAAACGACAAATCTTCGCGTAAAAGATGATAAAATAATTTTATCCGCAGTTTCGTACAATTTAACTTTGGTTTTTCCTTGGATAGTTGAAAAATTCATAACATTGAGATACACATTACATTCCGAACACATTAATGTTATATTACCATTTAATTGTCTATTCTACAAGTCTTTAAGTAAAATGAGGGTTACCATGAAACATGAGATATAACATGATGACATTATATTAATTAGAAAAAGGAATATGACTTTTGTCAAGGTCGGTGATTGAATATATAGCACTTCGTGGATAGTGACGTTTATTTAAATCAAAACACATGTCAAATATAAACTAACATTTACGGACACTAGTTGAATTTTAACGAATCGCCTAATGGAAGGTTGCATACATTATCAAAAGTACTCTACAAGTTCAGACTTCTGGTCAGAAGGACTTTCCCTTCCTAAAGAGTTTTATCATCTAATTACAAATTCACACTTCGGGTCAGAAGGAATTTCACTTCCTGAAGTGATTAATCATCTATTTACAAGATGACACTACGGGTCAGAAGGAGTTTCCATTCCTGAAGGGTTTTTCTATCTAATTACAAGTTCACACTTTGGGTCAGAAGGACTTTCTTTTTCTGAAGAGTTTTATCATCTATTTACAAGTTCAAACTTCGGGTTAGAGGACTTTCCCTTCCTGAAGAGTTTTATGATCTATGTACAAGTTCACACTTCGAGTCCGACGGACTATTCCTTCCTGATGAGTTTTATCATCAAATTACAAGTTGACACTTCGGGTCAGAAGGAATTTCCCTTCCTGAAGAGTTTTATCATCTATTTACAAGGTCACACTTCGAGTTAGAAAGACTAATCCCTTCCTTAAGAGTTTCATCCTATAATTACAAGTTGACGCTTCGGATCAGAAGGACTTTCCCTTCCTGAAGAGTTTTATCATCGAATTACAATTTCACACTTCGGGTGAGAAGAACTTTCCCTACCTGTAAAGTTTTATCATCATGTTACAAGTTCACACTGCGGGTCAGAAGGACTTTCCATTCCGGAAGACTTGTATCAACTATTTACAAGTTCACACTTCGGGTCAGAGGTCCTTTCCCTTCATGAAGTGTTTTATCATCACTTTAGAATTTCACACTTCGGGTCAGAAGGACTTTCCCATCGTGAAGTGTTTTATCATCAATTTAAAAGCTCACTCTTCGGCTGAGAAGGACTTTCCCTTTCCCTTTCCCTTCTATTTACAAATTCACATATCGTGTCAGAAGGACTTTCCCTTCATGAAGAGATTTATCATCTATTTACAAGTTCAGACTTCGAGTGAGATAGACTTTCCCTTCCTTACGAGGTTTATCATCTATTTACAAGTTCACACTTCGGGTAAGAAGAACCTTCCTTTCCTGAAGTGTTTTATCATCTATTTACAAGTTCAAACATTGGATCAGAAGGACTTTCTCTCCCTGAAGAGTTTTATTATCTATTTACAAGTTCACACTTCGAGTCAGAAGGACTTTCCCATTCTGAAGACATTTATCATCAATTTACAAGATCATAATTCGGGTCAGAAGGACTTTCCCTTCCTGAAGAGTTGTATCCTCTATTTACAATTTGACTTTTCGGGTCAGAAGGACTTTCCCTTCATGAAGATATTTATCATCTTTTTACAAGTTCACACTTCGGGACAGAAGGACTTTCCCTTGCTGAAAAGATTTATCATCTATTTACAAGTTCACACTTCCGGTCAGAAGAACTTTCGCATCCTGAAGAAATTTATCAGCTATTTACAAGTTCAGACTTCGAGTCAGAAGGACTTTCCCTTCCTGAAGAGTTTTATCATCTATTTACAAGTTTACACTTCGGGTAAGAAGAACTTTCCCTTCCTGAAGTGTTTTATCATATATTTACAAGTTCAAATTTCGGGTCAGAATGACTTTCCATTCCAGAAGAGATTTATTATCTATTTACAAGTTCATAATTCGGGTCATAATGACCTCCCCCTCCCGAAGAGTTTTATAATCTATTTACAAGTTCACACTTCGGGACAGAAGGACTTTCCCTACACGAAGAGATTTATCATCTTTTTACAAGTTCATGCTTCCGGTCAGAAGGACTTTCCCTTCCTGAAGAGTTTTATCTTCTATTTACAAGATCATACTTCGGGTAAGAAGAACTTTCCTTTCCTGAAGAGTTTTAACATCTATTTACAATTTCACACTTCGGGTCAGAATGACTACCCCTACCTGTAGAGTTGTATCATCAATTTACAAATTCACACTTCGTGTCAGAAGGACTTTCCCTTCATGAAGAGATTTATCATGTATTTACAATTTAACACATCGGGTCAGAAGGACTTTCCCTCTCTGCAGTGTTTTTATCATCAATTTAAAAGAAAAGAGTTTTATCTTCTATTTCCAAGTTCAGATTCGGGTCAGAATTACTTTCCCTCCCTGGAGGGTTTTATCATCTATTTACTAGTTTACACTTCGTGTCAGAAGGAATTTCCATTCCTGAAGAGGTTTATTATCTATTTACAAGTTCACACTTCGAGTCAGAAGGACTTTTCCTTACTTAAGAGATTTATCATATAATTACAAATTCAACTCTTCGGGTCAGAATTACTTTCCCTTCCTGAAGAGTTTTTTCATCTATTTACGATTTCATAATCCGGGTCAGAAGGACTTTCCCATCGTGAGGAGTTTTATCATCTATTTGCAAGTTCAAACTTCGGGTCAGAAGGACTTTCCTTTCCTTAAGAGTTTTATCATCTAATTACATGTTCAAAATTCGGGTCAGAAGTACTTTCCCTTTCTCAAGGGTTTTATCATCTCATTACAAGTTCACACTTCGTGTCAGAAGGCATTTCCCTTCTGAAGTGTTTTATCATCTATTTACAAGGTCACACTTCGGGTAGGAAGGACTTTACCTTCCTGAATGTTTTATCATCTATTTACAAGGTCACACTTCTGGTCAGAAGGACTTTCTCTTTCTGAAGTGTTTTATCATCTATTCCATAATAATTTGTTGTGTATGTTGACAGGAAAAAATTCAGTTGTTCCTTCAGCCGTCGGATTGATGGGAAATCATTGAAAGGATTCATGGTAGCCCATACCTCAAATAAGTAGAAGAAAATTGTACTCATAAATACAGCTCACTCAATGCGAAGAGCTTTATTTATGTAAATGTGTGTGATATTAATTTGTTTTGCATTTTGCAAACATGATCAGTGGAAAATGTCATGGTGCCATTTCCGACATTAGGTTTCTGGTTGGTCCTCAGAAAGAAATGCATATACAACAGAAATCAAAGTAAATAATAATAATAATAATAATAATAATAATAATAATAATAATAATAATAATAATAGTAATAATAATAATAATAATAATAATAATAATAATAATAATAATAATAATATTTTTATGTGACTACACAATACACGCAGACAGGACAGTCAAAACTAATAGCCGAGACCTTTGTTATTAAAGACCACAAACGAAAAGAATATGCCTCCTTATTGGCATGGTAGCCCCTAAACCTCGGTATATCTTTGAAGATATTAATAAAACTATCAAAGTACAAGGACCTTGAAATCTAATCTAAAAAATGTGGCTCATGGGAGCATCACTAATCCCTATTGTATTTGGAACCCTCGGATTGATCGGAAATGATTCCTGCAGACACATTCGATGGATTCCTGGTAGCCTGTGCCATAAAGAATTATACAAAAATATTTTCACGAGTACGAATGTCTTTTTCTATGTAAAATATATGTGGGTTTTTTTTTCAATTGATCAGTGGAAAATGTAATGATGCCATTTCTGACCTTAGGTCTGTGGTCTGAACCTGGAAAGAAATGAGAATACGCCATAAATCATTAAATCATAATATTAAAAATCATAATAATAATAATAATAACAACAACGAAATTAACCAATAAAAGTAATATGATTCCTAATAAGTTTTAGCATTATCTAACATGTTGGTTAATGATAATGTCTGGTGGATTTTAAAATTTAAGTAACACATTCACTAAAAATAAAGACACTATGCTCTAATGTATTTATTATATTCAGCTTCCTAGTTTAGTAGGAATAACCCTTACTGATAATACAATCTGCCTTATGAAATGGCTTCATGGAATAAATGATGGTATTTAACGGAGTGCGTAATTTTTCTTCGTATCTTTAGACATTTTTGCTCATGAAATTCATTAAATATTTCTTTAAAATATTTATCACAGTTATACATCTCTATTTGTTCGTAGATAGGTGTGTAATACTTTTTCCCGATTAGATTCAACGTATTTTAAATTAAAGGCTAATTAACACATTAAGTGCTTATATTAATTTTGCGATAATTAAAATGGTAAAGATGAAAAAAAGGATGTAAAATCGTTCAACAGATATTTTTTAATTAATTTATTCATAATTTTATTTTTTTCATCAAGCTATTTGAGTGCAACCCACGGTTTAATTCTCACTTGTTTCGTAGGATTGCCCATTGTAACTCATCTGCAGCAAATATATTAATGAATTAATTTCAACGGATTCTGTAGTAGTATCGTATAAAATAAAAATATAAAAGAATTTGTAACGAAACGTTTGGCATTCGTGGGTTTTTTTATGAATAAAGCAAACACAAACGTTCGAAAGAGAATAAAATACTGATAAATTAATCACTTAAGAAAGGCAGCTGGAAAAAATAGGAGATATTTTTATCATTCATAACGATGCATAAACTAATAGGTTGAAAGGGAATTTCTCCTACATTTTTTAGATGCTGAATTATGGCTGTTCACATTATGGGTATTCACAATATTATCTTCATCATTGCTGTTATTTTCACAACGTTTAGGCTGGGTCACATGAGTAATTTTCAGGGAATTTCGACTAACATTTCTCATCGTTTCATATTACATTACTCTTGGAAATAGACTGCACGAAAAGATACACGCAGAACACATTCACACAGACACACACACACACTTATATAATATATATATATATATATATATATATATATATATATATATATATATATATATATTAAAATTAATTGAAATAACCGTTTTAGTTTTCCTTTCTTCCACCAGAGTCAGTTTTAGACCCAATGGAGTAACCGGGAGCAATACATTTTTTATTTTTCCTAAGATTAGATCAGTTGCAGATATTGATCCATCCGTAATTGCATCTGATTGTTATCACGCCCAGACACTACTATCTCGCCTGTCGATTAGTTGTCCTACAGCCATTGTCTGCAATGGACTTTACTCCAAGGAAGCATACGGAAATTGTAACAGTGCACAAACACATTGACAAGCATTACCAGTGAGCAAATCAAAGTTTTGTATACTGGTCCGGAAACTCTCCTGATTGAAATCCAATCGAGAATCCGTGGTCAATCTTCAAGGAATGACTTCGAGGAATGGACATCTAAAATACTAACATGAGCACGGAGTCAACCTTCTTTGGAAAAAATACGAAAAAAGATTAAATAATAACGGAATTATTCGTTTAGCTTCAATTAATTGCTCAAAGGTGTGTATGTAATGATAAAAAATATACCTTTTAAGGTATACCATATTTATGGGTAAAAATGCTCAATATCAAAGAAAGAGCGCCCGTGTGAATATAAAATATAAAAGTATAAATTTCCTATATCATGTTCAACGCAATATTCAAGCACTGCGTTGTGCTTTGTCTGGACACATTTAAAGATGCTGGAAAGTGTAGCATTATGGGTATTAAGATCTACTGGATTACCCTGACGGTTATTGTAAATGGCGATATGAGTTATGTTTCAAATTGTTATCGAATTTATTGAGGAGAAATAATTGTGTTTCAGAATCCGGTTATTTGAAGCTATTTTATAAAGTTGATAGGGTTTTTACCTATTAATTATTATTGATTACTTCGTCATGTGTTTCTGATTATTAAATATACTTGTGTTTATGTGCGCATTCGTAGCTGTTTAATTTCTTTATAATATATTTAGATTTTTTTCAACCGAATATCTGAATAACTTATTTTTAAATTAACTGAGTTTTAAACACACATATAAATTGATATATATATATATATATATATATATATATATATATATATATATATATATATATATATATATATATATATGTATGTGTGTGTGTGTGTGTGTGTGTGTGTGTGTGTGTGTGTGTGTGTGTGCTCTGTAAATTTACATTGAACACTGTTTTGTAAAAATAAAAATATCAATAAGAACACCGGATTATATATCTTAGTGTTCTTTCTTTTTATATATATATATATATATATATATATATATATA